>JACEEZ010005175.1:115000-147500 GCA_016584305.1 Chionoecetes opilio | reverse complement strand
ATACATACATACATACATACATACATACATACATACATACATACTGATAGCAAATGTATGTATGGTTCTCTCACATTGATAATTAACCTCACTCAAAAAAATAAATAAAGCCTAAACGAAAAAAAATATATATCAGGCAGTCAAAATAGACCACACACACACACCTACACACACACACCTACACACACACACACACACACACACACACACACACACACACACATCCTCCTCCTCCTCTTCCTTCCTTCATTCATTTCCTCTCCTCCTCCTCCTCCATATTCCTTCCTCCATTCTTCCTTCCATGCATCTCTTTCTTCTAAACCTGGTCCCCCTCCCCTCCCTTCCCTTCCCTTCCCTTCCCTTCCCTTCCCTTCCCCTTCCTTCCCCCTCCCACTACTGTCATTCAACCCCTCCTTCCCCCCCCCAACACTAATGCAACCTGTCCTCCCCCTCTTCCCCTCTGCTTCCTTTCTTCATCCTCCTCCTCCTTCCCTATATCCTCCCCTCCTGCCCCTTCCCCTCCCCCCCTCTTCCCTCTTCCTCCTCCTCCTCTCCTATCTATATGTCTATATGTGTATGTATGTGTGTATATATTGTCCATGCATATTCAATACCCAGGGATTTGCAGAGAGATCCGTCATTCGCGTCCCCCCTACGTGAGGCCGTGAATGGCAGGTGAGAATCTGTACCTGGAGGAAATTTTGTCACAACTGAGAAAATCATATACACGAAAAAATGAAATTCAACAAAACTTACCAGTGACAAAAATAGTGAAATGAGTCCAGGAATCAGAATAGGGCACATCAGGACACCCCTCTCTCTCTCTCTCTCTCTCTCTCTCTCTCTCTCTCTCTCTCTCTCCTCTCTCTCTCTCTCTCTCTCTCTCTCTCTCTCTCTCTCTCTCTCTCTCATGTTTTGTCTTTAATGAGAATTTCAGAGAGAAAGAGATGCAAAGAAAAGGAATCGTTAGTTCGTATCGAGCGACTGTAATGACGCAAGAGGGAGAGAGAGAGAGAGAGAGAGAGAGAGAGAGAGAGAGAGAGAGAGAGAGAGAGAGAGAGAGAGAGAGAGAGAGAGAGAGAGAGAGAGAGAGAGAGAGAGAGAGAGAGAGAGAGAGAGAGAGAGAGAGAGAGAGAGAGAGAGAGAGAGAGAGAGAGAGAGAGAGAGAGAGAGAGAGAGAGAGATATGCAGGATAAAAGATGGAACGTTCACCAAAGATATAGAGATGGAGAGATTGTAATGAAGAAAAAGAAGGAAAAGAAGATGATGGTTTATGAAAAAATATGAAACCTGTCGCATAGTTCTTGATTTTATTCTTTGCACTTACTCCCATTGATCCTTAAGATAGGAGAAAAAACCTCGGTAAATGCCGCACAAGAAATGGGTAGACGACGCATAATGTAACTAATGAAAATATATACATTTTTCAATCATTCTTTGGATCATTACTTTTATGATTTAAGAGAAGGTTCCTATTTTTAAGGGATTTTTTTCTATCATGCAAGTATTTAATCTTTTTTTTCTTCTGAAAGTTCTTGAAAATTTGCGATGTTTTCCTGCGAGAGAGAGAGAGAGAGAGAGAGAGAGAGAGAGAGAGAGAGAGAGAGAGAGAGAGAGAGAGAGAGAGAGAGAGAGAGAGAGAGAGAGATGAGAGAGGAGAGAGAGAGAGAGAGAGAGAGAGAGAGAGAGAGAGAGAGAGAGAGAGAGAGAGAGAGAGTAAAGTCAGACAACTACAAAGAGAAAATCACAATAATAAGCAAATTGAAAAAACAAACTTTGCGTGTCTGTCTAGCAAAGGCAACAATCTTTCTGACAAAACCATTATAGGGGGGATCGAACAGGGGAATAGACGGGCGGCCTGTCGACCAAACCACTACCTTTGGACGGGAGGGCATTAGCAAGGATGACCATTACTGTCAATCGACGGTGAGACAAAACGCAAGATTATGTCAACAGTAACCACTCCTTTATCTCGAGGAATATCAGCTTGATGAATACCACCTCGAGGAATATCAGCTTGAGGAATACCACCTCGAGGAATATCAGCTTGTTTACTGATCCTCCTCCTCCTCCTCCTCCTCCCTCTCTCCTCCTCCTCCTCCTCCTCCTCCTCCTCCTCCTCCTCCTCCTCCTCCTCTTCCATATCTTTCTCTATTCCTTCCTTCTTCCTACTTCTCGTCCACTCTTTCACTCCTCTGCCTCTCTACTTCTCCCCTATGCACTATTTTCCCTCATCTATTCATCTCCTCCTCCTCCTCCTCCTCCTCCTCCTCCTCTCCTCCTCCTCCTCCTCCTCCTCTCTTCCTCCGCCTCCTCCTCCTCCTCCTCCTCCTTCAACCTTTACCCCGATAGACCGACAGTGTTGACGTGTCGTTGGAGCCCGCTATCAAAACCAGGATTCTCGTGTTTTGCAAAGTTGACATGACCGCGAACCTTGCCTAATGACGCCCTTCCTCTCTCACTCTCAATCGTCTGTGGCTGAAGGATAAAAAAGGAATGACTAACTTATCAAAACGTGACTGGCTCATCTCTCTCTCTCTCTCTCTCTCTCTCTCTCTCTCTCTCTCCTCCTCTCCTCTCTCTCTCTCTCTCTCTCTCCTCTCTCTCTCTCTCTCTCTATCTCTCTCTCTCTCTCTCTCTCTCTCTCTCTCTCTCTCTCTCTCTCTCTCTCTCAGAAAATAAAGAAAAGATAATATTCCCAAGGGAGAAAAATTTAGCAACAGAATACTAGGACCAGAAAACCAAGGCCAGTCTAAAGAACTATGGAGTGTGATGGTTAAGTGTTACAGATTTTACATTGCATCTTTACTGGCTCTCTGGTACAAGTCAGCCACTGTTGCGCGACAAGCCAGGGTGTTGTGTGGGTTTATGGAACTGTCGCCGATGGGAATTCTCGCCGAAACACAAATCTAGAACTCTCGTCGACGTGGAAATTTAACCTAACCTGGACAATGGCACCTAATCTAATCTAACTGATCAAGCTAACGATAGTATTCATCCCTGAATGCAGAAACACGGGTAACACTTGATTAAATGTATATATTGGGTCCTGAAATATGAAGAATTGGAACACTCGACGACGGCGGCGAGAGTTCCGATCGGCGACAGTTCCAGGTACCGTTGTGTGGACACTTTCCCGTTGCGCAACACTTCACGCAACACAATCGCACAACTTGAGTCCCAGAATAAGAATGAGAGAGTATGAATATAAGAATGGGAGAGTAAGAATAAGAATGAGAGAGTAAGACTAAGAATGATAATCGAAAAAAATACTTGTTTATAATAGATACGAATATTTTCTTATTGCACAGTAAGATGTTGAGAAGATTGAAGAACGTCGTCATTTCCTTCCAGTCTCAAATTTTGCTTATATATAACTAAACGAACTATGCTAAACTATTTATATAACTAAACTAACTCTAAATATGGAGTGTGATGATCCTACCGTAGATAACAGTAAAGTCGCCACCTGCAGTGATGTCGCCAGCCGCCAAATATTACGAATTATAGCATCACCACTGATTTTTATGTGCCACTGAAGATGATACAGTAGTTTATATCATGACTGTATAATCTACCCTGTTTCAGCGTTGTTTTATGCTTTGTAGCTGCAAGTATAGACGGTTTCAAATTTCGCTACGCATTTTTTTTTCGGGCGACGACGACAGCGGTACGACACTCAGTAAATAAACACTAGATGGCGACTCTACTGTTGGTAGCCACTTTGTAGATATTTTTGTAATTTGTTCATTTATAGCCATAATATGACACAGATGAAGACACAAAATGACACAGACTCTCCAAATAGCCCCTTCTAACTTTCCTGAAATCATGGATGTAGAAATGTAACTATTAACGCCACCACACGCCTGCAAACAGAAAAAAAGTTGTCCTGGCGACTTAACTGTTATCTACGGTACGTTACATCTTTTCCCATATGTCATATCTTTTTTTCCAGCCTCACTTTTTACTTAGATTAGAAATGGTATACATTTAGAGGAACAGATTTCGTTGATGGTAATTTGATCGAGTAATTTCAGAGGAGGTACAGTAGGGAAATTGTCCCTTGAATCACCTGACGTTATGCCTTCATGTAATTTCACTTATTCACATTTTTATTAACGCTTGATTGGCTTTTCAGAGCATTATTATTACTTATATATTTGACATTTCGTACCCAGTCACTTCACTTCACTCATGTCGGTTCTATACTATACTATGATTGAGAGAAGATTGAAGAACGTTGAGAGAGAAGATAAGATTAGGGATGAAATTATGAAAGACATGTAGAGTGAAAACATTAAAAGAAAAAGTTGTTTGAGAGAATATGAAGGTGGTTAGTTAGGATTTATTAACATTTTAGGATGAAGTGACATGATTTTAGAGATGAGTTAGAGATGGAACAAGTATGATAAATGACATAAATAAGGAACAAGAGGTGACGTCAGGGTTGCATTTCTCATCACTTCATTATAGTCTGGTTTTTTAACGAGGTGAAAAATCCTGACCCCTTGCTGCTTACTGACTGATATTTGATGCCAGGAGAAGGGAATACTACATCTCCTCTAAATTTCAGCTGTATTTTATCATAGTTCAACATATTATCAGGTAAACATAGGCACATTTTTAAGCATGAGACCTTAATGGGCAGGTGGTGTGTGGTGGGCAGGCTGTGTGGGTGGGTGGGCAGGTGGTGGGTGGGTGGGTTTAAGGTAGAATGGAATTTTCGCCTCATAAAAAAAAATAGACTATAGTTCATGTATGACTTGGCTTGTACAGGTAAAGAGAAATTATATATTTATAGGCCTAATTATATTTGCGGAATAAAATAAGCTTCAGATTTCTTCAGAATGTCATCAATTTTTCAGCATATTTTCTCGACCTAAACCGCCACGTGAAGTTGAAGTGAAACAAACGAGATGAAAGTACTGTAAAAGTGAGATGACCTTTTTGACGTAACTCATGTCAGTTTTTACGACGTCTGTGTGTTTGGAGAGAGAGAGAGAGAGAGAGAGAGAAGAGAGAGAGAGATGAGAGAGAGAGGAGAGAGGAGAGAGAGGAGAGAGAGAAGGAGAGAGAGAGAGAGAGAGAGCGATAGAGAGAGAGAGAGAGAGAGAGAGAGAGAGAGAGAGAGAGGGAGAGAGAGAGAGAGAGAGAGAGAGAGAGAGAGAAGAATTATTATGAGGCATAATGTGTGCACGTCTTTCCAATAATCGTTCCTGAAATCTGTGGAATATTTTTTGTTGTACTTATTTATGGCTGTTCTCTCTCTGTGTGTGTGTGTGTGTGTGTGTGTGTGTGTGTGTGTGTGTGTGTGTGTGTGTGTGTGTGTGTGTGTGCAACTGTAATTATATTTATTATTTTTCAAGCAGTGATATTTATTGTTTATGTACAATTTCCAGCCTCCAGTAAGCATTCTGTTCATGTCATGAGGAGGAAGATTCTTTGTAATGATATGTAAATTATTGTTGTGTGTGTGTGTGTGTGTGTGTGTGTGTGTGTGTGTGTGTGTGTGTGTGTGTGTGTGTGTGCGTGTGTGTGTGTGTGTGTGGTGTGTGTGTGTGTGTGTGTGTGTGTGTGTGTGTGTGTGTGTGTGTGTGTGTGGTGTGGTGTTGTGTGTGTGTGTGTGTGTGTGTGTGTGTGTGTGTGTGTGTGTGTGTGTGTGTGTGTGTGTTTAAACTTATATAATTACTTTTTTGCCTTAGCTCCTAAATTATTTCCCACACAGCAACACTTACCCATCAAAAGTTATTGTAAATGGATGGATCTACAATTGTATCCCCGGATTTACACTTATCTAGCGAGAAAAAAATATTTGGATTTTTTGGCTGCTGAAAATATTCCAAGATTGACGGTTTTTTAATCAAATTAGAAAAATCTGGTTTTGTTAATTTTGCCGCATAACTATGAGTCGTAGAAGAAATTTTTTCGAAGTAACAAAGGTTTATCTTGAGGTGTTTTACATGATGCAGTAATCGGTTGTTCAAAACATCTCATGATTGTCGAGAATATTGATATTTTGTATAAATGTACGAATATGCTATTTTCTCGGTTATTTACCAATCATATTTTTTTTTACTCTACGCCAAATGATAGCCCTTGATCTACTCTATATTTACTTTTCTATATATGTTGCACTTATCTGCCATAGTTATTTAGTTATTGAAAAAAACGTGATTTAAAAAAAAAATCATGCCATACCCCCCTTGCAAAATTTGCAATATTTTTTGAAAAATAGATTTGCTTGAAAATTTGTTCCTTGCAGTTTTCGGGCATGCTGAACACGAATCTGGAGTCAGTTTTCAGTTACAATGATTAGAAGTCCCTATTTCAGCCAATTCACATACCCCTTGCGGGCCTTGCATAACATTCACCAAAGAGAGAATTAAAATAAATTGGAAAAGTTCACCATTACATAAATATTCCACAATGACAATAATAAAAGAAGCTGCTCTCCTCTTCATCCACTACAAAGCTAATTCCTGTCGTTGGCCGAAATAACTTATTAATAAATTGACAGAGAAAATGTCTATCTGCCTCTCCGAATCGCCTATAATTCACATAATAATATAACAAAGAAATACCAAATGTTGTAACTTCTAATTATCTCTGACACAAAACAACGATATTTTGAACGTAAAATTCCTGCTTCGTACAAGAGAACATGTTTAACGTAAATTAATTGAGAAAAAAACTAAAATATTGAAATTTATTCGTTCAGTCCTCAATCCATTTTTTTTTATGGACAACTTTTTTTTTTGTCTTGGATGTTCATAGCAGAATTAATGCCTTGTTATTAACGGTTACTATGATCCATCTACAGACCAAAGAATTAATGCCATGTTATTAATGGTTACTATGATCCAACTACAGACCACGGAATTAATGCCATGTTATTAATGGTTACTATGATCCAACTACAGACCACGGAATTAATGCCTTGTTATTAATGGTTACTATGATCCAACCACAGACCACAGAATTAATGCCATGTTATTAATGGTTACTATGATCCAACTACAGACCACGGAATTAATGCCATGTTATTAATGGTTACTATGATCCAACCACAGACCACGGAATTAATGCCATGTTATTAACGGTTACTATGATCCAACCACAGACTAGAGAATGAATGCCATGTTATTAATGGTTACTATGATCCAACTACAGACTAGAGAATGAATGCCATGTTATTAATGGTTACTATGATCCAACCACAGACCACAGAATTAATGCCATGTTATTAATGGTTACTATGATCCAACCACAGACTAGAGAATGAATGCCATGTTATTAATGGTTACTATGATCAAACTACAGACTAGAGAATGAATGCCATGTTATTAATGGTTACTATGATCCAACCACAGACTAGAGAATTAATGCCATGTTATTAATGGTTACTATGATCCAACCACAGACCACAGAATTAATGCCATGTTATTAATGGTTATTATGATCCAACCACAGACCACAGAATTAATGCCATGTTATTAATGGTTACTATGATCCAACCACAGACCACAGAATTAATGCCATGTTATTAATGGTTATTATGATCCAACCACAGACCACAGAATTAATGCCATGTTATTAATGGTTATTATGATCCAACCACAGACCACAGAATTAATGCCATGTTATTAATGGTTACTATGATCCAACCACAGACCACAGAATTAATGCCATGTTATTAACGGTTACTATGATCCAACTACAGACCACGGAATTAATGCCATGTTATTAATGGTTACTATGATCCAACCACAGACCACGGAATTAATGCCTTGTTATTAATGGTTACTATGATCCAACCACAGACCACAGAATTAATGCCATGTTATTAATGGTTACTATGATCCAACTACAGACCACGGAATTAATGCCATGTTATTAATGGTTACTATGATCCAACCACAGACTAGAGAATGAATGCCATGTTATTAATGGTTACTATGATCCAACCACAGACTAGAGAATGAATGCCATGTTATTAATGGTTACTATGATCCAACCACAGACCACGGAATTAATGCCATGTTATTAATGGTTACTATGATCCAACTACAGACCACGGAATTAATGCCATGTTATTAATGGTTACTATGATCCAACCACAGACCACGGAATTAATGCCTTGTTATTAATGGTTACTATGATCCAACCACAGACCACAGAATTAATGCCATGTTATTAATGGTTACTATGATCCAACCACAGACCACAGAATTAATGCCATGTTATTAATGGTTACTATGATCCAACCACAGACTAGAGAATGAATGCCATGTTATTAATGGTTACTATGATCCAACCACAGACTAGAGAATGAATGCCATGCTATTAATGGTTACTATGATCCAACCACAGACCAAAGAATTAATGCCTTGTTATTAATGGTTATTATGATCCAACCACAGACCAAAGAATTAGCGAATCACTAATTCGTGTGATATGAAGAAAATTATTTTGTATGGTAAAAAAAATAATCTCGATGATAAAATAATTTCGTTCAGAAGCAATAAAAAGAAAAAAATATGTATTACAATAAATACAGCATATTTGAAGGCATTATTAAAGCAAATAACTCATAATTATATTTTGTGTATTTAGAAGGCTTCCATGAAATTCAATTAAAAATTCTAAACAAGTAAAACAGTATATATGAAGCATAAGAAAGATGAAAAAATCTAACATGAGAAAAATATCATGAATATAACGTGAAGCAAGATAAGAATAATACCAAAGAGAAGAGAAGAAAAACTAGCAAGAAAAAAACAAGAGATAATTCTGAATAACATAGCAACACTCATACACACAAGCCTCCCCATTCACCCTTAGAGGCACCACAAGACTGATAACACGAAAGCCTCACCATTCACCCTTAGAGGCACCACAAGACTGATAACACGAAACCTCACCATTCACCCTTAGAGGCACCACAAGACTGATAACACGACAGCCTCCCCATTCACCCTTAGAGGCACCACAAGATTGATAACACGAAAGCCTCCCCATTCACCCTTAGAGGCACCACAAGACTGATAACACGACAGCCTCCCCATTCACCCTTAGAGGCACCACAAGACTGATAACACAAAAGCCTCACCATTCACCCTTAGAGGCACCACAAGACTGATAACACGAAAGCCTCCCCATTCACCCTTAGAGGCACCACAAGACTGATAACACAAAAACCTCACCATTCACCCTTAGAGGCACCACAAGACTGATAACACGAAAGCCTCACCATTCACCCTTAGAGGCACCACAAGACTGATAACACGAAAGCCTCACCATTCACCCTTAGAGGCACCACAAGACTGATAACACAACAGCAACATGTCTGAGAAGCTACAACAGTGTACCCTCATCACCATAACCTTTTCCTATAAGATTTCTTGCTATATACAAACAAGGCTTCTCCCAGACATGTAAGTTTAGGTGGTACAAACATAAGCAGAGTTCATTCATATCAATACTTTATTATACAACTACTAGGGTATATGAATGCTAATGGTTCTAATGGCTTAAGTGGAGTTTAAAAGCGTTTACATTTCCACTCAAACAAAATTTTTTTTTTTTTTTTTATCAATGCAACAATCTGAAAAGCACACCACTCCATCCAAAGCACTCCCACTCATTCTGACATACTCCCAGGCTCATTTTAGGCACTCCAGTCACTCGTTAAATACTCCCAAGCTACTCTCATGCATAGCCAGTCACTCTAACCACACCAGTCACTCGTTAAATACTCCCAAGTTACTCCCATGCATAGCCAGTCACTCTAGCTACCCTAGTCACTTTAAATACTCCCAAGTTACTCCCATGCATAGCCAGTCACTCTAACCACTCCAGTCACTCTTTAAATAATCCCAAGTTACTCCCATGCATTACCAGTCACTCTAGCCACTCCACTTACTCCCATTTACTCACTCCTTTTCCCTATCGGTTTGAGTGCCCGGGTAATAAGACACCAGTGAACACCAACCTTTGATTCTCTGCTAAAGGGTTTGATAAGGCGTTGGATCTGATTGTCACAGTAAGTATATAGAAAGTCATGAGATCTGTGTGGTAATCTGAAGCTTTATTTATTTATCTATTACCTTGTGTTACTGATTCTATTACTCTCTCTCTCTCTCTCTCTCTCTCTCTCTCTCTCTCTCTCTCTCTCTCTCTCTCTCTCTCTCTCTCTCTCTCTGTGTCTGTCTGTCTGTCTCTCTTTCTCTCTCAGTGTGTCTATCTCTGTTTCTGTCTGTCTGTCTGTCTCTTCTTCCACAGGCTATGTTTTTCTCTCTATTTTCTGTGCCTTTCTGTCTCTCTACCTCTGGAATTGTCTGTTTCTGTCTTTTACTCTTTTTGCATGAGTAAATGTCTGTATGTCTGTGATTTTTTGTCTGTCTACCTGTGTCTATCTGTCTGTCTGTCTGTTCTGTATCTGTATCTCTCTCTGTGTCTCTCTCTCTCTCTGTGTGTCTTCTCTCTCTCTCTCTCTCTCTCTCTCTCTCTCTCTCTCTCTCTCTCTCTCTCTCTCTCTCTCTCTCTCTCTCTCTCTCTCTCTCACACTACCTCAAGCCAAGCACAGTTTCCTCTCTTCACATCAATACACACTTACCCTAACACAACATAAACACAAACTAACAGCAAGAAACAGACTCCTGCAGGGTAGATACGAGGCTGAAGATGACCCAAGGGAAGGAAGAACAGGGAGGACCTACACGAAGGCTGATTACAGGATGGAAATAAGAAAATAAGGCAGTCGTACTAACCTTCTCTGTTGTCTCGACGCTTTCACCTCAGCCAGACTGTGCTATTTTCTGCCCTAATCAACTTCTGGGGTATTTCAGAAGCACAAATAAGAGAGGTCGGTTCCCTTTATCCCCTCCCACCCAGCGGCCGCGACCTGCAACACACAGATTAGTAGGCCCGTAAAAATAAACGAAAATCAATAATTGGGGTTAAAAATAAGACGGCAGTAATTGCAAGGCATGTTTACGTAAGGTTTATGAATACGTGCATAGCTTAACATAGATGAATATTGCATGTTCTTGTGATGAGGATATAAATGGAGTAAAGTTGGTATGGGTAGATAGTAGAATGTAAGGTGAAAAAATATATTTGCATGCGTTTGTGCTTGTGCCGTGTGTGTGCGGCGTGTGTGTGTGTGTGCGTGCGTGCGTGTGTGTGCTTGACTGGCAGCTGTTCCCAGGGCGACAGTGACACCTAGCGGCACCAACTTGCATTAAAACCATAACAAAACATATGCCTCCCACCCTTCCCTACCCTGCCCCTTCCCTTCCCTTCCCTGCCCTTCCCTTCCCTTCCCTTCCCTTCCCTTCCCTTCCCTGCCCTTTCTTTTCCTTTCCTTTCCTTTCCTTCCCTACCCTTCCTTGCCCTTCCCTTCCCTGCTCTTCCCTTCCCTTCCCTGCCTCCTTCCCTTCCCTTCCCTATCCTTCCCTTCTCTTCCCTTCTCTACCCTTCCCTTCTCTATCCTTCCCTTCCCTTCCCTTCCCTTCCCCCTCCCTCTCTCTGCAACCACCACCACCACCACCATCGCCTCTATCATTATCGTTATCGTTATCAACACTACTAGGAGCATCACCATCTACATCACCACCACAGGTAATGAGATGAGTACTTTCAACACCATTCGAAGCTTTAATCACCACCGCAATCACCACAATCATCACCATCACTAGTATCATCACCAATACGACATTTTCAGCTCTATCTACATCCTAACTATCATTATTATCATTATTATTATTAGTAACACCGCTAACACCACCATCATCACCACATCATGCGATTTTTTTGGTTTTAGTTCAAGGAAAGTGAGTTTGTGTGTGTGTGTGTGTGTGTGTGTGTGTGTGTGTGTGTGTGTGTGTGTGTGTGTGTGTGTGTGTGTGTGTGTGTGTGTGTGTGTGTGTGTGTGTGTGTGTGTGTGTGTGTGTGTGTGTGTGTGTGTGTGTTGCCTTTTTCTGTATTGTTCTCATTAAATTTTATAATCATCACAGTTTTTTTTCATCAGTATCTATAATGTCCTTCGATTTATTTTCTATTTTTTCAATGTAGTACAAACAATCAGCATAACATTTCATTGACTCTCTCTCTCTCTCTCTCTCTCTTTCTCTCTCTCTCTACCTAACCCCCATCACCCCACACCCATCTCGTAATGACAAATCCACACACACTATTCTTCAGGTAGAAATAGTAATAATAATGTAATAACAAATAATGAACAACCAGCTTCCTTCACAAACAGTGTTGGTTCATCGGTACTCCGTTAATGATCTGCAAAAAGGAATCTTACACTCCAATGCTAATGATCTGTGTCCGATGTTAATTAACTGTGAAATCAAACCGGGCACAGAACGAATTAAGAGGGGCATGGTGGCGGTTGAGGAGGAGGAGGAGGAGGAGGAGGAGGAGGAGGAGGAGGAGGAGGAGGAGGGAGGAGGAGGAGGAGGAGGAGGAGAGGAGGAGGAGGAAACATACTTCAGTGAATAAGAAAGCAAGAAAAAAATGTTGCGAATGGAAATGAAGGAAAATGGTAGAGAAGAAGAAGGAAGAGGAGGAGGAGGAGGAGGAGGAGGAGGAGGAGGAAGAGGAGGAGGAGGAGGAGGAAGAAGAGGACATATTACATCCTGTCAGCGTCTCAGCGTCTGTAATCTTAACAAAATGGAAGACTTGTAAAACTTTTTTCCTGGACTTCTGCCTGACTTCACTCCAAGAAATAACGAAGAAATAATGATAAGAATAAGAATAATGATAATAATTAGACAAAAATAATGATGATAATGATGACATAAAACAAAAAAAATAACAGGAAAAACAAAACTTCTACTTCTTACTTCTGCACAAAACACACACACACACACACACACACACACACACACACACACACACACACACACACACACACACACACACACATCATCCATTCTCTGCACTGTATTCCTATTACCAATTTGTCGACACTCAAGTTGATCCTAAAAACAATGCAGAAACACGACCACTAAGATCCCATGAAATACCATTGATAGGTTTAGATTCCTTTCATGCATTTAGAAGCCTTGGACAACACCGTGAGGTTGGTATTAAACCACACACTTGGATTCTATTCAGCGACTAATGGTGAAGAGGAGTAGTAGTAGTAGTAGTAGTAGTAGTAGTAGTAGTAGTAGTAGTAGTAGTAGTAGTAGTAGTAGTAGTAGTAGTAGTAGTAGTAGTAGGTATTTAGAAGCCTTGGACAACACGGTCAGATTGGTATTGAATCACACACTTGGATTCTATTAAGCGACTTAGGGTAAAGAGATTTTGCTTCCTAGCTTTCCTTAATTTGCTTCCTTTTTTACTTCCATCCTTTACTTTCTTCCTTTGCTTCTTGCCTTTGCTTCCTTTTGCTTCCTTTTTTATTCCTTTTTGCCTCCTTACCTCCTTCCTTTTTTGCTTCCTTCCTTTTTGCTTCCTTCATTTGCTTCCTTCCTTTGCTTCCTTCCTTTGCTTCCTTCATTTGCTTCCTTCCTTTGCTTACTTCCTTTTTGCTTCCTTCCTTTGCTGCCTTCCTTCATTTGCTTCCTTCCTTTGCTTCCTTCCTTTTTGCTTCCTTCCTTTGCTTCCTTCCTTTTTGCTTCCTTCCTTTGCTTCCTTCCTTTGCTGCCTTCCTTCATTTGCTTCCTTCCTTTGCGTCCTTCCTTTGCTTCCTTCCTTTTTGCTTCCTTCCTTTGCTTCCTTCCTTTGCAACTTCCTTACTATTGCAACAGTTAACATAAAAGTCATAAGGTGTTCATGCATCATTTCACATATTGACTCTAAACATTTTTCCCGACCCACCAAATTTGCTCCAAGTAACATTAACTTCATAGACTTAACTTCGCCTGACTACTCCCTGAATATATACTGAGGCCCTTTTTTATTGCCAACATAAATAAACTTCAAATTATACTTTAAACTGCACTGACTAAACTTCCCTGAAAAATAGATTAGCTATTTTTCCCAACATAAATAACTTCAATTAGACTTAAGCTCGCCTGACTAACTCACCTGAAAATATATACTAGGCCCTTATTTTTTTTCCCTGGAACGTCTTTTCAGTGAAGAAAGAAAATACATTAGTTTTTATAGTCTTTGTTTAGTTTCTTTGGTCGTAAATTACATTAAGTTTTATAGTCTTTGTTTAGTTTCTTTGGTCGTAAATTACATTAAGTTTTATAGTCTTTGTTTAGTTTCTTTGGTCGTAATTACATTAAGTTTTATATCTTTGTTTATTTTTTGGTCGTAATACATAAGTTTTATAGTTTTGTTAGTTTCTTGGTCGTAAATTACATTAAGTTTTTATAGTCTTTGTTTAGTTTCTTTGGTCGTAAATTACATTAAGTTTTATAGTCTTTGTTTAGTTTCTTTGGTCGTAAATTACATTAAGTTTTATAGTCTTTGTTTAGTTTCTTTGGTCGTAAATTACATTAAGTTTTATAGTCTTTGTTTAGTTTCTTTGGTCGTAAATTACATTAAGTTTTATAGTCTTTGTTTAGTTTCTTTGGTCGTAAATTACATTAAGTTTTATAGTCTTTGTTTAGTTTCTTTGGTCGTAAAATACATTAAGTTTTATAGTCTTTGTTTAGTTTCTTTGGTCGTAAAATACATTAAGTTTTATAGTCTTTGTTTAGTTTCTTTGGTCGCAAAATACATAAAGTTTTATAGTCTTTGCTTAGTTTCTTTGGTCGTAAATTACATTAAGTTTTATAGTCTTTGTTTAGTTTCTTTGGTCGTAAAATACATTAAGTTTTATAGTCTTTGTTTAGTTTCTTTCGTCGTAAAATACATTAAGTTTTATAGTCTTTGTTTAGTTTCTTTCGTCGTAAATTACATTAAGTTTTATAGTCTTTGCTTAGTTTCTTTCGTCGTAAATTACATTAAGTTTTATAGTCTTTGCTTAGTTTCTTTGGTCGTAAATTACATTAAGTTTTATAGTCTTTGCTTAGTTTCTTTGGTCGTAAAATACATTAAGTTTTATAGTCTTTGCTTAGTTTCTTTGGTCGTAAATTACATTAAGTTTTATAGTCTTTGCTTAGTTTCTTTGGTCGTAAAATACATTAAGTTTTATAGTCTTTGCTTAGTTTCTTTGGTCGTAAAATACATTAAGTTTTATAGTCTTTGTTTAGTTTCTTTGGTCGTAAAATACATTAAGTTTTATAGTCTTTGCTTAGTTTCTTTCGTCGTAAAATACATTAAGTTTTATAGTCTTTGCTTAGTTTCTTTGGTTGTAAAATACATTAAGTTTTATAGTCTTTGCTTAGTTTCTTTGGTCGTAAAATACATTAAGTTTTATAGTCTTTGCTTAGTTTCTTTGGTCGTAAAATACATAAAGTTTTATAGTCTTTGCTTGGTTTCTTTGGTCGTAAAATACATCAAGTTTTATAGTCTTTGTTTAGTTTCTGTGGTCGTAAAATACATTAAGTTTTTATAGTCTTTGCTTAGCTTCTTTCGTCGTAAAATCACTAGAATTATATGCCGATAACATGTTCTTCCCTGCATTAACCCCTTGAGGCCCAGAACGTAATTTCTATTGTAATTTGGATAGCATTAGACGATTTTTAGTGACTATAAGCAATATTTTATAGATATGACTTGTTTAGTATCCTTGTCCACTAACTAATTTGGTATATTCAGTCCCTTTTTGTAATTTTATGGCTCCACAACAGACATTTTTTTTATAGCAAAGGAAAGATCTGGGCGTGAAGGGGTTAACAAGGGACTTCACACACACAAGACTTCACACACTCACGCCTTTCTCTCAGCTTTCCTCGGTTCACAAATCACTATGGCATCATTCACTCTTTTTATCTCCTGTAAACTCAACACTAAATGACCTAACACAGTTTTGTTTTCTTTGCACACCAGCTAGAAAGAACCATTACTTCCTATCTCGAATCTGAACTGACAACATCTATTTGAGATTTTATCATATTTTTGGAGTTGGAAATCACTGAACTATTTTTTTCTTCGGTATTCTGATGTTTAATTTGGTGAAAAAAGAAGAAGAAAAAGAGACATGTAGGAGAGGAGGACAGGGCAAAATTATATTAACCATTTGCAAAAGTAAGAATAGGACGATAATTGAGGGAAAATCAAGGGCAGCTGGTTACAAAAATCAACATCACTTTTTTGCTGTGACAGGTATTGCTTGCTTGCCTTGACAGTAGTGATAATAATAGTAATGGATAAAGTAAAATTAATTGTGGTACTGGTGATGATAGTAATAATAGTGGTAGTAGTAGTAGTAGTAGTAGTAGTAGTAGTAGTAGTAGTAGTAGTAGTAGTAGTTTTAGTAGTAGTAGTAGTAGTAGTAGTAGTAGTAGTAGTAGTAGTAGTAGTAGTAGTAGTAGTAGTAGTAGTAGTAGTAGTAGTAGTAGTAGTAGTAGTAGTAGTAGTAGTAGTAGTAGTAGTAGTAGTAGTAGTAGTAGTAGTAGTAGTAGCAGTTTTATTATTATTATTATTATTATTATTATTATTATTATTATTATTATTATTAGTAGTAGTAGTAGTAGTAGTTAGTAATGTAGTAGTAGTTTTAGTATGTAGTAGTAGTAGTAGTTAGTAGTAGTAGTTTAGTAGTAGTAGTAGTAGTAGTAGTAGTAGTAGTAGTAGTAGTAGTAGTAGTAGTAGTAGTAGTAGTAGTAGTAGTAGTAGTAGTAGTAGTAGTAGTAGTAGTAGTAGTAGTAGTAGTAGTAGTAGTAGTTTTAGTAGTAGTAGTAGTAGTAGTAGTAGTAGTAGTAGTAGTAGTAGTAGTAGTAGTAGTAGTAGCAATTTTAGTAGTAGTAGTAGTAGTAGTAGTAGTAGTAGTAGTAGCAGATGTAATAGTATGAACGACAATATTGATAATGATAATAAAGATGGCAATAAAGATAATAAAAGTAGAAAATAATGCCAATAAGAGGGGAAGGCGGCGCCATTTCCTTTTCGTCTCCTACAAAGATGGAGAAGCGAGCAGCATTTCTTACGGAGGAACATCACCAATTATTAGCATCCAAACCCACTACAGCTTTAAGTCTCCTCTATCTACACACATAAAGGCTTCGAATCTCCCATATACTAAGTTCTCCTTTTTCTATCAGCTTTTAGATTCCCTTTTATATATTCACACAGTTTTGAATTCCCTATACACAGCCTTAAATCTTCTAGTCTATCTCCATCTACGAGTATCCTCATATACGTAGGTTTTGATTCTCCCTTACACACGTCTAAGTTCTCCCTTTTCTCTCAGCTTAAAGCCTTTAGATTCCCTTTTATACATACACACAGGTTTGAATTCCCTACGATTTTAAGTAATTTCATGTCCAAAGAGGCAAAAAAGTGGACTATTTCAAGTGTAGAAAACCCTGTACACAGCCTTAACATCTAGTCTATCTCATACATAACTAAATACGTCTTTAGTTTCATATATAGATAGACAAGCCTGCATTTCCTTTACACAGACACACACCATTACCTCAGACAGCTTCCTATATACACACAGCCAAAATAGACTCTTAGCTACTAATACACAGCAAAAACAGACTCTTAGCTTGTAATACACAGCAAAAACAGACTCTTAGCTTGTAATACACAGCAAAAACAGACTCTTAGCTTGTAATACACAGCCAAAACAGACTCTTAGCTTGTAATACACAGCCAAAACAGACTCTTAGCTTCTAATACACAGCCAAAACAGACTCTTAGCTTCTAATACACAGCCAAAACAGACTCTTAGCTTGTAATACACAGCCAAAACAGACTCTTAGCTTCTAATACACAGCAAAAACAGACTCTTAGCTTTTAATACACAGCCAAAAACAGACTCTTAGCTTCTAATACACAACAAAAACAGACTCTTAGCTTCTAATACACAGCAAAAACAGACTCTTAGCTTCTAATACACAGCCAAAACAGACTCTTAGCTTCTAATACACAGCAAAAACAACACTAATTTCTCAACAATCATTACCACGTAGTCTCAATCATTTATATAAACCTCCAACGCCTCTAACATGTCAAGCTTTTTAATATAAGAAGTTCAGTCTTAAATATTTTTGTGTGTGGAGCGTAGTGGCTATTCTTTCTATGTTTTACCTTCTTATATTTTTTTAATGGGTATATGAATTTTTTTGCTGGTAAATAATAAGTAAATAGATGATATACAAAAAGAAGAATTAGTGATTGGTTTCAGTATTGACGATGAAGATAATAATGATGATAATGATGACAGTAGCATAGTAATAATACTAATAATAAGCTATCACATCATCTTCAGGCCTCATCAATCACTAGAAATCACTCTCACAATTCATAACCATCACTCATGAATAACATCAATGAAACACCTCGTCTCGTACCGCATTCATCATCAATATGAATAGTCATCTCGGCCACTTTGTCATTATCATCACATTTATGCATCACCATTCATTAAACATTCACCATACACCCTTTGTTTCACTTCACTCTCTTCACCTCTCTCCCTCACCTAACTCTTGTTCATGTCTTAACCCCTTCACGCCCAGATCTTTCCTTGGTTATACAAAATTGTCTGTTGTGAAGCCATAAAATTACGAAAAGTAACTGAATATACCAAATTAGTTAGTAGACAAGGATACTAAACAGGTCATAGCTATACAATGTTGCTTATATTCACTTAAAATCGTTTAATGGTACCCAAATTACAATGGAAAATCACGCCCAGATCTTTCCTTTGCTATACAAAATTGTCTGTTGTGGAGCCATAAAATTACAAAAAGTAACTGAATATACCAAATTAGTTAGTAGACAAGGATACTAAACAGGTCATAGCTATAAAATGTTGCTTATATTCACTAAAAATCGTCTAATGGTAGCCAAATTACAATGGAAATTACGCTCTGGGCCTCAAGGGGGTAATATATTCAGTAGTAAAAATAAGTGATGAGGGAGACACGTGCTGGGAAGCGAGTACTTTATTCCTGAATAGTTTCGCCTCTACTGGGCTTCTTCAGAGGAATATGACTAGTTTCGCCTCTACTGGGCTAATAATCCTGAGCTTCATATTCCTCCCAAGAAGCCCAGTAGAGGTGAAACTAGTCAGGAATAAAGTACTCACCCCAGCCCGTGTCTCCACCATCACCTGTGTTTACATCTGTCTATAATGTCTACACAGTATTCAGTAGTGTTTTCTATCGGTACACATAACAAGCCTTACTAAACTGTACACTCAAATACTGTACATGTCCTATTTCTCATTTTTTTTCTTATACTTTCCCCATTGGTACACTCTCAGAAATGGGGGGTATATTAAGGGTAGAATTGTTACATCGCACCATCACTACCCTTTTTATACCCTATGTCCAGGCTGGAGGGTAGATGCTGCTGATTATACCCTTCATCTACCCTTTATCTACCCTTTTTAGACGAGAGGGTTGAGTAAGGGTATATTTGGGGTTTGAAAAGGGTATATTTAGGGTTGCAAAAGGGTATATTTGTAAGGGTAGCAGTATTTCATCACTATAAACACCCTTTTTCTACCCTTTTCCTACCCTTTTTTTCTAAGAGTGTACTGTATCTCCTGTTAAAATCTTTTGATATACAATTTAACATTATCCAACTCTATCTAAAGACTAGTGTCATATTTCTCATCTTTTTCTTATACTTTTCCCATTGGTATTGTATCTCTTGTATAAATATGTCTTGTATACACCTTAACAATCATATCTGAACACACATTTCACAAAAAAAAAAGCGTCTCACTAGCTTGAAAAAAACCTCTATAAGTACTATAGTTAGACTAGGCTCTATTTGACCACTATTAATTACCTGTACACACATTCACCCCCCCCCAAAAAAAAAAAAATGCGTATGTCTAGCTTGAAAAAACTCTATAACTACAATGGTTAGACTTATGTTCTATTTGACATCTCGTAACTCTCTTCATTAACACTATTTCTGATCTCATTTTGCACGGTTTCCTTTATCAAAACATTTCTTTGACCTTCGTATCTCAGTGACTTTGACAGACAGTACATTTTCCCTTGGGTCTCCGGATGGCCTAGAGTTACCATCCATAATACTTATACCCATAGATTAATAGTCAAATATGAAGGATATCGTCTTTTATGGCAGTGCTGACTATTAGAAAATCATATAGAGAGAGAGATTGGTCCATGGAATATACTGAAGAAAGTAGATGATTGAATATATCACCGGAAACTGTGTTGTAAAGAGGCGAGATTATTATTCCCTCCCTCCTTTCCCTTACTTTCATGTTGATTTTTTTCCTTCCTTACTCCTTTCCTACCATCGTTCTCTCTCTCTCTCTCTCTCTCTCTCTCTCTCTCTCTCTCTCTCTCTCTCTCTCTCTCTCTCTCTCTCTCTCTCTCTCTCTCTCTCTCTCTCTCTCTCTCATTCCCTACCACCACCACCTCCTCTCCTCCTAACCTTCCTTCCCACCTCCCTTCTCCTAACACCATTCACCCAACCATCACAAACACGTCCTCACCTAAACAGCCTACAACTTACTCCTTCATGGGATACAAATCTATTATTCTATTGAAGCTTTAGTCTCATTTCAACACGTCCTAAAACACATGTAAGATTCCTAGGTAGATCAGACAATAGATAGTAACACACGCAATGGACTTCCCTGGACACACAACGCGTCTGCCTTCCTTAACATTACCTACCTATGATTGATCACCTGTACCCGTCCATCTACCAGTCTGCCTGCCTTCCTGTCCCCCTTCTCACCTCTGCTTCACACTAATACACTTCATTTTTTGTCATACCCCTAAAGCTGTCAAAATCTAAAGAAAAATCTAAGTTCTAAATCTAAAGATGTCTAAATCGCCTTCATACTTAAGATATCTTACTCAAGAAACTTAAGTATATACTTAATACCTAAATACTTAAGAAAATTAACATATTTCTTAAAAAAAACCAATAACTAAGCGACTTAAACGAGCGTGTCTCTATCTGTCCTTGAAATCAGTTAGTCCTATTAACTTTATTCTTCGTAACGTGAGATACAAAACTATTATTTTCATGTGTGACTGAAATGAGAGATGCAAATGGAAAATTGGGAGGAAAAATCTCCAGAGAAAACATCTTCATATATATCTCTGAAGAAGACTGTCGAAACGTAAAGAAAAAGAAACAAAGCATTCCAACATAATACTGTGTTTTTTTACTAGCACCTTCCTACACGTAATTTCGTCCCATCACCAGCGACTGTCTTCCACCGATCAACGGTAAGGGCGACTGTCTTCCACCCATCAACGGTAAGGGCGACTGTCTTCCACCGATCAACGGTAAGGGCGACTGTCTTCCACCCATCAACGGTAAGGGCGACTGTCTTCCACCCATCAACGGTAAGGGCGACTGTCTTCCACCCATCAACGGTAAGGGCGACTGTCTTCCACCCATCAACGGTAAGGGCGACTGTCTTCCACCGATCAACGGTAAGGGCGACTGTCTTCCACCCATCAACGGTAAGGGCGACTGTCTTCCACCCATCAACGGTAAGGGCGACTGTCTTCCACCCATCAACGGTAAGGGCGACTGTCTTCCACCCATCAACGGTAAGGGCGACTGTCTTCCTCCCATCAACGGTAAGGGCGACTGTCTTCCACCCATCAACGGTAAGGGCGACTGTCTTCCCCCATCAACGGTAAGGGCGACTGTCTTCCACCCATCAACGGTAAGGGCGACTGTCTTCCACCGATCAACGGTAAGGGCGACTGTCTTCCACCCATCAACGGTAAGGGCGACTGTCTTCCACCCATCAACGGTAAGGGCGACTGTCTTCCCCCCATCAACGGTAAGGGCGACTGTCTTCCACCCATCAACGGTAAGGGCGACTGTCTTCCACCCATCAACGGTAAGGGCGACTGTCTTCCACCCATCAACGGTAAGGGCGACTGCCTTCCACCCATCAACGGTAAGGGCGACTGTCTTCCACCCATCAACGGTAAGGGCGACTGTCTTCCACCCATCAACGGTAAGGGCGACTGCCTTCCACCACGTAGGCGAACTGTCTTCTCACAACGTAGGCGACTGTCTTCCACCCATCAACGGTAAGGGCGACTGTCTTCCACCCATCAACGGTAAGGGCGACTGTCTTCCACCCATCAACGGTAAGGGCGACTGCTTCCACCCATCAACGGTAAGGGCGACTGTCTTCCCCCATCAACGGTAAGGGCGACTGCCTTCCACCCATCAACGGTAAGGGCGACTGTCTTCCTCCCATCAACGGTAAGGGCGACTGTCTTCCTCCCATCAACGGTAAGGGCGACTGTCTTCCTCCCATCAACGGTAAGGGCGACTGTCTTCCTCCCATCAACGGTAAGGGCGACTGTCTTCCTCCCATCAACGGTAAGGGCGACTGTCTTCCCCCATCATAGGTAAGGGCGACTGTCTTCCCCCATCAACGGTAAGGGCGACTGTCTTCCTCCCATCAACGGTAAGGGCGACTGTCTTCCCCCCATCAACGGTAAGGGCGACTGTCTTCCCACCATCAACGGTAAGGGCGACTGTCTTCCTCCCATCAACGGTAAGGGCGACTGTCTTCCACCCATCAACGGTAAGGGCGACTGTCTTCCTCCCATCAACGGTAATGGCGACTGTCTTCCCCCCATCATAGGTAAGGCGCTGTCTTCCTCCCATCAACGGTAAGGGCGACTGTCTTCCTCCCATCAACGGTAAGGGCGACTGTCTTCCCCCCATCAAGGTAAGGGCGACTGTCTTCCCCCATCAACGGTAAGGGCGACTGTCTTCCCCATCAACGGTAAGGGCACTGTCTTCCTCCCATCAACGGTAAGGGCGACTGTCTTCCCCCATCAACGGTAAGGGCGACTGTCTTCCCCCCATCAACGGTAAGGGCAACTGTCTTCCTCCCATCAACGGTAAGGGCGACTGTTTCCTCCCATCAACGGTAAGGGCACTGTCTTCCTCCCATCAACGGTAAGGGCGACTGTCTTCCCCCATCAACGGTAAGGGCGACTGTCTTCCCCCATCAAGGTAAGGGCGACTGTCTTCCCCCCATCATAGGTAAGGGCGACTGTCTTCCCCCCATCATAGGTAAGGGCGACTGTCTTCCCCCCATCAAGGTAAGGGCGACTGTCTTCCCCCCATCATAGGTAAGGGCGACTGTCTTCCCCCATCATAGGTAAGGGCGACTGTCTTCCCCCATCATAGGTAAGGGCGACTGTCTTCCTCCCATCAACGGTAAGGGCGACTGTCTTCCCCCCATCATAGGTAAGGGCGACTGTCTTCCCCCATCATAAGAAAGGGCGACTGTCTTCCCACCATCATAGGTAAGGGCGACTGTCTTCCTCCCATCAACGGTAAGGGCGATTGTCTTTCTCCCATCAACGGTAAGGGCGACTGTCTTCCACCCATCAACGGTAAGGGCGATTGTCTTCCACCCATCAACGGTAAGGGCGACTGTCTTCCTCCCATCAACGGTAAGGGCGACTGTCTTCCTCCCATCAACGGTAAGGGCGACTGTCTTCCTCCCATCAACGGTAAGGGCGACTGTCTTCCTCCCATCAACGGTAAGGGCGACTGTCTTCCCCCCATCAACGGTAAGGGCGACTGTCTTCCCCCCATCATAGGTAAGGGCGACTGTCTTCCTCCCATCAACGGTAAGGGCGACTGTCTTCCACCCATCAACGGTAAGGGCGACTGTCTTCCACCCATCAACGGTAAGGGCGACTGTCTTCCACCCATCAACGGTAAGGGCGACTGTCTTCCTCCCATCAACGGTAAGGGCGACTGTCTTCCTCCCATCAACGGTAAGGGCGACTGTCTTCCTCCCATCAACGGTAAGGGCGACTGTCTTCCTCCCATCAACGGTAAGGGCGACTGTCTTCCACCCATCAACGGTAAGGGCGACTGTCTTCCACCCATCAACGGTAAGGGCGACTGTCTTCCACCCATCAACGGTAAGGGCGACTGTCTTCCTCCCATCAACGGTAAGGCCGACTGTCTTCCACCCATCAACGGTAAGGGCGACTGTCTTCCTCCCATCAACGGTAAGGGCGACTGTCTTCCTCCCATCAACGGTAAGGGCGACTGTCTTCCCCCCATCATAGGTAAGGGCGACTGTCTTCCTCCCATCAACGGTAAGGGCGACTGTCTTCCCCCCATCATAGGTAAGGGCGACTGTCTTCCTCCCATCAACGGTAAGGGCGACTGTCTTCCTCCCATCAACGGTAAGGGCGACTGTCTTCCCCCCATCAACGGTAAGGGCGACTGTCTTCCCCCCATCAACGGTAAGGGCGACTGTCTTCCCCCCATCAACGGTAAGGGCGACTGTCTTCCCCCCATCATAGGTAAGGGCGACTGTCTTCCCACCATCATAGGTAAGGGCGACTGTCTTCCCCCCATCAACGGTAAGGGCGACTGTCTTCCTCCCATCAACGGTAAGGGCGACTGTCTTCCCACCTTCCCACCATCAGAGAACCATAGTTAAGAAAATCCACAAGGGAGAGAAAGAGCCGAGTGGCGATCTTCGTAATTGCAGGTGGCAGGCGACCTTGTCCACACCCGACCATTACGGCTAATTCTCTACACATTGGTTAACACTTTAGGCGTATAATTCTTGCGCTGTACAAGGCAGGCTGGGATTCGATAACTCAGTAGGGAGTGACAGACGTATCATCACCACCATGGCTTAGGCAACAGAAAGGGGTGAAAATTGGGAGTTTGGAGGCTTACTTACTTTGGAGGAGTGTGGAGGAGGAGAGGAGGAGGAGGAGGAGGAGGAGGAGGAGGAGGAGGAGGCGAGGAAAAGAAGACAAAGTTGATAGTATTAAATGAATCTGAGAAAAATCGAGAAAATGATGATAGTACACTGTATTGAGAGAGAGAGAGAGAGAGAGAGAGAGAGAGAGAGAGAGAGAGAGAGAGAGAGAGAGAGAGAGAGAGAGAGAGAGAGAGAGAGAGAGAAGAGAGAGAGAGAGAGAGAGAGAGAGAGAGAGAGAGAGAGAGAGAGAGAGGAGGGAGGAGGGAGGGAGGAGGGAGGGAGGGAGGGAGGGAGGGAGGGAGGGAGAGAGAGAGAGAGAGAGAGAGAGAGAAAAGAGAGAGAGAGAGAGAGAGAGAGAGAGAGAGAGAGAGAGAGAGAGAGAGAGAGAGAGAGAGAGAGAAGAGAGAGAGAGAGAGAGAGAGAGACCCTTCGAAATTACAAAATAAAGAAAACCACAAGTAAATCGAACTCAAACATCATTTTCTGAACTGTGCTTAAAGACGTAAGAGCATGACAAGCTAGTTTCTTTTTCTACTAATATTACCTATCAGGATACAGACTAATACTCCTTTGTTATAGCTTGTTATTAATGTGTTTTTTATCAGTGTTATTAATGTTTCTACGGCGCTATAGGCACAAGATGTAAAAAAAAAAAAAAAAAAAAAAAAAAAAGTGTGAGAAGTGCTGAAACAAAACACGAGATGCAAGTCGAATCATGCTACATAGCTAAAGAGAAATAAACATGAGTGTAGGCAGTAAAAAAAGTGATCGTAAGAGATGTCAACTAGGTAGCGTGCAGATCCTTCGATGAGACACACGCAGCACCAATCCCCCTTGAGTTACAGAGCATGAGACCAGACTGAGAATATAACAGACCGAGAGAGAGAATAGATAGAGTTGGCGATACTCATTGCATTAACACTGCTATCAAATCTCCTTTCTCTTCTGTTTTCTAAGATACCTATCAGACACTTTTACCGACCTTTACTAACCATTTCATATCCTAGCTAAAAAAAAAAGCATGACACAAGACCCAGAATCCACCGCATCATGAGTGGTACATCGATTTGCTGATTCTCTAGATACCTATCAGACATTTTAGCCACGTTTACTAATCATTACATATCCTAGCTAAAAGAAAAGAAATGTACAGAATGAAGCTACAGACATCTACGTACATTGAAAAAACATGAAATATCAGACTAAAACATTTGAAAACTATGATTGTTCTCGCGGACAATTTTTAGATTTCAACAGAACCAACCACTACTTCTCTTGATTTTCTGATACTCCAGCACGCTGTTCCTAGTTACTGTTCATCTTCTAGTATCAGCTACTTTGAAAAACACGAAATTTCAAACTAAAACATCTTGACAACTATGATTGTACCTGACACACTATCATTATATTTCAACAGAACGACTGCATTCCTTGATTTTTCTGAGACTCCTGCACGCTGTTCCTAGTTACTGTTCATCTTCTAGTATCAGCTACTTTGAAAAACACGAAATTTCAAACTATAACATCTTGAAAACTAGCTATGATTGTACCTTGCAGACTATCATTAGATTTCAACAGAACCGCTGCTATGCTTGATTTTCTTGTTTTCCCTGATACTCCAACACGCTATTCTAAACCTGTTCATCTTCTAGTACTAGCCACCTTGTTTTCTTGATTTCCCTGACACTCTAATACGATACTCTTAACCCCTTGAGGCCCAGAACGTAATCTCCATTGTAATTTGACTACCATTAGACGATTTTTAGATAATATAAGCAATATTTTAATAGATATGACCTGTTTTGTATCCTTGTCCACTAATTAATTTGGTATATTCAGTTACTTTTTGTGATTTATGGCTAACAAATGACGATTTTTTATAGCAAAGGAAAGATCTGGGCGTGAAGGGGTTAACCTGTTCATCTTCTAATATAACTTGCACCAGCCACCTCGTTTTCCAGGCTGGCGTGGGACGAGCTACCCATCACGTGTCAGCAGGGGCACGCGAGCCAGCCGGTACGTAGATCCTCGGGGCGGACGAGTCTCAGCCTGTATGTGAGGGAGGTAATGATGCGTCTGGAAGCAGAGTTGTGGACTAGTTTTAGGAGCTGACAGAGGCTGGGCGTCCTTCAGGCCTTAGCAGGTTCTGGTCTCCCCTGATCTGAACCTGTATCTGAAACTGCTCTCTCTGTCTCTCTGTCTCTGTGTCTGTCTCTCTGTCTTTCTCTCTGTCTCTCTCTCTTCTCTCTCTCTCTCTGTCTGTGTCTGCCTATGTCTCTCTCACTGTCCTTTTCTGTCTCTCTCTCTCTGTTTTTCTCTTGTCTCTCTCTCTGTCTGTCTGTATTTCTCTTTCTTTATGTCTGTTTCTCCTGCATTTCTGACTGTCTCTCTCTCTCTGTCTGTCTGTTTCCCTCTCTCTTTATGTCTGTCTCTCTGCATTTATGCCTGTCTCTCTCTCTATGTTAGTCTCTCTGTCTCTCTTTCTCTATCTGTATGTCCCTCTCTCTCTCTCTCTCTCTCTCTGATGCGTCGAGAAGCTGGAGTGTGAGAAGAGAATATGAAAAGAGAGAACAGAGATGAAATGTGAGGAGGAAGAGGAGGAATAGGAAGGTAAAGAAGACTAAAAGAAAGGGAGGATGAAACAATAGGGGGATGAAGAATGAAAAGGGAGATGGAGGCGATGAACAATTAAGAGAAGGGAGGCTGAAAAGGAGGAGGTGGAAGAGAAGACAAAAACAAAGAGAGGAGATGGAGAAGCATGAGAATAAAGAGAGAGGAACAAAAGAGGAGAGAAAGAGAGAGAGAGAGAGAGAGAGAGAGAGAGAGAGAGAGAGAGAGAGAGAGAGAGAGAGAGAGAGAGAGAGAGAGAGAGAGAGAGAGAGAGAGAGAGAGATATCATTAACATACTTTGTTCTAGCTGTCCAAACAAGTTGCTTCGACCACCTCCTCCTCCTCCTCCTCCTCCTCCTCCTCCTCCTCCCCCCCTACCCCCTCCTCCTCCTCCCCCCCTACCCCCTTCTCCTCTTCCCCCCCTACCCCTCTCTCCTCTTCCCCCCTACCTCCTCCTCTTCCCCTCACCTTTCCTCCTCCTCCTCCTCCTCCTCCTCCTCCTCCTCCTCCTCCTCCTCCTTCACCACCTCCTCCTCCTCCTCCCCCTCTACCTCCTCCTCCTCCTCCCCCTCCTCCTCCTCCTACCTCCCGAAAACCTGGTCTGACACGGCCCATCACCCTCACAGGAGGAACAAGAAGCGAGTCCCACACAACGCCAGTACCAGAATATTTGAGATTAGCTGGACCGTTCGAGCGAGCAGCCACGGAGTATTTCTTGCCGCTCGTTTCTGAAGCTATTTAGGATAGAAATGGCAGCTACTGAACCGAGAAACAGGTTTAGGACAGGAATTAGCAGCATAGTGGAGGCTGGGTAGGTTCTTTTTTATTAATCTCGTTCTTTCTCTCTCTACATCCTCGCTCTCTCTCTCTACATTGTCGTTCTTTCTCTCTCTACATTGTCGCTCTCTCTCTCTACATTGTCGTTCTTTCTCTCTCTACATTCTCGTTCTCTCTCTCTACATTGTCGTTCTTTCTCTCTCTACATTCTCGTTCTCTCTCTCTCTCTACATTGTCGTTCTTTCTCTCTCTACATTCTCGTTCTCTCTCTCTACATTGTCGTTCTTTCTCTCTCTACATTCTCGTTCTCTCTCTCTCTCTACATTGTCGTTCTTTCTCTCTCTACATCCTCGTTCTCTCTCTCTACATTGTCGTTCTTTCTCTCTCTACATTCTCGTTCTCTCTCTCTACATTGTCGTTCTTTCTCTCTCTACATTCTCGTTCTCTCTCTCTCTCTACATTGTCGTTCTTTCTCTCTCTACATTTTCGTTCTTTTGCCGGAGGTCCATGTGCCGCGGGAAACAGAATAAGCGTTGCGTGGTGCCATATGACCTCTGATATCTGGCACATTCACTATTATATTATATTCTCTCTCTTCATCATTTTTCTATCCTTTCTCTCTTATTATATAGTTAGTGTAGTTAAATCAAACAGCCATGTAAGGACCTAATGATCTGTTGCTGTTTGTGTTTCCTTTGTATTCCTTTGTATACAACATGAGAGAGAGAGAGAGAGAGAGAGAGAGAGAGAGAGAGAGAGAGAGAGAGAGAGAGAGAGAGAGAGAGAGAGAGAGAGAGAGAGAGAGTGTTAGTAAAAAAAAAGCCAGGTATCAATTACAATCAGTTCCATCGTCGGGCCTCAAGAACAGTGTCTTTAGCTGCTGAATATATCATTTTCTCTTCGTTATTTCGATGATTAGAACAACTGTAGAGCCATGTTTACTTTCATTTCTTCTTCTTCTTCTTCTTCTTCTTCTTCTTCTTCTTCTTCTTCTTCCCGCACCGTCTTTTAGGCCGCCACTTACGCCAGGTAGGAAAAGGAACCCCGGTCGAGGCTGGGGATTGATTTACGACCGATGCGCCAGACAGGTAACATGGGTCTAAATCACAGGTTGTATCTATAATTTACGACATAATCTATAACACTCGTAAAGGACCCAAAAAGCTACCGTTTGCCTTGCTACCCTTATTAAGTGTTTTTTTCCTTAAGGCCTGCACGGTAGAGTGAGTTTCAGTATGATGATGATTTAGAGAGGGAAGAAAAATGAGTGTTTTCCCGGAGGCCTGGACGGTAGTGAGAATTTCAAGACGATGATGATTTAGAGACAGAAGAAAAATGTGTGTTTTCCCGGAGGCCTGGACGGTAGAGAGTGAATTTCAAGACGATGATGATGAAAAGATGGAAGAAAAATGAGTGTTTTCTCGGAGGCCTGGACGTACAGTGAGAATTTCAAGACTACGATGACGAAAAGATGGAAGAGAAATTAGTGTTTTCCCGGAGGCCTGGACGGTAGAGTGAGAATTTCAAGACGATGATGATGAAAAGATGGAAGAAAAAATAGTGTTTTCCCGGAGGCCTGGACGGTAGAGTGAGAATTTCAAGACGATGATGATGAAAAGATGGAAGAGAAATGAGTGTTTTCTCTAACGCCTGGACGTACAATGAGAATTTCAAGACGATGATGATTTAGAAACAGAAGAAAAATGTATATTCTTGCTTCAGAAACTCGAAAGATATTACAGCTAAGAATAAAATTGGAAAAACTACAAGACAAGGAATATAAACTGAAGGTATTGCATTGAAATGAAGTAAAGAAAGAGAGCAAATGGCATAAAAAGAAGAAAAATTTGTGTTCTGCCAAAAATGTATACTCCTCCAGAAACTCAAAAAATATTACAGCTAAGAATAAAATTAGAAAAACTACAAGACAAGGAATAGAAGCTGAAGGTATTGCATTGAAATAAAGTAAAGAAGAGATGTAGTGAAGTTAAGAGTTTCTATATAGATATGTAGCGTCTAGGAAAGAGAGGAGAGTTGAGTGGTGGATGGTATGTATGTATGTATGTATATGTGTTTCAGGAGATGGTTGTATTATTAAGAAAAAAGTAATTGAGAGTGTATAGAGAGAGTATGTAAAGTTAAAAGTTTCTATTGATATGTAGCGTCTAGGAAAGAGAGGAGAGTTGAGTGGTGGATGGTATGTATGTATGTATGTATATGTGTTTCAGGAGATGGTTGTATTAAGAAAAAAGTAATTGAGAGTGTAGAGAGAGAAAGCAGGGAGAGGAGAATAGCGTGACGGAACAGAGGAAGGAGCAGAAAGTTATTGGCATGAGATTGAAAAGGGAAGGGAAGACTATGGTGATGGGAAGCGAAGGGAGAGTGAAAGAAAGTTGGCAGCTGAGTGAGTGACGAACCAGAGGGAGAACACACGACACCACGACGACCTTTTGCTGCTAAACTTCAACGACCAAGAGGGAGAACACACGACACCACGACGACCTTTTGCTGCTAAACTTTAACGACCAAGAGGGAGAACACATGACTCGACGACCTTTTGCTGCTAAACTTCAACGACCAAGAGGGAGAACACACGACACCACGACGACCTTTTGCTGCTAAACCTCAACGACCAGGAGGGAGAACACATGACTCGACGACCTTTTGCTGCTAAACTTCAACGACCAACACGACACAGACGACCTTTTGCTGCTAAACCTCAACGACCAACACGTTGCAGACAAGCTTTTGCTGCTTAACTTCAACGACCTTTTGCTGCTAAAATTCAAACGACCAACAAGACACAGATGACCTTTTGCTGCTAAACCTCAACGACCAACACGACATACGATCTTTTGCTGCTTAACTTCAGCGACCTTTTGCTGCTAAACCTCAACGACCAACACGACATACGATCTTTTGCTGCTTAACTTCAGCGACCTTTTACTGCTAAACCTCAATGCCCGTCAGGGTGGCAAGGTTGGTAGAGACGTGAGTTACCAATGTGCAGCGTCCCTGTGCATTCGGTCAGCGGTTCGAGTCCGCCTAGTTCATGCTGACGTGGCGGCGCTTTGTATAGTCAATAACCTTGTAGTTGGTACTTGCAAAGTGTCTAGATAGGATGAAAATCTTATCTGCTAAACCTCAACGACTTACACGACGCAGACGACTTTTTGCTGCTAAACTTCAACGACCAACACGACACAGACGACCTTTTGCTGCTAAACCTCAATGACCTACACGACGCAGACGATTTTTTGCTGCTAAACTTCAACGACCAACACGACGCAGACGACCTTTTGCTACTAAACCTCAACGACCTACACGAAGCAGACGACCTTTTCCTGCTAAACCTCAACGACCTACACGACGCAGACGACCTTTTGCTGCTAAACCTTAACGACCTACACAACGCAGACGACCTTTTGCTGCTAAACTTCAACGACCAACACGACATAGACGAGTTTCTAACATGTCTTAAAACTACCAAAAAGAAAAAAAAATGCTATTGAAAAAAAAAAAAAAAAAATCCGAAAACCCAGTTAATTGAAAAGTAAAAAAAACGACAATAAATTTGAATACCATGCACTAACACGACATCGATGAACTCAAATTTCTGAAAACGACATAAAGAGAAAAGACAAATGATTGCCCCCAAAACCCGGTTAATTGTAATGTAAACTATAAACAACGACATTTAATTATAACAAACACAAGTTATTTAATGCTTCTATTCATTTACTTAAAACTACCTTAAGAACCCAGATTATTGCCCCCAAAAAACCCAGATTATTGCTTCAAAAAACCCAGATTATTGTCCCTAAAAAACCCAGATTACTGCCCCTAAAAAACCCAGAGTATTGTCCCTAAAAATTCCAGATTATTGCCCCCCAAAAAGCAAGATTATTGCTCCCCAAAAAACCCAGATTATTGCTCCCCCCAAAACCCAGATTATTGCCCCCAAAAACCCAGATTATTGCTCCCCCAAAACCAAGATTATTGCCCCCCCAAACCCAGATTATTGCTCCCCCAAAACCAAGATTATTACCCCCCCAAACCCAGATTATTGCTCCCCCCAAAACCCGGTTAATTGTAAAATATAAACAAAACAATAAATACTAAAAAAAAAAACTATTTCATGCTTCTATTCAAACTTTACTCCGTGTATAAACCTTCAGAGTAATAACTGTATATATATATTACTCGATATTATGAACAAAATATTATCCTTAACTGTCATCGCTTTTAATGTATTGAATTAAGCGCAGAAAGAATAGTTACGACGGGAAAAAAATCTTAATGACTTATTGTGCGTTGACTATTATTTACATGGAACTAAAATTGAACCCGAAAAGAAAA
>JACEEZ010005175.1:102500-110000 GCA_016584305.1 Chionoecetes opilio | reverse complement strand
GAGAAGAGGAGAGAGAGAGAGATAGAGAGAGAGAGAGAAGAGAGAGAAGAAGAGAGAGAGAGAGAGGAGAGAAGAGAGAGAGAGAGAGAGAGAGAGAGAGAGAGAGAGAGAGAGAGAGAGAGAGAGAGAGAGAGAGAGGAGAGAGAGAGAGAAGAGAGAGAGAGAGAGAGAGAGAGAGAGAGAGAGAGAGAGAGAGAGAGAGAGAGAGAGAGAGAGAGAGAGAGAGAGAGAGAGAGAGAGAGAGAGAGCAGCTGCCTCTCTCACTTTGTCACCGGAATAGTTGTCCTGCAAGGCTCGTCTCCTCTTTTGTTTCAAGACCCTGATTTTTTCCATTGCTAATTTCTCTTTCAGTATTCCTCTATTCATCCTTGTTTTCTTGCGTCATTCTTCCTTCTCTTCGTCTCTTATGTCTTTCTCTTTTTTCTACTTCTCTTTTCTTTCTCTTTCTTTAATTTTGTTTTATATGTCCGTCTCCTTTCATTCTTTTGTTTGGCTCTCAATGTCTGTCCTGTTTGTCGTGTTTGTCGTGTCTCTCTCTCTCTTTCTCTTTTTATTCTCTCTCTCTCTCTCTCTCTCTCTCTCTCTCTCTCTCTCTCTCTCTCTCTCTCTCTCTCTCTCTCTCTCTCTCTCTCCTCTCTCTCTCTCTCTCTCTCTCTCTCTCTCTCTTTTTTCTCTCTCTCTTTATAGAAAATTAAGGAAGCTACAAGAGGCTGTGAGACCTACACGTGGCAGTTCCTGTTACTACATCCACCTTTCATCCCCATCCATGAATTTATCCAGCCTCCTTTAAAAGCTCCCTAATGACTCCGCACTAACTACTCTGACGACTGAGTCCATTCCAACGAGAACGATAGATTAATGGTATGACTTATAGAGGAAGAGATGTGTGTAAACAGTATATGTAAATTTTATGAACACAAATATGATAGTTTAAAAACGGGACATTACAAGCTGGGCTCAAATCTGTACATACACAAATAGGTAAACACACATTGTGAATGTCATTGTGAATTGGCTGAAATAGAGACTTTTAATCATTATAACTGAAATATGACTCCAGATTCGTGTTCAGCATGCCCGAAAACTGCTAGGAACAAATTTTCAAGCAAATCTGTTTTTCCAAATCTTTGGCCAATATTGCAAGGGCTTATTGCAAGTATGCCTTGATTTTTTTGGAAAATCACGTTTTTGTCAATAACTAAAAACCTATGGCAGATTGTTGCAGCATGAATGGAGAAGTAAATATGGAGTAGATTAAGAACTATAATTTGGCGTAAAACAAAAAAAAATTAATTGGTAAATAACCGAGAAAATAGCATATTCGTACATTTATAAAAAATATCAATTTTCTCAACAACCATGAAATATTTTCATCAACCGATTACTGCATCATGTAGAACACCTCAAGATGAACCTTTGTTAGCTATAATTTTTTTTTCTACGACTCACAGTTATGCGACAAAATATAAAAAACCTGATTGTCGTCAATTTTGGAATATTTTCAGCAGTCAAAAATCCGAAAGTTTTTGTTTCGTTAGATAAGTGGAAATGCCGGGGATACATTTGTAGATCCATCCATTTACAATAACTTTTGATGGGTAAGTGTTGCTGTGTGGGAAATAATTTAGGAGCTAAGGCAAAAAAGTAATTATATAAGTTTAAACACACACACACACACACACACACACACACACACACACACACACGTACATATTACAGAGAACAGCCATAAAAAAGTACAGCAAAAAATATTTCACAGATTTCAAGAACGATTATTGCAAAGACGTGCACACATTATGCCTCATATAATTCTCTCTCTCTCTCTCTCTCTCTCTCTCTCTCTCTCTCTCTCTCTCTCTCTCTCTCTCTCTCTCTCTCTCTCTCTCTCTCTCTCTCTCTCTCTCTCTCTCTCTCTTTTCTCTTTTATCATCAAAGGACGCATTTCAGGTGTCAGATGAAGAATTATAGTCTATTCTTTTTAACGAGGCGAAAATTCCATTCTATCATAAGGTCCCATGCTTATAATGATGCCTATGATAATAAGGTTAACTATGATCAAATACAGCAGAAATTTAGAAGAAGGGTAGTATTCCATTCTCCTGGCATCAAATATCAGTCAGTAAGCAGCAAGGGGTCAGGATTTCTCGCCTCGTAAAAAAAAAAAATATATATACTACTACTATCAAAATATCTACTAATACTGCTACTACTATTACCAGCAAATAATCAGTACTGCTGCCACTACTATTCATATTTACTCTTACGTACTAAAATTTCGCCTCGTTATAAAAACAGAGTATAGGTTCTGGAGGCTCCTAAGTAGGTACTGATAACCAGGAGCTGAAGTGCTGAAGGGAGGGTAGGGGTAAGGGGGGCGAGGAAGGGAACAGGAGGCTGGGCTGGCTGGCAAACCTGTTATCTGGCAAAGCTGGTCCAGGAATGATGTGGTGATGGTGGTGTGTGTGTGTGTGGGTGTGGGTGTGTGTGTGTGTGTGTGTGTGTGTGTGTGTGTGTGTGTGGGTGGGTGGGTGGGTGGGTGGGTGGGTGGGTGGGTGGGTGGGGGTAGGTGTGTGTGTGTGTGGTGAGAGAGAGAGAGAGAGAGAGAGAGAGAGAGAGAGAGAGAGAGAGAGAGAGAGAGAGGAGAGAGAGAGAGAGAGAGAGAGAGAGAGAGAGAGAGAGAGAGAGAGAGAGAGAGAGAGAGAGAGAGAGAGAGAGAGAGAGAGAGAGAGAGAGAGAAAAAATGGCATGCACACATATACAAACAGTCAAACATGCATACACACTCACATACAAGCAGTCGGACATACATACATACATACATACACATTGATAAATACACACATTTATACATACAGACAGACAAACAAATCACAAGAAATAAACAAAACATATATACATTCATACATATATACATTTCTAACTTGAGTATTAGCATATCAACCTTGCATTATAAAATAGTAAAGAAAGCAAACATATTATACTACAAATTGTAACTAAGGATATAAATCACATAAGGTCGAAAGGTCGTTGTGTAAAGCATTGGATATCAGGCTTTAAAAACACACAACACAACCAACGCAACAATACAATATAGGATACATGCAAATAATCTGAGACAAAACATAATCTGACTTTCTTTCCTTACGAGTACAAATCCTGTGTTTTTCTGACTTATCCACTGTGTTGTTTTGCTCTGCATGTCACAACTATTAATGTATGATAAATAAAAATGAATAATACGTGTCAACTAAATAATGTATCAGCAAATAAAACTTATATTTAACGATAAACATTCCCTTCTTAAACGATGCTTTTTTTTAGGCTTGAGTTTTCATATATGTAGAAAATTTAGTTATGAAAAATGCGTCTGTAATTTTTATATTTGTGCTTGTGTGTGTGTGTGTGTGTGTGTGTGTGTGTGTGTGTGTGTGTGTGTGTGTGTGTGTGTGTGTGTGTGTGTGTGTGTGTGTGTGTGTGTGTGTGTGTGTGTGTGTAAATGACTCTTTAATATCTAGCAACGTAACAAGAAAATAAGATAAACAATCCCTTACTGACAACAAAAATAAAGAAATATATTGAAGAACTAAAATTGATATCAGGAGGAGGAGGAGGAGAAGGAGGAAGAAGAGGAGGAAGAGGACAAGGAGGAGGAGGAGGAGGAGGAGGAGGAGGAGGAGGAGGAGGAGGAGGAGGAAGAGGAGAGGCAAACACTGAATAATACAAAAGCAAATCAATAGTGAAAAATCTTTGAAGGGAAAAGACGAAATGAAAGAAAAAAAATAGGAGAGCAAGGAAAGAAGAGTCGGTTTGCGTGACTAAATAAATCAACAAACACACACACACACATGCACAAAGAGAGAGAGAGAGAGAGAGAGAGAGAGAGAGAGAGAGAGAGAGAGAGAGAGAGAGAGAGAGAGAGAGAGAGAGAGAGAGAGAGAGAGAGAGAGTCAAGCTGGTGCTGCCCCCTGTACTCACACTCTCTATCTCTACCTTGCATTCTCTCTCTCTCTCTCTCTCTCTCTCTCTCTCTCTCTCTCCTCTCTCTCTCTCTCTACCTAACCCCCTATCACACACACATACACACCATTCTCTCCCTCCACTCTCTCTCTCCCTCTCTCTCTCTTCACTCCTCCTCGACCCCCACCCCCTCAACCCCCTTCAAGGTCACCCCAACACACCCCAACACACCCCAACACACTCCACCTCACCCTAAGAGCTAAAAAAATAATGCTCTGTGCCCAAACGTGGTGACTCCAGACAGTACTTCGCCTGCAGGTTAATCTTGGGGCAGAATGTGTCGATGGTGTTGATGCCATGTTGGTCTCTGATGACGAGGCTCGAAATGATAGCTAGGAGACGAAGAAGATACAGTAAATAAAAGCTCAAAAAAGTCGTGTACAAATGTAGCTTGATTATATCTTGTCTTGTGTTGTTGAAAATGAATATTGCACAGGAGAGAGAGAGAGAGAGAGAGAGAAGAGAGAGAGAGAGAGAGAGAGAGAGAGAGAGAGAGAGAAAGAAGAGAGAAGATGACAAACGTTTAGGTTAGTTAGTACAAAAACAAGAGAGAGAGAGAAGAGAGGAGAGAGAGAGAGAGAGAGAGAGAGAGAGAGAGAGAGAGAGAGAGAGAGAGAGAGAGAGAGAGAGAAAAAAAAAATTGGCTTCTTAACTTGCTTTGCCTGAAGGTGCAGATGACTTTTTGTGCTTGAATGACCTTGTGTTATAATATTTTTTTCTCTCATTCTTCTTTTATCACCTTTGTCTTCTTACTTCTTCCTCTCATTTTATCTCCTCTGTCTCCTCTTCCTCCTCTTCTTCTTCTTCTTATTATTATTATACATATTTTTCATATTTCCCTTTTTTTATTAATTACATAGCCTTCTAATTATTATGCTTTCAATTTTTTTTCATTTCAGTTTTTCTTCTGATATTTTCGTCTGCATTTTCTTCTAATTTTTTTCTTCTCTCCAATGAATAGAATAATAGGGTGAACAAATCCTGAAGACAAAGCATTTCTCTACTCTTCTGTCTTTCTCTCTCTTCTGATAGTTTGTTCCTCCTTCCTTACCCTTTTATTCTCCTTTCTCCTTTTTTTGCCCTTTAATTCTAATATTTTGTACTCCTCTCTACTCTTCTCTCTCTCCTATGATCGTTGGTTCCTCCTTTTTTACCCATTTAATCTCCTTTCTCCTTTATTTCGGCCTTCAATTCTAATTTCTTGACTCCTCTCTACTCCTCTCTCTCCTATGATAGCTGGTACCTCCTTTCTTACCCTTTCTAACTCCTTTCTCTTTTATTTCGTCTTCAATTATAATTTCTTACTCAACTCTCCTATGATAGCTGGTACCTCCTTCCTTACCCTTTCTAACTCCTTCATCTTCTGCATTCCATCTAAAGTCTAAACTATATTCATGATCGTTATTTCTATCTCCTTCTTCTCCTATACTGGTTCCTATCTAAACTCTATGCCTTTGCCCTGTATCGCCTACGTGTGTGTAGTGTAAAGCATTGGATATCAGGCTTTAAAAACACACAACACAACACAACGCAACAATACAATATAGGATACATGCAAATAATCTGAGACAAAACATAATCTGACTTTCTTTCCTTACGAGTCAAATCCTGTGTTTTTCTGACTTTCATCCACTGTGTTGTTTTGCTCTGCATGTCACAACTATTAATGTATGATAAATAAAAATGAATAATACGTGTCAAATAAATAATGTATCAGCAAATAAAACTTATACTTATATTACTTAAACATACGAAAGTTGATTGGTTGACACACGCAAGGGTAACAGAGGTATGCAAAGTACTCGAACGCACACCTAAGTCTAGCCTTTACAAACCCTCTAAGGCAGGTACAATTAATGTATGCACAAATAAGTAATGTAATGCAAAAGTAAGTCAGTTGTCTCTGTAAAAGCAAACTAAAAATAATCATAATAATCATGATTTTATGATCGCCCGGAGGCATACAGACATAAAAAGGCAACAACAACAAAACAAGGAGTCTAGAAGTCACTAGACCAAAACAAAAAATACATAATATAGGCACACTAGGGGACATAGTATCAAAGTGCCTATAGTAGTAAAGTAGAGGTGAGTTCCTATACTAAAGAAAATTATAGTGTAGTAAATCTAGCTGGGTTGTGCTATCGTATATTTTATCTTACCGTCAATGACACTATAGTCGCCACTGCACTAATGTCGCTAGGCAAATTTTACAAGGGAATATTACGTATTTTAGCATCACTACAGACTAGTATGTGCCACTGAAGACACGTACATAATATAAACTACTGTGCATGCCTCTTTAGTGGCACATACAAGTCTGCAGTGATGCTAAAATGTGTAATATATGGCGCCTGGTGACATTAGTGCAGTGGCGACTATAGTGTTGTTGACGGTAACGCATTTAAGGTATATACTTCTTCTAGGACAGTTAACGTTATGAGGAATGATAATAACTGTGTATCTTAGTATTGATAGAAGTAAATTTACACTCTAGTAGTTATATTGCATTGCTTCTGTGGTTATTTAAGGTATATACTTCTTCTAGGACAGTTAGCGTTATGAGGAATGGTAATTATCTGTGTATCTTAGTATTGATGGAAGTAAATTTACACTCTAGTAGTTATATTGCATTGCTTCTGTGGTTATTTATGGTATATACTTATTCTAGGACAGTTAGCGTTATGAGGAATGGTAATTATCTATGTATCTTAGTATTGATGGAAGTAAATTTACACTCTAGTAGTTATGTTGAGTTGCTATTGTGGTTATTTAAGGTATATACTTCTAGGACAGTTAGCGTTATGAGGAATGGTAATTATCTACGTATCTTAGTATTGATAGAAGTAAATTTACACTCCAGTAGTTATGTTGAGTTGCTATTGTGACAAGCTAGAGACACGATAATTCTCATTCCTTTGATGCAATTCCTGGGAGAACTTTTTTATTGCTTACACGACACGGTAAGTTCTTGTCATTTCAGGAACACAATACAAAGAAATGTAGAAGCTCGTCCTGTTGTGATAATTCCTTCTTTTCATGTGAGAGTAAGGTAAGGAGGAGGATATTCTGGTTACTGTGGTATAATCAATATGTAAATAATTATAGGTTACATTACACGTACATGCAATATCTCATGATAAACAAATATACAAAGGAATTCATGTCTTGCTCCTTTGCCTTGTTGTTCATAACTAATCTTATTGTGGTTCCTTGTGGTATAACTTATGCAGGATATTCTCTCTTTATAGCTTATTAAGACCGGTGTATCCTATCTACGTATATTCCTCAAGACCTATCTAACTAAGACCGTATTTATATTCTATTTCTAAGACTTATGTTCTATGTTCTTCAAGACCTATCTAACTAAGACCGTATTTATATTCTATTTCTAAGACTTATGTTCTATGTTCTTCAAGACCTATCTAACTAAGACCGTATTTATATTCTATTTCTAAGACTTATGTTCTATGTTCTTCAAGA
>JACEEZ010005175.1:87500-92500 GCA_016584305.1 Chionoecetes opilio | reverse complement strand
AAGCTTATCGTCCTGTAATTAACTCTAAGATCTCCCAGACAACATTAAATGAAAAAGAAATTGTGTGCGTCCAAAACAAGGTATGAATTGCCTTCTGTCGGACTCTTGGTAAATAAGTATGATGAAAAGTAATTACATAGTTACCCACACTACTAGATGGAATTTTATTTTCCTCTCTCTCTCTCTCTCTCTCTCTCTCTCTCTCTCTCTCTCTCTCTCTCCTCTCTCTCTCTCTCTCTCTCTCTCTCTGCCTCTCTCTCTCTCTCTCTCTCTCTCTCTCTCTCTCTCTCTCTCTCTCTCTCTCTCTCTTAACTACTTCTCTCTCGTTAAGTTTAGTTTGAGTTGAGTTGCATTGCAGTTTGAGATGGTGTGTGTGTGTGTGTGTGTGTGTGTGTGTGTGTGTGTGTGTGTGTGTGTGTGTGTGTGTGTGTGTGTGTGTGTGTGTGTGTGTGTGTGTGTGTGTGTGTGTGTGTGTGTGTGTGTGTGAGAGAGAGACCTGCCCACTACACCCTTCCCCCTTCCCCTACCACATGGAGGGGAAGGGAAAAATACCACACTCCCTCCCTCCCTTTCTCCCCTCCTCTGCTCCCCCTCCTCCAGCCGTCACGACCACCGCTGCACCACCTCCCTCCCTCCCTCCTGTCTACAGCTTCAACACTGCAGCTGTCCTCTACTGCTGATACTACTGCTTCTATCACTACCCTTGCTCCTGCTTCTCCTCCTGTTCTCTCCTATTCCTCCTTGCCTCCTACTTCTCCTTCTCCTACTACAACCCATCACTGTATATTATTTTTAACTTGCTTTAGTGCTGAAGTTTATTTACTCCTGTCTGTATAATTATGGAGGGTTTTGTTTTACTGCATGCCTTCGGGTGAAAACAAAATGATTATTATTGCTACTACGTACTACTATATTAAAACCTACTACTACTGCCACTACTACTACTAGAAAATAATGATACTTCTACCACTACTATTAATACTTACTTACTACATATACTACTATGATACCTCCTGCTGCTCCTATCTCCTCCTCCTACTACTGCAACCTACTATTACTACTATATTAAAACCTATTAATGCTGCTACTACTACTACTACTAAACAATAATGATACTGCTGTCACTACTATTAATACAACTACTAATACAATAATTTCTACCATTTTTATCACTATAACACAAAATAAAAGGAAAATGATGATAATAATAAGAGGAAGAAAAGGAAGATGAACAATTTGGACAAAAAATAAATGTATACTAATCAATAATATCTATAATAATATAAGCGAAAGTGTGTGTGTGTGTGTGTCTGTGTGTGTGTGTGTGTGTGTGTGTGTGTGTGTGTGTGTGTGTGTGTGTGTGTGTGGTATAGGTTCCGCCCCCCGTGGCGGAATCCCATCATATACCACATTTTTGGAACCAGGTTGACCAGGGGAAGGTTTTAAGCCCATTTATGAGATGATCCTATCACTTTTTTTTTTTTTTTTTTTTTTTAGCAGCCTATTAGCGAGAATTGTGAAAAAAAAGTGGGTTGCGAGAATTGAGGAAGCCTTGATGTAGGGTGATGGGTAATGGGTGAGTGAATGGGTGGGTGTGGGGTATGGGTGTGGAGTGATGGGTGGGGGGTGTGGGGTGATGGGTGAGGGAATAGATGGGGGTGATGGGTAATGGGTGAGTGAATGGGTGTGTGGTGATGGGTAATGAGTGAGTGAATGGGTGGGGGGTGATGGGTAATGGGTGAGTGAATGGGTGGGGGGTGATGGGTAATGGGTGAGTGAATGGGTTGGGGGTGATGTGAATGGGTTGGCGTTAATACATACATTTCTACATCCATGATTTCAGGAAAATTAGAAGGGGCTATCTGGAGAGTCTGTGTTTGGTGGGCCGAAGGCCCACCAATAGCCCTCCGCAGGAGCTAGCCAAAAAGTCCGACCGGAGGGCGGCCTTGCGGCTAGTACATAATAAATACTACTACTACTAATAATAAATGTGGATTGAAAAAGAAAAGAATAATTTAGTACATATCACCACGAAAATATGAAAACAAATAGAATATATGCGGCATAGCAACACTAATTACAATAACCACCATCATTAAAATCAACCACCTAAATTACCACAACCATAACTATCCTAACTACTACCACTATACCATTCCTAAGACAACGAGTACCATCTCCTAACAACCTTTAAAACACCCACAATCTTTTAATTCATTCTTTCCCAAACGCTAAATTCTTCTTTTTTGGCAATTAATTAAGCGGCCTTTTTGTTACGTTTTTTTGTCCTTGGCCAGTCCTTTGTGAAAGAAAACCCAATCTTTTAATTCCCTTTTTCTCAAACCCTAAATTCTTCTTTTTTGGCAATTTAGCTTTTTGTTACTTCTTTGTTTTTTTGTCCTTGCCCAGTTCTTTGTAAATAAATAAATAAATAAATAAATAAAAACTAAGCCAAGACACACACGCTTGAGGTAAACAAAACAAGTTCCTTTTATTCTCTTCCTTAAGGCTTGATAACATTTCCTTCCTACCTTTCTTCTTTTCTCTTCTCCCATTCTTTCTTTTCTACTTTTCTACTCTACTTTCCTTCCTTCTTTTCCCAAGCCAAGCCAAGACACACACTTGAGGTAAACAAAACAAGGTCTTCGTAAAGGCTTCATAGCATGGCCTTTCTACCTCCCTTTACGTGGTGACTATAGTCTATTTCAATTAACAAGGCAAAAATTATATTCTATCTTAAGGCCTCGTGCTTAAAATGATGCCTATGTTTACGTGATAATATGGTTAACTATGATAAAATACAGCTGCAATTTAGAAGAACCGTAGCATTCCCTTCTCCTGGCATATACTATCAGTCAGTAAGCAGCAAGGGGTTAACAGAAACTACCTCGTGTAGGTCTCACGGCCTCTTGTAGTTTCCTTATTTTCTTATGTTCTTAAGGGCTCAAGATTTTTCGTCCCGTTAAAAAATAATCAGTATACACCCAATATTAAAATCTACTAAAACTGCTACTACTAATAAAAAATAATGTTACTGCTTCCACTATTATTATTACCTTGACTACTTAATCTATTGTGACTACCTTTACAACGCTCCATGATGCCTCAGCCGAAGATTCACAACTCCCCTGAGGCGGATCACTGCCGAGAATCCCAACTATATATATAATTAAAACGACATTTAGCCCACGACTTGCCCGCTGGCTTGACTGACGGGCCTCCACCACCACCACTACCTCCTCCTCCTCCTTCATCTCCACCTCCATAAATAGCTATAGCCATCTTATTTCTTATTCTTCTATCTAATAACAATACCTTTCTACCGCATCCATTATTTCCAAACATAGGTTACAGACATAATTATGAACCCCCAAAAATGTTCGATTAATTAAAAGATTACACATATACATCAAATATATATACAAATATATTGATTAATGAATTTATAAATGAATAGATGAATAAATAAGTGAATATGCGAGAAAAAAATAAAAACAGTAAATAGATAATATCGTAAAACTCTTACAATAAATAAAAAACATTTACAATAATATTCAAATACCAGTGAACGCAACGCAACATAAACAATAAGTAACACTAATTAATGGAAAAGAAAAAGGAATACATAAGAAGGAGACACAAATTAATTCAGACAAGATAATATAATAAAAAAAAACTAAAAAAAAAACTAAAAAAAAAAAAAAAAATATATAAATAAAACTTAAGAAAAAAAAAATGCACAATCATGCCAGTAATTAAGATAAATTAATTAAAAAGTATCAGAGAAATCCAAACATATGAATAATTAGAAGATACTCATGGACATATTTTCCTTCTTTCCTACCTGAGGCTTTAGAAGTTAACGCAGACGCAAATACACACACCTTGCCTAATTAGCACTCGTAATTAGGTGGTGTCATTAATGAGGTGCCTGGATAAAAAAAATCTTCGCATATTGTAAACTTTTTTGTGTTAACGAATTTTTTTTTAATATCATTGCAGGTTTTCTTATGTAATTGGGTGTCTGTGTGTACGTGTGTGTGCGTGCGTGTGTGTGTTATTCTCTCTTTTTCTCTCTCTTTTTTTTTTCTCTCTCTCATTACATCACTTAATATGCTATGGCGGAAAAGTTTATTAAAATCACAATGATACATTTTAATTACATTGCTACTCTCTCTCTCTCTCTCTCTCTCTCTCTCTCTCTCTCTCTCTCTCTCTCTCTCTCTCTCTCTCTCTCTCTCTCTCTCTCTCTCTCTCTCTCTCTCTCTCTCTCTTCTTCTTCCACCTCCCTTGAGAGAGAGATTAAAGATAGCTGACTCCTGTGCCAGGTAAGTATGAACAGGCGGACGGACACTCAGTGAGCTACAGTAAGAAACTCTACGCTTACGGCTTGCCACATTTCACTATCTCCGTAGGCTTGTATGCAATATTACTATTATTATATTATTATTATTATTATTATTATTATTATTATTATTATTATTATTATGATTATTATCAGCATTAGAATTGTTCTTGCTATCATTATTACTATTATTATCATTATTATAATTATTATTTTTATTGTTATCACTTGTATTATGATCAAAATTACCAATGTTATCATTCAAATATCATTATTATTATCATTACCCGTGACGTTGAGAGAGAGAGAGAGAGAGAGAGAGAGAGAGAGAGAGAGAGAGAGAGAGAGAGAGAGAGAGAGAGAGAGAGAGAGAGGAGAGAGAGAGAGGAGAGAGAGAGAGAGGAAGAGAGAGAGAGAGAGAGAGAGAGAGAGAGAGAGAGAGAGAGAGAGAGAGAGAGAGACACACACACACGCAAGAGAAAATATGAGGAGCTGCATGTGTTGATAAGGTCGCAAGGGGAAGCAAGCAAGGAAGGTCAGATACAAGGTCAGGGAATGCGAGGGGGAAGGAGGAAGGTCGAGGGTCAGAGGGAAGGTTATGGGGGAAGGTCATGGTGGTGGCGGTATTCAGAGATGCCGACCCTTGACACCTGTG
>JACEEZ010005175.1:72500-77500 GCA_016584305.1 Chionoecetes opilio | reverse complement strand
ATCTGATTTCTTTATACTCTCCCCTCTCTCTCTCTCTCTCTCTCTTCTCTCTCTCCTTCTCTCTCTCTCTCCCCTCTCTTTTCTCTCCTCTCTCTCTCTCTCTCTCTCTCTCTCTCTCTCTCTCTCTCTCTCTCTCTCTCTCTCTCTCTTTTACCCCCCTCTCTCTCTCTCTCTTCGTGTTCAAGCTCCCTTAGAACCTGACTGATCACAACTTTTTTTGAGGCCAAGAATTAACCAAGCAGAGATGGAAGGCAGGTAATAGTAGAGGGGCGGAGGGGGAAGAGGGGGGGGGGGGGCAGACAACAGGCATGGAAGCGGGAGCAATTATGGGGGGGGACGGGGTGGGGGAGGGGGGCATTAAGTCACGGATAACGAGCCCCCCTTCCCCCCGCCTCCTATGCGTGGGTGGAAGGCAGGGGGTTAGCGGACTATACTCGTAACAGCTGCTTGAGAGGGGGAGATGGAGGGGGGAAGGAAGGAAGGAAGGAAGGAAGGAAGGAAGGAAGGAAGGAAGGGGGGGAGAGAGACAGTTGTTGGGGGATGTACTTTGGTAGGGGAGAGATGCAGTAAATTATAATTGTAGGGGATGTATGTATGGGGTGTTGTGTGTGTGTGTGTGTGTGTGTGTGTGTGTGTGTGTTTGTGTGTGTGTGTGTGTGTGTGTGGTGGGGAGGGAAGGAGGGATGGATGGAGGAGGGAGGGAGGGAGGGAGGGAGGGAGGGAGGGAGGGAGGAGAGGGAGGGAGGAGGGAGGGAGAGGAGAGGAGAGAGAGAGAGAGAGAGAGAGAGAGAGGAGAGAGAGAGAGAGAGAGAGAGAGAGAGAGGAGAGAGAGAGAGAGATGAGAGAGAGAGAGAGAGAGAGAGAGAGAGTAAAAAAAAACGTTACATAAAAAACTTCTTTCCTCCTCCCTAAAAAAAAAAAAAAAATGCTTGCCTGCACACACACACAACACACACACACACACACACACACACACCACACACGCACACACACACACACACACACACACACACAGGACTATAAATAAGAATAAGAAAGGAAAACTGTCCCTATATATTTTTGTGTCTGAATCACGGGCGGCTGACTCATGATGCGAGACTCACGAAATTTTGGTTAATACCTTCGCTTAGGAGGCCCCCGCGACCCCTCTTTTCCCCTTCTTGACCCCTCTTTCTACCCCCCCCCCCCCCCCTCCTCCTCCTCCTCCTCCTCCTCCTCCTCCTCCTCCTCCTCCTCCTATTTTCCCCAACACTCCTCCCACAAAGCTATCTAGCCACGCCCTTTTAACCTCCTCCTCCTCCTCCTCTTCCCACTCCTCCTCACACTATCTCCCCTCCTTCCTCCTCCTCCTCCTCCTCCTCCTCCTCCTCCTCCTCCTCCTCCTCCTCCTCCTCCTTTCTTTCTTAGCAACCATCGACTATCTGTATTTTTTGCTTTATTTATAATCACTTATATCTTGGATTTTATATATTTGTTTTTTCTTGATCTGTTATGTACTAAATGAATTGATTTTGTTGATGTATGCATTGGTTTCTGTGTGTGTGTGTGTGTGTGTGTGTGTGTGTGTGTGTGTGTGTGTGTGTGTGTGTGTGTGTGTGTGTGTGTGTGTGTGTGTGTGTGTGTGTGTGTTGTGTGTGTGTGTGCCTTCTCTCATTGCTTTCTCTATATCATTGCTTTCTCTCTATTTCCTTATCACTACCCTCTTCCTCTTCTCTCTCTCTCTCTCTCTCTCTCTCTCTCTCTCTCTCTCTCTCTCTCTCTCTCTCTCTCTCTCTCTCTCTCTCTCTCTCTCTCTCTCTCTCCCCTTTCACTCATATCCTTTATTCCTATTAGTGCTTTTACCTTCCTTCTCTCTCTACCATTCCCTCTCTAGCCTTCCTCTGTCTTTCTGATCCAGCCCTCTCTCCTTTCCCCTTCCCCTCTTCTTCTCCCCTCTTCATCTACCGTCTCTCTATACCCTTTCCCCTCTGTCCCTTCTCATTCCCATATTTTCCATTTTTTTGGCCCATACATATACTGTCTGTCTTTCTGTCTGTCAGTATGTTTATGTCTGTTTCTGTGTGTATGGCTGTTTGTCTGTTTTGTTCTACCTGTCTGTCTGTGTATCTGTCTGTCTTTTCTGTCTGTCAGTATGTTTTTGTCTGTTTCTGTGTGTATGGCTGTTTGTCTGTTTTTCTACCTGTCTGTCTGTGTATCTGTCTGTATGGCTTTTCTGTCTGTCGTTGTTTTTTGTCTGTTTCTGTTGTTGGCTGTTCTGTCTGTTGTTGTCTACCCGTCTGTCTGTGTATCGCCTGTTCTTTTGTCTGTAGTATGTTTTTGTCTGTTTCTGTGTGTATGCCTTGTTTGTCTGTTCTTCTACCTTCTCTCTGTCTGTCTGTATGGCTTTATGTCTGTCTGTCTGTCTGTATGTCTCTGTCCTTTCTTGTCTGTCTGTCGTCTCTGTATGTCTGTCTATTTCTTTGTCTGGTCTCTGTATGTTCGCCTTTTTCTCTGTCGTGCTGTCTGTACCTCTCTCCCCTCTCTCTCTCTCTCTCTCTCTCTCTCTCTCTCTCTCTCTTCTCTCTCCTCTCTCTCTCTCTCTCTCTCTCTCTCTCTCTCGCAGGTGTTCCCGCCCTAGCAACTCTCGTGCCCGCGGATACAAACCTTTATTTACCTGTGCTTCACGTATGACAGGTCGCTCGGCTGCCGTCACAACATCCCTTCACACATACCATCGCGTTAGACACACAACATCGCATAAACAACAATAACCTAAACAACGCGTGAAGGAGCAACTACCACATCTATTACATCACAATGACATCACTTTATTTGTGTATAATAAAAAGTAAGGTTGGTATCGAATTATAATTTTAGTGTTTGTTAATTTGCTATGGAATTACAGGGCCCGCTACCACACGCCAAAACGGGGTAAAATGTCAGCTTGAATGAAAAAACGCAAACCCAGCGTTCTAATTGGCTAGGAGAGCAAAGCGGTTCCCGGCTCATGATTGGTGGACGAGGACCTTTATAACTCACACGGCAGGCTAGGCTTTAGGCGCTGATTGGACGAGGGTAAAGTGCTCCTGTGGACTGTGTTGTTCTTATCAGCCAATCGAGGAACGCTGGTGAATCTTTACATACATTCAGATAGACAGACAGAGGAGTAGTTAGATGGTAATTATATGTATAGTAATAGTATATGATTTGTTATTAAGGAATGTGCTGTTTTTTTCTTGCTGCTATGTTTACTATGTCTGTTAGAAAGTTTATATACACACACAGACAGACATACAAGTAGTTAGATGATAATTATATGTATAGTAATAGTATATGATTTGTTATTAAGGAATGGGCTGTTTTTTTCTTGTTGCTATGCTTACTATGTCTGCTGGAAATTTATGAACGTGCTACCCTATATACACGGCCTCTTGTAGCTTCCTTATGTTCTTATGTGCTGTCGCTGTTACTGTTACTGTCGCCGTCACCACTACCACCACATCATCACTACCACTACCGTCATCACCACACCTGCGCCACACACATGTCTAAGCCGGTGGAGGCACATCACCACCACTATCATCACCACTATCATCACCACCACCACAGTAAACACCAGGAACTACCACGTGTAGGTCTCGCGGTCTCTTGTAGCTTCCTTATATTCTTATGTTCTTATGTAAAATCACATTCCTCATCACATCAAAACTACATGCTTATACTGCCACATCTCACCGATTTGAACGAGTAGAACAAGCACAGTTAGAGAGATAACAAAGAGAAGAACAAGTGGTGAACGAGAGAACAAACACAGGTTAGAGAGAGAAACAGGTGGTGAACAAGAACAAGCACAGGTTAGAGAGAGAGAACAAGGAACGAGAAAAAACAGGTGAGAGAGAACGAAAAGAACATGGTAAGAGAGACAAGCACAGGTTAGAGAGAGAACAGGTGTGAACAGGAAACAGGTTAGAGAGAGAACAGGTGGTGAACGAGAGAACAAGAACAGGTTAGAGAGAGAAAACAGGTGGTGAACAAGAACAAGCACAGGTTAGAGAGAGAACAGGTGGTGAACGAGAGAACAAACTCAGGTTAGAGAGAGAACAGGTGAGTGAAAACAAGAAACAAGGCACAGGTTAGAGAGAACAGGTGGTGAACAAGAACAAGCACAGGTTAGAGAGAGAGAACAAAAGAGAGAGAACAAGCACAGGTTAGAGAGAGAGAACAAGTACAGGTTAGAGAGAGAACAGGTGGTGAACGAGAACAAGCACAGGTTAGAGAGAGAGAACAAGCACAGGTTAGAGAGAGAACAGGTGGTGAACGAGAACAAGCACAGGTTAGAGAGAGAACAGGTGTGAGTGAACGCAAGAGAGAAACAAGCACAGGTTAGAGAGAGAACAGGTGGTGAACGAGAGAACAAGCACAGGTTAGAGAGAGAACAGGTGGTGAACGAGAGAACAAACACAGGTTAGAGAGAGAACAAACACAGGTTAGAGAGAGAACAAACACAGGTTAGAGAGAGAACAGGTGGTGAACAAGAACAAGCACAGGTTAGAGAGAGAACAGGTGGTGAACGAGAACAAGCACAGGTTAGAGAGAACAGTGTCAAATGGAGGTCGGTCATTCGCTTGTTCTATCCCATTAAGTGGACGTCAAAAGTTGATGGATGGATGGATGGATGGGCAAACACACTTTCCAAACACAGCACAGGACACCTATACACACACGCTCGACGCTACTCTTCCCACTGTCCGCGGTTTGATTAATGTCTCTGCTTTTGTCTTACGTTAAGCATACAAGGGTGGTAATGGTATCTATATGTTTTGTTGACGAAGATCCTTGGTTTTTGTTTTTGCTTTTTTGGTATTAAATGAATGTTGGATTTTTTGACAATTTGGTTTAGTTATGTTGTATTTTTGTGTGTGATTAATTATATATTTTGAAAGGGCTTCGTCCTTAGAAAGATATCAATAGTTTTTTTTGTGATTTTCTCCTTTTCAATTTGACATTAAGAGAGATGTCTC
>JACEEZ010005175.1:62500-65000 GCA_016584305.1 Chionoecetes opilio | reverse complement strand
AGTGCGTCATTTTTCTCCCTTCTTCTTTGGCAGCTTATTCAATTATTAGTTTTCTTTTACAACACTTGACTTCTTCTCCCTATGAGTCTATAATAAAGATTAACATTTTCTTGGGCACGTGACTCGGGGTTCACGGTGAGGGGTCAGTCAAGGTCATTAGGGTGACTCTTGTGTCCTCTGTAGTCGTGAAGGAGGTCTTTGTTGGGGCAGCGAGGGAAGGGCAGAAAGAGAGAGAGAGAGAGAGAGAGAGAGAGAGAGAGAGAGAGAGAGAGAGAGAGAGGAGAGAAGGGAGAGAGAGAGGGGGAGGGGAGAGGGGAAAAGGGGAGAGAGAGAGAGAAGGGACCCCCAAGTGATGGGATTTTGACATTCTTCAGATATGGTTTATTCTCTCCTCTTCTCTCTCTCTCTCTCTCTCTCTTTGTCTCTCTCTCTCTCTCTCTCTCTCTTTTCTCTCTCCTCTCTCTCTCTTCTCTCTCTCTCTTTTTCGTCACAGCCAACACCTTTTCCTCCTCCTCTTCCAAATTCCTCCTTCTCTACCTCGTCTTCTTCCTTCGTCATCAATTTTCATCTCTCGAAACAAAAACGAGAGAAAAGAGAGCAAGAGAAATAAGATAGAGATAATAATAATGATAATAAACATGAAGACGTGCTGGAAACATTATACCCACCTATAATATTGCTCCAAGATATAAACAGTGAATTAACTCTTTCCTCTTTGAGACGCTGAAGAGCCGGGCAATATCATGTACGTGTATATTACGCTATTTCTCATCCCATCTCTGGCTTGCAGGACGATTTGTTGCCTTAAGAGGTGATGGGCATTGCCTTGTACATCACTCTCTCGTGCCTCAGTGATTACAAGCATCCTCTCTCTCTCTCTCTCTCTCCTCGTCTCTCCTCTCTCCCCCTCTCTCTCTCTCTCTCTCTCCCTCTCCTCTCTCTCCTCCTTTTCCCCTTTCTCTCCTCTCTCCCTCTTATTTTATTGTTGAATTCTTAGAAGTTTTACAGTCAGAAGCTTCAACTGGACTACTGAAAACTATCTTTGACTTTGTGTTACTATTCTAATTCTATACATTTCTATATTTTACTACTAATAATTTGTATTTAATTGAACTTATACATCCTGGGGTATACAGGTTTACTCTCTCTCTCTCTCTCTCTCTCTCTCTCTCTCTCTCTCGCTTTTCCTCTCTCTCTCTCTCTCTCTCTCTCTCTCTCTCTCTCTCTCTCTCTCTAAAACACTCAGAAAAATGAATACAAAAGTTACCAGAAACACAAAAATTTTAAAGAAACCCTTTTAAAACTTGAGTTTTAAAATTAAAAAATTTGCAACGTCAAAATGAGAGAGGGAAGAGTATTAGAAGAGAGAAGGGGAGAGGAGGGGAGAGAGAGAGGGGGAAGAAAGAGAGAAGAGGGAGAGAAAAGGAAAAAGGAGAGAGAGAGAGAGGGCGAGGAGAAAAGGGGAGGGAAGGAGAGAAGGAGAGAGAGAGGGCAGTGGGAAAAAATCTCAAACTTAATACCATGCTGTAACTATGGGTTTTGTAACTATAATCCCCGTAAGACAACCTGGTTTTATATATATTTTATGGAGGTTTGGGTATTATCATTATTATTATTGTTTATTTCGGGGTAACTTTTGAAACAAAGAAATAAAAAAAAAAAATGTTGGTTTTTGTAAAGAATTTTTTTTTTGGGTTTTAAAAAAAATTTGGGGTCGTTTTGGCAGTGAAATTTATTTATTTTCTTTGCTTCTAGATTTTTTATATTTTTTTGGGGGGTGGGGTAGGGGTTTTTGTTTTTGTAAAAAAATATCCCAAAAAAAATGAAGTTGAAACATTTTTGAAACAAAACCGGGACTCTCTCTCTCCTCTCTCCTTCTTTTCCCCTTCTCTCCTCTCTCTCTCTCCTCTCTCTCTCTCTCTTCTCTCTCCTCTCTTCTCAACTCTCTCTCTCTTCCTCTCCCCTCTCTCTCTCTTTTCCTCTCTCCCCCAAACCCCAAAGAAAAAAAAAATAGGGAAAAACCGAAAGAAAACATAATGCTTGAAGGATGATAACAAAAAACTATGTGCAGAGATTTCAGTTCACAGATTTTTATGAGTAAAGAAAACACGCAAATATTTGAGAGAATATATCAACAAGCGAGGATGGCGGACAAGGCTGACAACTGCAATGGCTGGAGGTGCAATATTATTTTTGGTGGAAGGAAAGAGAGAGAGAAAAAAATAATGAACTTTAATATCTAGAGGTAGAAGTATTTAGAAGTATTTAGAAGTATTTAAAAATATTTAGAAGTATTTATAAGTATTTGAAAATATTTATAAATATTTAGAAACATTTAGAAGTATTTAGAAGTATTTAGAAGTATTTAGAAGTATTTAGAAATATTTAGAAGTATTTATAAGTATTTAAAAATATTTAGAAGTATTTAGAAATATTTAGAAGTATTTAGAAGTATTTAGAATTATTTAGAAGCATTTAGAAGTATTTAAAAATATTTAGA
>JACEEZ010005175.1:42500-57500 GCA_016584305.1 Chionoecetes opilio | reverse complement strand
TGTCCCCCTCTCCCCCTCTCTCTTTCTCTCTCTCAGTCTTCATCACAAAACAAAAATATGGATCTATCGAAGCGCTCATGTAGAATCTAACTCCTTGTTTCTGCCACCCTTTCTACCATCTTTTCTTTCCTCCGTTTCTATTACCTACCCTTTCTTCCTACCTTTACTCCTCCCTCCCTTACTCCAGTCTCTCTTTCATTACTAGACCAAGAGGAGGAGGAGGAGGAGGAGGAGGAGGAGGAGGAGGAGGAGGAGGAGGAGGAGGAGGGGGAGGAGGAGGAGGAGGAGGAGGAGGAGGAATAAGAGGAGAAGGAGGAGGAGGAAGAGTTCTGGGTATCGGGAAGGAAGAAGTAATGAGTTCGAGCCACTTGGGGGAATATCAATGTTTACCTGGCCCGCATTACAGGTACAGAAGCCTCGCCCGGGTCCCTTCAAACATTCACTAGGAAGGCCAAGCAATTAACTGTGCATTCCTGCTTAAAATATTCAATGCCGTGAAATGTTAATGAGGTAAGAAACGTAGCCCTGGCGGTGCATTCTCGAGTAGGAGTGGAGGGAGAAGGAGCTTAATGGAGTGAGAGGAAGGAAAAAATCGGAGAAAGTCAAAGGGTTAGATAATTAAAGTTAGAAATAGTGTTTGGTAGTTATGTTAGTAGAGTTAATTAGATGAATAAAGGTAGTGATGGTGGTGGTGGTGATGGTGATGGTGGATGGTGGTAGGTAGTAGTAATAGTAGTAGTAGTAGTAGTAGTAGTAGTAGTAGAAATAATAGTAGTAGATGATAACATGAGGTAATAAGGATAATGAGAGAGAGGAGAGAGAGAGAGAGAGAGAGAGAGAGAGAGAGAGAGAGAGAGAGAGAGAGAGAGAGAGAGAGGATGGAGAGAGAGAGAGAGAGAGAGAGAAGATGGAGAGAGAGAGAGAGGAGAGAGAGAGAGAGAGATGGGGAGAGAGAGAGAGAGAGAGAGAGAGAGAGAGAGAGAGAGAGAGAGAGAGAGAGAGAGAGAGAGGAGAGAGAGGAGAGAGAGAGAGGAGAGAGAGAAGAGAGAGGAGAGAGAGAGAGAGAGAGAGAGAGAGAGAGAGAGAGAGAGAGAGAGTGAGAGAGAAGAGATGAGAGAGAGAGAGAGGAGAGAGAGAGAGAGAGAGAGAGAGAGAGAGAGAGAGCATATTTATGCTAGAAGTACCACACCATTTGTCACAAGAGTCACTTCCACAAATTATGCAGCGACACACGAAACGTAATTAGATATCGTGTTGTTTTTGCGTGGTTTTTTATGTAGGTCAAAACACACACACACACACACACACACACACACACACACACACACACACACACACACACCTAGAGAACAAAGATAGATTCCATTAATTAAATTTCAAGGTAGTTCCAGCAGTCACCTATTAAATTATTAGAGGAAAAAAAACTAGATCAGAAAAATAGCTGCCTTCTAAGAAATATGATCAGTAATAAAACAAAATTTATTACTTAAAAAACGATTGCTTGTTGGTGGTAGAGCTTTGTCTAGGAAACGATATGTAGGGTTTCAATTTAACTTATTAATAGCCGTAAGATCGAAGACTTAACTCTACTCTTACTAATAACTCTTTTCTGGTCTTTGTCATATGCTTTTTGTTTCTTTATCATATCGTCTCATCGTCCTATAAAAAACAAAATTATATGTATCACAAAAATTATTCGACCATGTAAAAACACGTCGCGAAAGTGCAAGAATTTGATCACCAATAGAACACAAAACAGTCACACATCTGGCGTTATCTTAGCACCAATAACGGTGTGCAGACTGGAGCGTCATTTTATTGGAAGGAACAGAGGCACGATGCCAGCCTGAGCCATCGTGAAGGACGCGAGGGCAGGCCCATTATGTGGGGTGACGCCGCCCTTGCTATTGAGGGAGGAGAAGGGAAGAGAGGAGGGAAGAAGAAGGGAACATAGGAGAGAAGGGAAGAGAGGAGAGAAGAAGGGAATATAGGAAAGAAGACGGGAATAGAGGGAAGAGGGGAAGAGAGGAGGGAAGAACAGGGGAGAATAGGAGGGAAGAGGGGAAGAGGGGAAGAGAGGAGGGAAGAAGGAAACAGAGGAGGAACGAAGGGAGCATAGGAGAGAAGGGAATAAGGGAACAGAGGAAGGAAGAAGAGGACGGAATGGCGGTGAATGCAAAATGTGTTCAGAAACGAAGCCATTCCAATCCTACAAATGTGTTCTCTTGTAATGGGAGGATGCAATGAACACGAATAATTTTCCAGTAAGGAGAAGAGACAGAGAGATGGAAGACGGTCCAAGAAAAGGATTGATATATCTTGCAATTGACCAGGTGAAAATGCAGAGGCGTTTCTTGACCTTGTTTGAAGACCTGTTTCTTATCATAATATTAACCAAAAAGCATAAACCCAAAAATATCAACCAAACAAAACATGAGCAAGATCTCCTATGTCAGTTCGTTTCAGAGACTTATCAATCACCAAGAACCAAGAATCTGCTTTTTGAGACCTCCATTAAAAACTTCACTTAACGAAAACGCTGTCGAGACAATAATAGCAATGAATTTTTAGCCACGATTCCTATGACAGTCAGTTTTAGAGACTTAGTAATCCCCAGGAACCAGGAATCTGTTTCTCATCAGCAGTAATTTTTGAGACCTCTCTCTTAAGAAATTCACTTAATGAAAACACACTTAGGGAATGATAGCAGTAATTTCTTTGCCACGACTTCAAATAACAGTCAGTTTTAGGGACTTACTAATCACCAGTTCCTTAGTTTAAGTTGAAGTGCCTTAAAAACTTCACTTAACGAAAACGCTGTGAAGATAATTATGGCAATGCTTTTTTGAGCTACAACTTCAAATGATAGTCAGTTTTAGAGACTTACTAATCACCACGAACCAGGAAATATGTACTTGAGACCTTATTAAAAACTTCACTAATATAAAACCCCGTTAAGGCAATAGTGGCAGTAAAGTTTTCGCCTCACCCACGAACACCAAAACCTTGAATGTCAAAATCTAGCAGCAGGAGGTGACAGTAATAATAATAATAATAATAATAATAATAATAATAATAATAATAATAATAATAATAAAGTTTAAATTAGCCTCTAGGAACCTCAATATCTCTTAAAACCTTTCTGTGAACCGTAACCCCTTGAGACCCAGAACGTAATTTCCATTGTATTTTAGGCTACCAATAAATGATTTTTAGTGAATATAAACAATATTTTATAGATATGACCTATTTAGTATCCTAGCCGACTAACTAATTTGGTATATTCAGTTAATTTTCGTAATCTAATGGCTAACAACAGATGATTTTATATAGCACAAGGAAAGATCTAGGCGTGAAGGAGTTAATCTTTCCTAAAACCCTCGAGAAAGCAACCAGTCAGACAGCATTCCTTCCACACAGTCTTATGCTGACAGCGACTACCCAGGCACGACCCAGAATGGATAACACTGGATAACACTTACCTCAGACGTCCTTGAAGCGCGCAGTCCACATATGAGGTCCAAAACTCGTCTGGAAAGAGACGAGAACGTGGGCTATAAAGATGCAGCTGATATGTACGAGTGAATACTAGAGACAGCAGCTGCACTTCGCCTTATGCAGCTGACCAGGTAATAGGGAAGTGTAGGTACTCTTGGTATGGGTGAAATACGGTGTTTGAAAGGTTATTTGTATAGGGTATTGGGAAGGGATTGTGTGTGTATGAGAAATAGATGTGTTGGTAGATAAGGATGAGGGTTATGGGAAGGTTTTGGGTGATGGGAGAGAGAGAGAGAGAGAGAGAGAGAGAGAGAGAGAGAGAGAGAGAGAGAGAGAGAGAGAGAGAGAGAGAGAGAGAGAGATGAGGAGAGGAGAGAGAGAGAAGAGAGAGAGAGAGGAAGATGAGAGAGAGAGAGGAGAGAGGAGAGAGAGAGAGAGAGACCAAGTGTAATATTTATATAGAAAATATTTAGCTGGAAACTTGGAACATATATAATTTTCTGCATAAAAATCTGATGAAAAAAAAGATAAACGTAGAAGACATAGTTCAGAACAAACCGATCTACAAAATAACAAACAAATAATTCCAGATTTCCAACATTATAAAGTCCACAAACAAATAATAGAAAAAAAATCCCCAAAAATAAAACAAAAGTAGTGGAAATCTTGGTAGAAAATAAGATGATTATATATTGCAGAGAAGCGGGATATAGAAGAGATATTATATAGTGGTAGGTGGTAGTGGTAGGTGTAGTAGAAGGAGTGTATGGTAGTGGTAGTAGTAGAAGGTAGTGGTAGAAGGTGGTATATGTAGAGAGAGTAATATATGATTATGAAGTAGTATAGGTGAAGTAGTAAAGTGGTGTGGTGTGGTAGTCAGTAGTAGAAGGTAGTGTAGATGGTATGTAGGTGGAGTGTAGCGTGGTAGTAAAGGTAGTGGTAGTGTATGTAGGGTAGTGTAGGTCGTAGTAGAGGGTATGTAGAAGGTAGAGATGGGAGTGTGTGGTAGTAGTAGAGTGTGGTATGGTAGAGTAGGTGTGGTAAGGTATGGTAGAGGTAGTGGTATTGTACGGTAGTCGTAGTAGAAGTAGTGTAGATGGTAGTAGTAGATGGAGTGGTTGTGTAGTAGTAGAAGTAGTGGTGTGGTAGTGGTAGGAGTGTAGAAGGTAGTGGTAGATGGTGTGTGAAGTATGAGAAGTTGTAGAAGGTAGTGGTAGATGGTAGGGAGTGTGTGGTAGTGTGTATAGAGGTAGTGGTAGTGATAGTGGTAGGGTAGTGGAGATCGTAGTAGAAGTATGTGATTAGTATATATGGAGGGTGGGGATATAGAAGGTATTAAGTGTAGTGGTAGGTAGTGGTAGTGGTAGTAGTAGAAGGTAGTGGTATGTGGTAGGGTAAGGTAGTAGTAGAAGGTAGTGGTAGAAGGTAGTGGTATTAGTGGTAGTCGAGTAGAAGGTATATAGTGTAGTAGGTGGTAGTGGTAGGTCGTAGTAGTAGAAGGTAGTGGTAGATGGTAGTGGTAGGTGGTAGTGGTAGGTGGTAGTAGTAGAAGGTAGTGGTATGTGGTAGTGGTAGGTAGTGGTAGAAGGTAGTGGTAGAAGGTAGTGGTAGATGGTAGTGGTAGAAGGTAGTGGTAGAAGGTAGTGGTAGATGATAGTGGTAGGTGGTAGTGGTAGGTCGTAGTAGAAGGTAGTGGTAGAAGGTAGTAGTAGATGGGAGTGGTTGGTGGTAGTAGTAGAAGGTAGTGGTATGTGGTAGTGGTAGGTAGTGGTAGAAGGTAGTGGTAGGTGGTAGTAGTAGAAGGTAGTGGTATGTGGTAGTGGTAGGTCGTAGTAGAAGGTAGTGGTAGATGGTAGTAGTAGAAGGTAGTGGTAGGTGGTAGTAGTAGAAGGTAGTGGTATGTGGTAGTGGTAGGTCGTAGTAGAAGGTAGTGGTAGATGGTAGTGGTAGAAGGTAGTGGTAGGTGGTAGTAGTAGAAGGTAAGTGGTATGTGGTAGTGGTAGGTCGTAGTAGAAGGTAGTGGTAGATGGTAGTGGTAGGTGGTAGTAGTAGAAGGTAGTGGTATGTGGTAGTGGTAGGTCGTAGTGGTAGATGGAAGTAGTAGATGGTAGTGGTAAAAGGTAGTGCTAGGTGGTAGTAGTAGGTGGTAGTGGTAGATAGGAGTGGTAGAAGGGAGTTACTATGCATGGGGGTACAGTGGACGTAGATACACCGCCTTATACCAGTACGTAAACAAAACAAAAACCCTGAAAGAGCTATAGATTCCAACGTCAAAAAAAAATAATAATAAAAAAAAAAAACGTAATAGCAGGAAGGAACACACATTGAAGAGAAGAGGATGTATTTCACCGAAAAAGAAACTGAATATTTACTTCAAGCTTATAGGAAATTAATGAACTTCCTGACGTGTTTTCTTTACACATTGACGTGTAAACATTATCACCATTTTTCACCAAGAGTATGTAAATACGTAACTAGTATTACCGCAAGTCTGGTAATAAATATTTTACATACAAGTGGTGAAATATAACTATAATTTATTCTCCCTCAAAAACTATCTTTAAGCCTCGTAAAGAGGCTAAAATAAACTAGACGAAAGGAAAATAAGCAGGTATACACACATACGATAAATTGAAGTTCTTTTAATATATAATAAACAATGGGAATATTACTATGATCTAAACCCATTATCTTACATCCATCATCTTTATAACAGCCTCCTTACCTTACTAACCTTTGCAAAACCCATTATCCTACATCCATCATTTTTATAACAGTCTCCTTACCTTTCTAACCTTTGCAAAACCCATTATCCTATATCCATCATCTTTATAACAGACTCCTTACCTTACCAACCCTTGCAAAACGACGCTATCTTGTCATGATAAGAAAACAAAATCAGGCAAAGAAGGAATGTTAAACCAAAACATAAACTACAGTGTTTTTTTTAACGAGGTGAAAAATCCTGACCCATTGCTATCTGATGCCAGGAGAAGGGAATACTACGCTTCTTCATAACTTCAGCTGTATTTGATCCTAGTTAACCATATTATCAGGTAAACATGGGCATACTTTTAAACATGAGACCTTAGGATAGAATGAAATTATTGCCTTGTTAAAAAAAAAGGACTATAAATCACTAAACACAACGAGTTAAAATAATAATAAATAATCCATCAAAACAAACATTCTAAACAAACCCCCCAAAAAAACCACACACACCCGTCAAGCTCAAGATCAAGCTCTGGGTGATTGAAAAGCGATAAAGAGGAGGTGAAATGTCTCACTCCCAAACACCCTCATTTCCTCCTCCTTCCTTCCTCTTTCCCGCCTTATAAAGAGCAGAAATACGGCAGTTTGCACCACATAAGCACATATTTAGACAGCCGCGCATCAACACCATAGCATGAACACTGATATTATGGAAAACCGGTGTAGCTAAAACCCGCTATTTCCTTCGTTTAGTATGCAGGGATCGAACAAGCCTAAGGCACTTGTGTGTATATGTGCGTTCAATCAACCTTTTTTCACCTTCTTCCTTCCTTCCCAATTTCCTTTCCACTCTCTCTTTCTCTCTCTCTCTCTCTCTCTCTCTCTCTCTCTCTCTCTCTCTCTCTCTCTCTCTCTCTCTCTCTCTCTCTCTCTCTCTCTCTCTCTCTCTCTCTCTCTCTCTCTCTTTCTATACCTCTTTACCTAATATTTATTTTCCATCCATCCTTCCCTTCCTGCATTTCTCTTTGCTTATGTCAATTCCTGAGGCGACTTCCTGGAAAGTACAATAACACACACACGCGCACACACACACACGCGCGCGCACACACACACACACACACACACACACACACACACACACACACACACACACACACACACACACACACACACACACACACACACACACACACACACACACACACACACACACACACACACACACACACACAACACACACACACACACACACACACACACACACACACACACACACACACACACACACACACACACACACACACACACACACACACACACACAGATTACTCTTATCAGCAACACTCTGATATGCACACACTAAACAGACACAAGGAGAAAGACCTTCCAATCAAGGCTGAATTCCTTCCAATCTACGAGCTCTTGACTTGGCAAACAGGACAACAGTAATAGCCATCAACACACACACATAAACGCACACACACTCACACACACACACACACACACACACACACACACACACACACACACACACACACACATACATACATACACATACATACACACACACACACGCACACACACACACACACACACACACACACACACACACACAACACATACACACACACACACACACACACCACACACACACACCACACACACACACACATGGATCTGCTATCACAAAAGTAGGCTAAATTGCAGGGCTCTTCCACAAAGGCTACAAATCACCACCACCACTCTACCACATGCCACATACCACCACCACTACTACCACATACCACATAATACTACCACACGTTTATTCTACCACATACCACCACCACCACACCACCACCACACCACCACCACCACCACACTTCAATCACTCACATTTTTTTCCTCACCCTCACTCATACTTTTTTATATATAGTTTTCTTCCTTACTTTGTTTTCTCACGATGATAATATTAATACAGTGAAGAACAACTAAGTCAAGAGAACAAGATTTAATAATGAACCTTAAATAATGCTAATAATGCTACCTATTAATACCTCACTGCTAATAATGCTACCGAATTTAATACTACTACCTTTGTTATTGCTTTGTTGTTTGTGTTCATGTTGTATTGTTGTTGTTTTCGGTAGTTTGTGACAATGACAAATAAAGAAAATAACATTGAGAGAGAGAGAGAGAGAGAGAGAGAGAGAGGAGAGAGAGAGAGAGAGAGAGAGAGAGAGAGAGAGAGAGAGTGTGAAGCAATAAAAAAATCAAGCCGTGACCACGTAATCTATCCATTCCTTCAACACAACCTCCTCCTCCTCCTCCTCCTCCTCCTCCTCCTCCTCCTCCTCCTCCTCCTCCTCCTCCTCCTCTCCTCCTCCTCCTCCTCCTCCTCCTCCTCCTTCTTCTCTCCCCCCTTCCCTCACACCACATACATACATACGAACACTCACTAAAGAAGGAGACATGGAGGTAATAAGTAAGGAGCGATCATAAACATTGTATTAACCCTGCATTGAGTAGGACTGCATAACACACACACACACACACACACACACACACACACCAATGATCTCCGATGCGACCGTATTGGTGAAGAAGGGAGTACGAAGGAGAGGCAGGAAGGAGGGTATAGTAGTAGAGTCGATTTGAATTAATAGTAAATGCAATATCATCGATTAGAATCCATGGTGGGATGATGAACGTTTTCCTTCAATGACATTCTCTCCTTTCAGACGGTAATGCAAGCCAGTCAGCCACCCAGTCACTCAGTCAGCTAGTCAACCAGCCATCTAGCCAGTCAGCCAGCCAGTCAGTCAGCCATCCATCCATCCATCCAGCCAGCAAGCCAGCCATCCATCCAGCCAGCCAGTCAGTCAGTCAGTCAGCCAACCAGTCAGTCAGTCAGCCAACCAACCAGCCATCTAGCCAGTCAGCCAGCCAGCCAGCCAGCCAGTCATCCAGCCAGCCATCCAGTCAGCCATCCAGTTAGTCAGCCAGCCAGTTAGTCAGCCAGCCAGTCAGCCAGTCAGCCATCCAGTTAGTCAGCCAGCCAGTTAGTCAGCCAGCCAGTCAGCCAGTCACCCAGCCATCCAGCCAGCCAGTCAGCCATCCATACATCCATCCATCCATCCAGCGAGTCAGCATGCCAGCCAGTCAGCCAGCCAGCCAGCCAGCCAGCCAGTCAACCAGCCACTCAGTCAGTCAGTCAGTCAGTCAGTCATCCAGTCAGCCAGCCAACCAGTCAGCCATCCAGTCAGCCATTCATTCAGCCAGTCAGCCAGCCAGTCAGTCAGTCAGTCAGCCATCCAGTCAGCCAGCAAGCAAGTCAGTCAGTCAGTCAGTCAGCCAGCCAGTCAGCCAGTCAGTCAGCCATCCAGCCATCCAGCCAGCCAGTCAGTCAACCAACCAGCCAGCCAGCCAGCCAGCCAGCCAGTCAGTCAGTCAGCCAGCCAGTCAGCCAGGCAGTTAGTCAGCCAGCCAGCCAGCCAGCCAGCCAGCAGCCAGTCAGCCAGCCAGCCAGCCAGCCAGTCAGTCAACCAGTCAGCCAGCCGTCCATCCATCCAGCTAGCCATCTAGCCAGCAAGCCAGTCAGTCAGCCAGCTACATAGCAACACCAATTTCAAACCATCATCACCAACACCTCGTACCAATGTGTGAAGGCGCGAATATAAATAACAATTGATTCTTATAGATTCCTTTTGGCCTGTGATGGACTTTTATGACGAGGTCTCGCACAATTCTCCTCTTTGTGTCTCCAGCAGCGGTAGACGCGGAGAGACCATAACTCTGTCAAGGGCGTTAAACAGAGCCATGGCGTAGGTTAACGTCTATGTTAAGCTTGCCTGGCTAGGGTTTCATGCATGCGGATTTCACGCTTCTGTGCTAAGTTCTCCATACGTCATTCACAGGTGTCAATAGAGGGATTTATAGTGGAATATACCGCATTGTTCGATCCGAGTTTATCTTCGCGAATAGGTAGTTAAAGGAGAGTGAAGAGGGAGAGAGAGAGAGTAGGAGAGAGAGGAAGGAAGGAAGGTAGAGTTCAAACTTATCGTCAGAGGAAATTATTGAGTGAAACAAGATTATGTACAAGGTATAGATGGTGATTGTGTCTTGCTGTTTTGATATGAGTTGCCTGAGTTCATGTGTTTTTTCTTTGAAGGGGCGAAAGGGAAGGGTTTTCGTTGTTCATTCCTTTCCTTCTGTCTGTCTCTTGCTCTCTCTTGGGTTAGGAATGCAGAGGAATTCATATTTTTTGGGTTATATGGAAGTTGTATATTGAATAATTTGTAATGGAGTGTTGAAGTGCTGATTCTCTCTCTCTCTCTGTCTCTGTCTGTCTCTCTCTCTCTCTCTCTCTCTCTCTCTCTCTCTCTCTCTCTCTCTCTCTCTCTCTCTCTCTCCTCTCTCTCTCTCTCTCTCTCTCTCTCTCTCTAACATAGCAGCTAACTATTTTTCTGGCCGCCAATTTACGTATTAACCAACAGAAAACACACACACACACACACACACACACACACACACACACACACACACACACACACACACACACACACACACACACACACACACACGCACACACACACACACACACACACACACAGACACACACACACACACACACATACAACCATCAACAGCGTCACAAGGATAGTTCCATAGCTAACAATCCTCACTCCCATTCCTAACACCTATTTCCAAATGACCAAAAAATTAGTCTGATGGTCTGAAATAAACGCATACCGTCATACGAAAGCCATGTAGATTAGCATACGTAACTACATATGTATGCACCATTAACTAACATACCCGAACGAAAAGTGAGAGGAAAAAAATGTATGTATATTAAATTATAAAGGCAGATTAGAATTGCCTCTCGATGCAATGCACTCGAGTCCCTGAAAATTGATTATGATGAATTAATATTGTAGGCTACTCATGGTGTACTTGTATTACCTATGTACTTGGGGCCCATTGACGTACACCACAGAGAGTACAATGATCCTATTTCCTTTTTTTCTATTATATGTATGTACAGAAAATTAAAATATTACTACAGAAAGTTAAAATATTACTAAGGAAAATTAAAATATTACTACAGAAAATTAAAATATTACTACAGAAAATTAAGATATTACTACAGAAAATTAAGATATTACTACAGAAAATTAAAATATTACTACAGAAAATTAAAATATTACTACAGAAAACTCAAATAAAAGTTTAAAATATTCCTTTGTATTCTTCCCTTGCTAAAAACTATAAATGAGTAGAAATTACACAAAGAAATGTAACATACTTTCTAAATATAAATCTCGTCATATAAAAAAATAAAAAGATAAATAAATAAATAAAAAGTAAAAAGAAAAAAAAAAATATGTAATCAGAAAATCGCGTCTATTCATTGCTTTCTGAAATCTATATAGTAGAAGAAATTACAGAAGGAAGTGTGACATAATTCCTAACTACATGGCCCGTCACTTTACTAAAATCATTAAGTTTGACTAAATAGCACGAATTTAAAGGAAAAAAAGCTACTAGTCAGCATTTCAATAAAAAAAATAACAAACAACTTCAAATTTCCTCAGTCTGTTTTCTCAGTTTTTCCTTTGTATTTCCTCTCTCTCTCTCTCTCTCTCTCTCTCTCTCTCTCTCTCTCTCTCTCTCTCTCTCTCTCTCTCTCTCTCTCTCTCTCTCTCTCTCTCTCTCACTGCATTAACAAAGAATCAATCAATGCACATTACCCTGCATAAAACATACCACTACCACTACAACGCATAAATTAATATCAATCTATTTCTTTCCGTTGAGTCGAGAGAGACAAGGGAAGATAAATAAAACTAATGACATAGCTAACTGTAAGCCCCGGGTTGATATAGTTATTACTCCATATAAAGAGCAGGCTTTCCCCTACCCCGTGAAAATGCAAAGCACATCTGTATATGGATATGGATACGGTCATTTAGTTAACATTGTGCGTGTCAGAGTGTGTGTCTATTTAAATGCAGTGTAGAAAGAGACATATACTTACTCTTGACAGCACTTTATAGTCTGTTTTAGTATATAAACCTATGACAATCTCTTTACAACTCATAACAGTCTCTACAACCTATGACAATCTCTTTACAACTCATAACATTCTCTACAACCTATGACAATCTCTTTACAACTCATAACAGTCTCTACAACCTATGACAATCTCTTTACAACTCATAACAGTCTCTACAACCTATAACAATCTCTTTACAACTCATAACAGTCTCTACAACCTATGACAATCTCTTTACAACTCATAACAGTCTCTACAACCTATGACAATCTCTGTACAACTCATAACAGCCTCTACAGCCTATGACAATCTCTTTACAACTCATAACAGTCTCTACAATCTATGACAATCTCTTTACAACTCATAACAGAATCTACAACCTATGACAATCTCTTTACAACTCATAACAGTCTCTACAACCTATGACAATTTTTTTACAACTCATAACAGTCTCTACAACCTATGACAATCTCTTTACAACTCATAACAGTCTCTACAATCTATGACAATCTCTTTACAACTCATAACAGAATCTACAACCTATGACAATCTCTTTACAACTCATAACAGTCTCTACAACCTATGACAATTTTTTTACAACTCATAACAGAATCTACAACCTATGACAATCTCTTTACAACTCATAACAGTCTCTACAACCTATGACAATCTCTTTACAACTCATAACAGTCTCTACAACCTATAACAATCTCTTTACAACTCATAACAGTCTCTACAACCTATGACAATCTCTTTACAACTCATAACAGTCTCTACAACCTATGACAATCTCTTTACAACTCATAACAGTCTCTACAACCTATGACACTCTCTTTACAACTCATAACAGTCTCTACAACCTATAACAATCTCTTTACAACTCATAACAGTCTCTACAACCTATGACAATCTCTTTACAACTCATAACAGTCTCTACAACCTATAACAATCTCTTTACAACTCATAACAGTCTCTACAACCTATGACAATTTCTTTACAACTCATAACAGTCTCTACAATCTATGACAATCTCTTTACAACTCATAACAGTCTCTACAACCTATGAAAATCTCTTTACAACTCATAACAGTCTCTACAATCTATGACAATCTCTTTACAACTCATAACAGTCTCTACAACCTATAACAATCTCTTTACAACTCATAACAGTCTCTACAACCTATGACACTCACTTTACAACTCATAACATTCTCTACAACCTATGACACTCACTTTACAATTCATAACAGTCTCTACAACCTATGACAATCTCTTTACAACTCAGAACAGTCTCTACAACCTATGACACTCTCTTTACAACTCATAACAGTCTCTACAACCTATGACAATCTCTTTACAACTCATAACAGTCTCTACAACCTATGACAATCTCTTTACAACCTATCATAGTCTGGTTTAGGGCCTACAACCTATGACAAATTGAAAAGACCTCAAAATTACGCCTTATATCCCTTTTTTTCACCTAAAGTCCATTTTTTCCAATTGTCTGTGTTGTGAGGGACATACTTACTCTTCACAACCTTTTATAATCTCTTTTAGTGACTACAACCTATGGAAAATATCTCAAAATTCACGCCATAATATTTTTTTTTTCACCTGAAGTCCAATTTTTTTTCCTAATTACCATTTTTTTAAGACTTTTTCCTCACCACTCATCATCTCCTTTTTTTCTTTTTCCTCCATTCTCACATACAATCCTTTTTAAGCTTGTTTCTCCTCGCTATAGCTCCTTCGTAACATCTCCTTTCCTCTCCTTCTCGTCTCCTTTCCTCCATTCTCACCTACTTTCCGTTTTTAAGACTTTTGCCTCACCACTTAATTATCATCTCCTTTTTCCCTTTCTTCCTATAGTCTCACATGCTTTCCTTTTTTCAGACAGTTTTTCTTGGCTTTAACTCCTACATAATATCATCTCCTTTCTTCCTCCTCTTCCATTCTCCCTCTACTTTCCTTATTAAGCCTGTTTCTTACCACAACTCCTTCGTATCATCTCCTTTTTTCTTCCATTCACACCTACTTTCCTTTTTTAAGACTGTTTTTCATCGCCACAACTCCTACAAATATTTTTTTTTAAACTCCATTCTCACCCACTTTTCTATTTTGTAGCTTTTTTCTCCTCGCCACAACTCCTACGCTTCATATTTTTTTATATCTCTATCTTCTTATATATCTCTTTACTTTCCTCTTTTTCCTCACACCATCCCTTTCCTTCTCCTCTCTGGTTCTTCTCTCTCTCAGCCTCACCACACTCAAGCCATTCCTTCTCTCTCTCTCTCTCTCTCTCTCTCTCTCTCCTCTCTCTCTCTCTCTCTCTCTCTCTCTCTCCTCTCTCTCTCTCTCTCTCCTCTCTCTCTCTCTCTCTCTCTCTCTCTCTCTCTCTCTCTCTCTCTCTCTCTCTCTCTCTCTCTCTCTCTCTCTCTGCCTCGCCACCCTCAAGCCTCCCTTCTGACACTTCCACCCTTGACCCCTTCAGACACCTACACAAAGGTGACTCACAATGGGCCTTCGCGTGGGTGGCTCACAATACTGCCTCTAACAATACAGTATAGGAAGAGGTTCTCGCTTCCTTCTCTGCCTTGGAAATGAGATGTGGTATTCCATCTTCCTAGAGGTCTTAGCTTAGGAGGAGGAGGAGGAGGAGGAGGAGGAGGAGGAGGAGGAGGAGGAGGAGGAAGAAGCAGAAGAAGAACAGAAGGACAGAAGGACAGTAGGGGACTATTTAAGTAATGGAA
>JACEEZ010005175.1:30000-37500 GCA_016584305.1 Chionoecetes opilio | reverse complement strand
CGAAAGAGTGAGAGATAAAATAAACGCCATAGAATCACAGATAAACGAGTAATGCAGAGGATGAGATAGAGATTAGATAAAATAAACGCCATAGAGTCACAGATAAACGAGTAATGCAGAGGATGAGATAGAGATTAGATAAAATAAACGCCATAGAGTCACAGATAAACGAGTAATGCAGAGAATGAGAAAGAGATTAGATAAAATAAACGCCATAGAATCACAGATAAACGAGTAATGCAGAGGATGAGAAAGAGATTAGATAAAATAAACGCCATAGAATCACAGATAAACGAGTAATGCAGAGGATGAGAAAGAGATTAGATAAAATAAACGCCATAGAATCACAAATAAACGAGTAATGCAGAGAATGAGAAAGAGATTAGATAAAATAAACGCCATAGAATCACAGATAAACGAGTAATGCAGAGGATGAGATAGAGATTAGATAAAATAAACGCCATAGAATCACAAATAAACGAGTAATGCAGAGAATGAGAAAGAGATTAGATAAAATAAACGCCATAGAATCACAGATAAACGAGTTATGCAGAGGATGAGATAGAGATTAGATAAAATAAACGCCATAGAATCACAGATAAACGAGAAATGTATCTTAACTGAAAGCAATAAATGTCTATAATCTAAGATAGTGTAGAGGTTAACGTTAACATCTATAATAGCAGGGTAGGGAGCCGTTCTATCTCCTGGTGTGTGTGTGTGTGTGTGTGTGTGTGTGTGTGTGTGTGTGTGTGTGTGTGTGTGTGTGTGTGTGTGTGTGTGTGTGTGTGTGTGTATGATGGACAGAGTTCCGTACGATTGCCACCACGTAATCTTCGGGTTTTAAATTGTTTTCCTAATCGCCACATACCACACCTCCGCTACCCTTTAGGCGGACAACCACGAACATACTAAGAAATTATCCTGATATGATCTTTTTTTAGACTTTCCCGACCTGTGATTACTGAATATAAGGTGATAGGGTTTACGTTAAGAATTATAGAGGTTATTGGATAGTGGTGGTGGTGGTGTTGTTGTGTTGTTGTTGTTGTTGTTGTGGTGGTGGTGTTGGTGGTGGTGTTGTGGTGGTGGTTTGAGTAGTAGTAGTAGTAGTAGTAGTCGTAGTAGTAGTAGTAGTAGTAGTAGTAGTAGTAGTAGTAGTAGTAGTAGTAGTAGTAGTAGAAGTGGTGGTATTAGTAGTCAAAACAGCAGTAGTAGTAGACGAATCAGTAGCAGTGGTAGTTATAGAAGCAGTAGTAAAAGTAATAGAAGCAGTAGTAGAAGTAATAGTAGCATTAGTAGTAGTAGTAGTAGTAGTAGTAGTAGTAGTAGTAGTAGTAGTAGTAGTAGTAGTAGTAGTAGTAGTAGTAGTAGTAGTAGTCAAAACAGCAGTAGTAGTAGACGAATCAGTAGCAGTGGTAGTTATAGAAGCAGTAGTAAAAGTAATAGAAGCAGTAGTAGAAGTAATAGTAGCATTAGTAGTAGTAGAGTAGTAGTAGTAGTAGTAGTAGTAGTAGTAGTAGTAGTAGTAGTAGTAGTAGTAGTAGTAGTAGTAGTAGTAGTAGTAGTAGACAAAACCAGCAAAAAAATAATGAGTTCGATCAATAGAATTACCGCTATCATTATCATTACTATTATCACTATTATCATCATCATTACTATTATCACTATTATCATCATTACTATTATCACTATTATCATCATCATTACTATTATCACTATTATCATCATTACTATTATCACTATTATCATCATTACTATTATCACTATTATCATCATATATCATTACTTATCATCATTACTATTATCACTATTATCATCATTACTATTATCACTATTATCATCATTACTATTATCACTATTATCATCATTACTATCATTACTATTATCATCATTACTATTATCACTATTATCATCATTACTATTATCACTATTATCATCATTACTATTATCACTATTATCATCATTACTATTATCACTATCATCATCATTACTATCATTACTATTTTCTTAGCCACGCACACACACACACACACGGACCATTTTTGTTACTGCTTTGTTACATTTTTGTTTGTTTGTTACCATTTTTTAAACACTGTATTTGTGTATATATTATTTGTCTATTCTCTCTCTCTCTCTCTCTCTCTCTCTCTCTCTCTCTCTCTCTCTCTCTCTCTCTCTCTCTCTCTCTCTCTCTCTCTCTCTCTCTCTTAGACACAGGTATCCACGTAGGCAAGCCGATGGAGGGAGGCGAATGACCAAATTGATAGGCGATAATTATGTACTGATGGCAGGATTGATTGATGGATTATGCAATCACTGGGCTGTGTGTGTGTGGGTCTCCTGGGCTTAGGAGAGAGAGAGAGAGAGAGAGAGAGAGAGAGAGAGAGAGAGAGAGAGAGAGAGAGAGAGAGAGAGAGAGAGAGAGAGAGAGAGAGAGAGAGAGAGAGAGAGAGAGAGAGAGAGAGATAGGAAAAAAAAATACTACTACTACTACTGTTGCTACTTTTGCTACTAACAATTATAATTTATGATAATGATAACTCTGAATATCAATGATGATGATAATACTAATAATGCTAATCATTATAATAGTAATACTACTATTAATAATACCGTGATGATAATAACAACAAATTAACAATGAAAAACGATATGAAATGTAAGAGATAATTTCACAGGCAAATGAAGGCCATAATTGATGTTAGATTTATAATGAATGAGTTAGAAAAAGAATAAAGAAATAAAGAATAGAGTAGGAATTATATTATATAGACATGCTTACATATACACATACATATATTCATACACAGATACATACATGAATAAATCTGATACATTTGAAACAATCACGAAAATGTCCTTCAAAATGGCCTCTGACTGAAAATTTCTTGCCACTTTTATTTACTTCCTGAATCTGTTTGCTTACACATTGTCTATTTTTCTTTCTATTAGATATGATTATTTTTTTACTCTCTCTCTCTCTCTCTCTCTCTCTCTCTCTCTCTCTCTCTCTCTCTCTCTCTCTCTCTCTCTCTCTCTCTCTCTCTCTCTCTCTCTCTCTCTCCCAAAAATCAGCGTTCCCACTCGCCACAATCTGCTTACGGAGGCTTTTCAAGTGTCTTTCCGCGGCGTTCCTTAATACGAGACACACCACAGCTATGCCTCGCAGGCCCTCGCGTGGCGCCAACGAGACTTATTATCATGTGGTGATGTACACGTATTTTTTCGAAACCAGGACTTAACTTAAAACCAAAGCCGAACCCAAGCTAGAAATAAGACTGAAAGACAAGCTAGACAGAGACAAGCTAGACACAAAACTGAAAAGCTATTTAAATTCTCCCTTAAGGTTTTCGAGTAGAGGAAAGTAAAAATCAGTTCGCTAATTTCACTTTAGACATATCTTATTTTTCGAACTCACGACTGAAAAGCTACTTGAATTCTCCCTTAAGGCATTTGAGTAGAGGAGAGTAGGGATTTGTTCGTTAATTTCACTTTAGATTTGTGCTTGCAAGTGGAAGGCTGAAAGATACATTTATTTTCCACATAGACAATGATAATAAGGAAGCTTTTGAGAAACAGACGAATACGAAAACGAAAACTTAGCTAAATTCAGTAGCAAGTAAAAAAAACACGATGGAAACGAATACAATTGAATGAAGCAAGCTGAAATTTATTACAAGTATGAAGGAAGCTTAGTTATCCTTCCTAATACAGAATAACAGTGTCCTTTTAAGTATGCCATAGCGGGAAGAGGAGGAGGAGGAAGAAGAGATGGAAATAATGAAACACATCCTGAAACAAACTCTTATTGCATAAAAAAAAAAAACAACTGACCAATATGACTAATTATATAAATGATAAATATATATGTGTGTGTGTGTGTGTGTGTGTGTGTGTGTGTGTGTGTGGTGTGTGTGTGTGTGTGTGTGTGTGTGTGTGTGTGTGTGTGTGTGTGTGTGTGTGTTTCATCTTTCCCAGGCGTATAATTAGATAAGATATAATGAATAGGACCCAGCACTAAACCTGTACACCTGTCCCAAGTAATTGCCGGTGCACTCTGGTTATCATTTAATGCAATGAGAATGTGCTGTTTCGGACAAAGCAGTAAAGTGATGCGTGAAACGGGACGCGGGTCGAAAAAGTCAAGCTGATAATTTTAATGGCGTGACGGAAATCAGTGGTAGTGGTGGTGGCGGTAGTGGTGGTGGTGGTGGTGGTGATGGTGGTAGTAGTTGTTGTATTAGTGGTGGTGGTGGTGGTGGTGGTGGTGGTAGTAGTAGTAGTTGTTGTATTAGTGGTGGTGGTGTTGTGGTGGTGTGGTGGTGGTGGTGGTGGTGTAGTAGTGTAGTTGTTGTATTATGTGGTGGTGGTGGTGGTGTGGTGGTGGTGTGTGGTGGTGGTGGTGTGGTGGTGGTAGTAGTAGTGTTGTATTATGTGGTGGTTAGTGGTGTGGTAAGTGTAGTTGTGGTGGTGTGGTGGTGGTGGTGGTGGTAGTGTGTAGTAGTTGTTGTATTAGTGGTGGTGGTGGTGGTGGTGGTGGTAGTAGTAGTAGTTGTTGTGGTGGTGGTGGTGGTGGTGGTGGTGGTGGTAGTAGTAGTAGTTGTTGTATTAGTGGTGGTGGTGGTGGTGTGGTGGTGGTGGTGGTGTGGTGTGGTGTGTTGTAGTGGTGGTGGTGGTAGTAGTGTAGTTGTTGTATGTGTGGTGGTGGTGGTGTGGTGGGGGGTAGTAGTAGTAGTTGTTGTATTAGTGGTGGTGGTGTGGGTGGTGTGTGGTGGTGTGGTGGTTGGTGGTGGTGGTGGTTGGTGGTGAGTAGTAGTAGTTGTTTGTATTAGTGTGGTGGTGGTGGTGGTGGTTGGTGGTGGTGGTGGTGGGTGGTGTAGTAGTAGTAGTTTGTTGTATTAGTGGTGGTGGTGGGTGGTGGTGGTGGTGGTGTGGTGGTGGTGGTGGTGTGTGTGTGGTGTGGGGTGGTGGTGGTGGTGTAGTATAGTAGTTGTTGTATTAGTGGGTGGTGGTGGTGGTGGTGGTGGTGGTGGTGGTGGTGGTGTGGTGTGTAGTATTGTTTTGTGGTGGTGGGTGGTGGTAGTAGTAGTAGTTGTTGTTGTATTAGTGGTGTGTGGTGGTGGTGGTGGTGGTGGTGGTGGTGGTAGTAGTAGTTGTTGTATTAGTGGTGGTGGTGGTGTGGTGGTGGTGGGTGGTGGTGTGGTGGTGGTGGTGGTGGTGGTGGTGGTGGTGTGTGGTGGTTAGTAGTAGTATGTGTTGTATTAGTGGTGGTGGTGTGGTAGTAGTAGTAGTGGTGTTGTGTGGTGGTGGTGGTGGTGGTGGTGGTGGTGGGTGGTGGTAGTAGTGTAGTTGTTGGATTAGTGGTGGTGTGGTGGTGGTGGTGGTAGTAGTAGTTGTTGTATTAGTGGTGGTGTGGTGGTGTGGTGGTGTGGTGGTGAGTGGTGGTGGGGTGGTGGTGGTGGTGGTAGTAGTAGTTGTTGTATTGGTGGTGGTGGGTGGTGGTGGTGGTGGTGGTAGTAGTAGTGTGTTGTATTAGTGGTGGTGGTGGTGGTGGTGGTGGTGGTGTGTAGGTGTGGTTGTGGGGTGGTGGTGGTGGTGGTGGTGGTAGTAGTAGTAGTTGTTGTATTAGTGGTGGTGGTGGTGGGGGGTGGTGGTGGTGGTGGTGGTGTGGTGGTAGTAGTAGTAGTTGTTGTATTAGGGGTGGTGGTGGTGGTGGTTTTGGGGTTTGGTGGTGGTGGTGGTGGGGTGGTAGTAGTATAGTTGTTGTATTAGTGTGTGGTGTGGTGTGGTGGTGGGGGTAGTGGTTGTTGTATTAGTGGTGGTGGTGGGGGTGGTGGTTGGTGGTGGTGGTGGTGGTGGTTGGGGGGTGTGATATTGTTGTATTGTGGTTGGTGGTGGTGGTATGTAGCGGTTGTTGTATTAGTGGTGTGGTGTGGGGGTTTGGTGTGGGGGTGGTGGTGGTGTGGTGGTAGTATTGTTGTGTATTAGTGGTGGTGGTGGTGGTGTGGTGGTAGGTAGTTTTTGTATTGTGGTATGGGGGTTTGTTGGTGGTGGTGGTGTAGTAGTATTGGTTGTATTAGTGGTGTGGTGGTTGGGTGGTGGTGGTGGTGGTGGTGGTGGTGGTGTGGTGGTTGGTGGGGTAGGTGTGTGTAGTGTAGTGTAGGTGTGTGGGTTGGTTTGTGTGGTCAGTAGTAGTACTTGTTTATTATTTTTTTTTTTTTATTATTATTTTTTTATTTTTAGTGTGGTGTGTGTGTGTTGGTTGTGGGTAGTAAGTAGTAGTAGTAGAAATTTTAGAACCTTTTTACCATTTTTTTTCCACCCTCCCAACCACCAACAACCACCACCACCACCACCACCAACCACTACCAGTAATATTACCATAAGTACCATCCATTATTTCATCACCTCCAGACATGAAGAGACATGAAGAGACCAGACTACCAACATGAAGAACAAGAACAACACTTATTATAGAACCCACTGATAAGTTATACAACCACCGCCATCACCCCCGTTATCACTCCACACACACCCACACCCCCCCCCCCACCACACCACACAACACACACCCCAAAACACCCCACAGAAACTAAGGGGGGAGGGTCTCAAAACCTGAATAAAAAAAAAGAGTTTAATCGATTACAACATTGGGTACATAATAAAGAAGAGAAAGAGGAGGAGATGGAGGAGGAGTAGATAGGAGAAGAGGAAGAAGAAGATATACATAAGGTTAAAGACGATAACGAAAATGCAGAAAAGAAGAAAAATAAGATGGAAAAAGAAGAAGAAAAAGTCTCAACGTTTGCCCTATTGGATAAAAAAACTCAAAACCACAAATCTACAAAACAAAAACAAAATTAATAAACCATAATCTTCCATCATATCGACAAACACAAAGATGTGTGTGTGTGTGTGTGTGTGTGTGTGTGTGTGTGTGTGTGTGTGTGTGTGTGTGTGTGTGTGTGTGTGTGTGTTGTGTGTGTGTGTGTGTGTGTGTGTGTGTGTGTGTGTGTGCGTGTGTGTGTGTGTTGTGTGTGTGTGTGTGTGTGTGTGTGTGTGTGTGTGTGTGTGTGTGTGTGTGTGTGTGTGTGTGTTGTAAATAGGACACTTTCACTGCTCCATCTCTTGTTCTTCCTTCGGCAAAAGTTTTAGAAGAGACAGTAGTGGTGGTGGTAGTGGTGGTGGTAGTAGTGGTATTAGTATTAGTATTAGTATTAGTATTAGTATAGACCATAGTATTAGTATAGTATAGTATTAGTAGTGCAGTAGTAGTAGTATATTTAGTAGTAGTAGTAGTATAGTATAGTAGTAGTATAGTAGTAGTAGTAGTGGTGGTGGTGGTAGTAGTTGTAGTAGTAATGGTGGTGGGTGTGTAGTAGTAGTAGTATAGTAGTAGTAGTGGTGGTGGTGGTAGTAGTAGTAGTAGTAGTAGTTGTAGTAGTAGTGGTGGTGGTAGTAGTAGTGGTAGTGGTAGTGGTTTTGATCTTAGGTTGC
>JACEEZ010005175.1:2500-25000 GCA_016584305.1 Chionoecetes opilio | reverse complement strand
ATTTATTGTCTCGGGTTTTTCACCACCTTTTTCTTGCAATGCATCTAAGGCTTTATATATCTACGTAATTCTAGTTTTTTCTTCTCTTCTGTCGACCCAAGTGATAGTGGAATGCCAGTGTTGTTGTAATGTGCTACGTGATGTGTGTTTGTGTCCTTCCCAGAGGTGATCAGCCAAGCGTGAGTGTATGTACTTTGTTTCCTGTTGTTACCGAATATACTGTCAAAGCTCGTATCATGGTCAGACAAATTTGGAATGTCTCTCTCTCTCTCTCTCTCTCTCTCTCTCTCTCTCTCTCTCTCTCTCTCTCTCTCTCTCTCTCTCTCTCTCTCTCTCTCTCTCTCTGTCTGTCTTGCTAATGCCCTGCCGTCCAAAGGTGGTGGTTTGGTCGACAGGCCGCCGTCTATTCCCCAGTTCGATCCCCTCTGTAATGGTTTTGTCAGAAAGATTGTTGCCTTTGCCTAGACAGACACGCAAAGTTTGTTTTACCAATTTGCTTATTATTGTGATTTTCTCTTTGTAGTTGTCTGACTTTACTCTCTCTCTCTCTCTCTCTCTCTCTCTCTCTCTCCTCTCTCTCTCTCTCTCTCTCTCTCTCTCTCCTCTCTCTCTCTCTCTCTCTCTCTCTCTCTCTCTCTCTCTCTCTCTCTCATAATATGCTTCCATTTGTTTTCCCCTCTAGTGTTGTATCTGCTTTTTCCATCCATCACAGTTTCACCATCGTCACAGTTCATCGTCATCGTCACCATCATCACCATCGTCACAGTTCATCGTCATCGTCATCGTCACCATCATCGTCACAGTTTCCATATTGAAAGTATTTACACCATACAGAAGGCGAGAAGTTTCACCAAGAACGTGTTTCCTCAAATAACAAGACAAGTATCGCTATTCTATTGACACAGTATTGTTATGGTAGCACACGGTATGGTATAAGTAGGATCATATAAGTTAATAAGATATGTTATAAAAAAGATATATAGACAGATGGATGAATGAAACCATCTCAATGGCAACTCAACTTAGGGGGAAGCAAAACGTATTGTTATCCCCCTTAGCTCTTACACCATGTTACAAGGAAATCCTACCTATACCATAACGTGTGATACCATAATAATATGGATATGAGTCCATTATGGCAACAATATTTGACAATGATAAAGTTTAGCGTCTTTCCACCTCCTTTGTAAGTCACGGTGATACGAGATACTAAGCGAAGGATAAAGAGAAGTTTTCTATTATAATATACCTTATAGTAAATCGGCACAATACCAAAGCTAAGTACAATACAGAAATACATAAAACATTGTAACGTAACAGGACGAATGAAGCACATAGCCATAGTAACATAGCAGAAGGACAATGAAGCACATAGCCATAGTAACATAACAGAAGGACAACGAAGCACATAGCCATAGTAACATACAGAGAAACAACACATAGCCAGTACACAGGAGTACAAACGAAGCACATAGCCATAGTAACATAACAGAAGGACAACGAAGCACATAGCCATAGTAACATAACAGAAGGACGAATGAAGCACATAGCCATAGTAACATAACAGAAGGACGAATGAAGCACATAGCCATAGTAACATAACAGAAGGACAATGAAGCACATAGCCATAGTAACATAACAGAAGGACAACGAAGCACATAGCCATAGTAACATAACAGAAGGACAACGAAGCACATAGCCATAGTAACATAACAGAAGGGACAACGAAGCACATAGCCATAGTAACATAACAGAAGGACAACGAAGCACATAGCCATAGTAACATAACAGAAGGACAACGAAGCACATAGCCATAGTAACATAACAGAAGGACAACGAAGCACATAGCCATAGTAACATAACAGAAGGACAACGAAGCACATAGCCATAGTAACATAACAGAAGGACGAATGAAGCACATAGCCATAGTAACATAACAGAAGGACAACGAAGCACATAGCCATAGTAACATAACAGAAGGACAATGAAGCACATAGCCATAGTAACATAACAGAAGGACGAATGAAGCACATAGCCATAGTAACATAGCAGAAGGACAAACGAAGCACATAGCCATAGTAACATAGCAGAAGGACCAATGAAGCACATAGCCATAGTAACATAACAGAAGGACAACGAAGCACATAGCCATAGTAACATAGCAGAAGGACAACGAAGCACATAGCCATAGTAACATAGCAGAAGGACGAAGAAGCACATAGCCATAGTAACATAGCAGAAGGACAACGAAGCACATAGCCATAGACCATAGTAACAGAACATGCCGAACGAAGCACATTAAGAGTACTGTAAACGAAGTAAAGAGCACTGTACACAATGTCACAGAGTACAGTACACTTCCCACGTTCATTACAGTACATATACACACCCTCACACAACACAGTACATCAAGCACATTCTCGTAAAGTACAGGTAACATATGGAACACTCACGCAACACTACCTATAGCGTAGAGAGGAAGTACGTCCCGCAACACACCGCAACTCAAGCCTACACGGTAACACTAACATAACATGGTAATATAGCATATCACTCTACAGGGTTGTAATAGTAGTACGTATATCAGTTTGTCCTGTAGTAAAGCAAAACATATGACATGACCTAGAGTACTGTATAGCTAAAAAAAATACACACACACACACACACACACACACACACACACACACACACACACACACACACACACACACACACACACACACACACACACACACACACACACACACACACACAAGCACAGAAACACACGTGGAAAACAAAAACTTAGATTATGTTTATATTTTCGTTGTACAAGAAAATTTCAACCAGTGAGATATCTTTATATTACATTAATTTTGACGAGTATTTATTATGATAATCTATTTTTTGGCTTTTTGTTAAGAGTTAGGAAGGGGACAGGGATGTAGAGAAATGTATAGGTAAATGATACGATTTTTCTAGGTGATGTAGAAACAAAATCATGGTACATTTTTCTGGGGTATAATTTCAATTTCGATTTTTGACTTTTTTGTTATAAAGAAATACACGAAAGTAAGTTTTTGCAGCATTAAACACTTACTAGATCTAAGTTTGATAAGTTTTGAATATAAGTTTGGTTTTTCTTCCTCTCTCTCCTATCACACACACACACACACACACACACACACACACACACACACACACACACACACACCACACACACACACACACACACACACACACACACACACACACACACACACACACACACACACACACACACACACACACACACACACACACCGAAGCTCTCAGACTTGTCACCCAGAAAAAAAGGAAGCAAAAAAAAGTGTATAATCCATGACCAGAGACCGAGAAGGCGACGGGAGGAGGGAGGGAGAGAGGGAGGGAGAGAGAGGGAGAGAGAGAGAGAGGGAGAGAGAGAGAGGGAGGGAGAGAGGGAGAGAGGCTTTGGTCAGTACAGGACAAAGAGGGTGAGCAGAGGAAGAGGAGAAGAGGAAGAGGAGAGGCGTAATTTGCATATGTCTATTTTGATTTTTTTTTCACCTTGTCAGAAATATGGTAATGTCAGTGTGTGGGATACAAGATTTATTTACTAATTTGTCTACCTATCTGTTTTTTTATTTAGCTTTAGTGTTATTGAATTGGAGGATTTAGACGATCTTGATATATATGTGTTTGTGGTAGAATAATTCATTTGTTTATAATATTTCTTATTAATGAATGTATTTAGTTCCTTATCAATGTCATCAGTTTGAATTACAAATTAAATCGCATATCAGATGAGATGAACAAAGAGATATTTTCCATTATATATTCTCCTATCTGATTAATTAATAGATGTTTCATATCCCAATATCTGTTCCTTTGACAATTGTAATTTAATGATTAATTTATTCCTTTAATAAATATTCTGGTGGCTAAGTCTCTTTACTTATTATCATTTACTTGGCGCGAAAAATAGACATGATTGACGATGATTCATAACTAGTTAGCTTTCTATTGTATTTTTTTAATATAATTACAATGCGCATAACTCAACGAATGTGTTATTAACCAATACTCATTATCATAATTACATTTTCTTCAACATTAATCCACCATTTATGAAACACAGACGTAAACTGTGCTTAGTTAGGGAGCATAAAACATCGATTTTTTCTTATACCACCAACCATAACTTCATCATAAACTATACATATCTTTACTCCTACAAAAAAAAGGGTTCTGTATCAGGAGGAGGCCATTTTGTAGCCATGACGTGACTCACCCTTGCCTGGCCTTGATATGATTTCCTTCTCTCCCTCCCGCGCCCGTGATTTTTCCCACCGAAGCAGTATAATCAGCAACTAATGTCCCCCCTTATCTTACCCCCTTGGTACCTGGGGAGCCCCTTATCAGACACCGCCAGTTTTACCATTAACCCCCTAAAAACACATCCAGTGATTATAGCCAGAAGAGTAAGAGAGAGGAAAATAGCATGTAAAATAAGGACTTATAAATAGCAACAGAGCGGACAAGGACGGACCGACGGACTGGTTTTCTGGCGGGTTGGCGGATTTTCTGGCGGGTTGGCGGGTTTTCTGGCGGGTTGGCGGGTTTTCTGGCGGCGGGTTTTCTGGCGGGTTTCATCAGATTCCATGGCGAGATTATCGGTAAAATTTGCTATGCGTTCTCTGTTTAGCTGTTGGTTGGGCTAGTTGGGCGATAGCTTGAGATATTCGTTGTAGACAGTCAGACATATATAACCTGTTATTTTTATTGGTCTGTCTCTGCCTGCCTGTCTCTCTCTCTCTCTCTCTCTCTCTCTCTCTCTCTCTCTCTCTCTCTCTCTCTCTCTCTCTCTCTCTCTCTCTCTCTCTCTCTCTCTCTCTCATTTTTTCGTTATTTCTCTCTATCAGTCACCTATTCGCTCATTCATATCGTCACAACACCATCACCACCACACCAAAAAATACTATTATCACACCATATGTACCACCACCATCACTACCATTACCACAGCCTTCACTACCACTATTATCACCATCCATCCCTCACCACACCTACTATCACCTCCAACACCACCACCACCAACACACACACACACACACACACACACACACACACACACACACACACACACACACAAGCACACACACACACACACACACACACACACACACACACACACACACACAACACACACACACACACACACACACACACACACCACACAACACAACACACACAACACACACACCCCACACACACACACACACCACACACACACACACACACACACACACCACAGCACCACCACCACACACCACAACAACACACAAACCAAACATCGAAATAGCTTATCCAATTGCACATATCACATCATAAGTGCTGTACTGGTGATGTCATCTCAGTTGCTCAGTTACGGCATAGACTACTGGTAGCTTAGTCTTATTTGCAATGTGGTGAAGATGATGTGGAAAACTAGGAGTGTGCGTGCGTGCGTGCGTGCGTGCGTGCGTGCGTGCGTGCGTGCGTGCGTGCGTGCGTGCGTGCGTGCGTGCGTGTGTGTGTGGTGGTGTGTGGTGTGTGTGTGTGTGTGTGTGTGTGTGTGTGTGTGTGTGTGTGTGTGTGTGTGTGTGTGTGTGTGTGTAAAATATAAAGCAAAAATTCATTTCCCACTAATGTTTTCGTAAAAATGTTTCCCATATCTTATTTTTCCATATATTTTGTGTAGTTACTATCACAACACAACGGGTGTGTTTTTGGTGAAAATTAACTCATTCTTTAGTAAAAAAAAATCTTTTAGAGAATTATAATCCAATTATATGTAGTTATTTTTTCCTCACAGTGATAATAACATTTAGGTTGTTTGTGATATATTAACCTGTATAATATATTATGCATGACACACACACACAAAATAAAGTACATGTACTGTATATATATACATAATATTTTCTTTTTTGCCGTTTCGTATGAAGAAACCCCTTTGGAAATGCATCAACAGTACGATATATATATATATATATATATATATATATATATATATATATATATATATATATATATATATATATATATAATATAGGTGGTGGTGGTAGGTGAAGAGAGAAAGATGATAATATTACCGTGTTATTGAAAGTGACCACTGGCTATATATACTGAATACTATCTCTCTCTCTCTCTCTCTCTCTCTCTCTCTCTCTCTCTCTCTCTCTCTCTCTCTCTCTCTCTCTCTGCACCACTCCACCCCACACACACACACACACACACACCACACACACACACACACACACACACACACACACACACACACACACACACACTACATGAACGTAAAACAAATACACGGAAATTAATTCAACATCGATATTAAAAGAACAAACACAAGCAAATAAAGAAACATGAAACTATAGATACACAAAAACAACGGTGTGTGTGTGTGTGTGTGTGTGTGTGTGTGTGTGTGTGTGTGTGTGTGTGTGTGTGTGTGTGTGTGTGTGTGTGTGTGTAATTATACGTAAATACTCTTCCGTGGTACATTTAAACAGTACTATTAGTGACATTAAAATAAAATATCAAAACGGAAACATCTAAACTTAAAAACTGATACAAAAAGAAAGCAAATACTTCAGATCAATTGATAACTCTAGAAAAAAAAACGAATTAGTATATCATAGTAATACAAAAATGATAATAATGATGATACTAATGATAAATTGAATATAAGACAACTATAACAACAGGCATAAGAAACCCAATAACAGGCATAAAGAACCCAGTAACAGGCATAAAGAACCCAATAACAGGCATAAAGAACCCAGTAACAGGCATAAAGAACCCAGTAACAGGCATAAAAAACCCAATAACAGGCATAAAAACCCAATAACAGGCATAAATAACCCATAACAGGCATAAAAACCCAATAACAGGCATAATAACCAAACAGCTAAACCAATAACAGGCATAAAAAACCCAATAACAGGCATAAAAACCCATACAGCATAAAAACCATACAGGCATAAAAAACCCAATAACAGGCATAAAAACCCAATAACAGGCATAAAAAACCCAATAACAGGCATAAAAAAACACACAATACAGGCATAAAAAACCCAATAACAGGCATAAAAACCCAATAACAGGCATAAAAAACCCAATAACAGGCATAAAAAACCCAATAACAGGCATAAAAAACCCAATAACAGGCATAAAAAACCCAATAACAGGCATAAAAAACCCAATAACAGGCATAAAAACCCAATAACAGGCATAAAGAACCCAATAACAGGCATAAAAAACCCAATAACAGGCATAAAAAACCCAATAACAGGCATAAAAAACCCAATAACGCATAAAAACACCAGTAACAGGCATAAAAACCCAATAACAGGCATAAAAAACCCAATAACAGGCATAAAAACCCAATAACAGGCATAAAAACCCAATAACAGGCATAAAAAACACCATAACAGGCATAAAAAACCCAATAACAGGCATAAAAAACCCAATAACAGCATAAAAAACCCAATAACAGGCATAAAAAACCCAATAACAGGCATAAAAACCCAATAACAGGCATAAAAACCCAATAACAGGCATAAAAAACCCAATAACAGGCATAAAAACCCAATAACAGGCATAAAAAACCCAATAACAGGCATAAAAACCCAATAACAGGCATAAAAAACCCAATAACAGACATAAAATCCCCAAGAAGCCTAAAGTTATATTACCAAGCCTCAAAAAAATAACAAATATAAGAAAATGATAATACTAATGATGACTAGAAAATAAAACCACAACAATAACATTGAAAAAAAAAACATTGAGCCCAAAATATTGTTACCAAGAAGCCTCCACAATAAGTCTCAGCCCACATGAAAATACTAATACTAATGAAAATAATATGAAAACAAGAATAACAATGATACTGACGTTCAATTGAAATCAAAAGAACCACAACAAATGCATCGAAAAACCAATAAAGACCAAAATTATATTACCAAGCCTCAATTAAAAATAAATAATAATAATAATGCTATTAATGAGTAGAAAAAAAACAAAAAACCGATAGCAATAAAAAAAATCATATAGCCCAAAATTTTGTTATCAAGCCCCCTAAGAGTAGATTTCAGCCCACCTAGGGAAGGGGAAGGAGGAACCAAGGCAAGACAGAGCCACACGACCTCCCTCTTACGGTCGACCTTCCCGCCCCCCACGCCCTTAAAATGACCCTTCCCGACGACCTCCACGAACACGAGGGTCACGACTTCAAGGACAGAGATATACCGAAGCACGAGGAGATGGAGGAGGAGAAGGAGGAGGAGGAGGAGGAGGAGGAGGAGGAGGAGGAGGAGGAGGTGAGAAAGGAGGAGGAATACAAAGAGAGAGAGAGAGAGAGAGAGAGAGAGAGAGAGAGAGAGAGAGAGAGAGAGAGAGAGAGAGAGAGAGAGAGAGAGAGAGAGAGAGAGAGAGAGAGAGAGAGAGAGAGAGAGAGAGAGAGAGAGAGAGAGAGAGAGAACTGATGCAAAAATAAGGAGATAGAAGAATACAAGGAAGAGGACACAGAGAGAAGGAAGAAGAAGAAGAGGAAAAGGAATACAATGATAAAGAAGAATAGGACTATAACGAATGCTATATAAAGAGAAGGAAGGTTAGGACAAGAACTAGGTTAGAGTAGAGGTCAAAAGGATACCTGCATTTTAATTTGCCTTCCTTGAACAGAAAAAAAAAATCTATATAGTAGGAGTTGTAGCTCAAAAACTCAATATTAAGACCTATTTTTAGTCTTTTTCTAATCCCTAAGTATTTTGATTTATTTTCATATTTCATTCATCTAGTTATTCGAGAAATTATGATGCACAAATAAGTCAAGGAGGAAAGAGAGATATAACGCCATCATTTTCTTGTATATTCATTCACTCTCCACTTTGTGTATTGATATGTAGAAATTAATAGATGGGGGAATAAATAAATACATAAACAAATAAATATTAAAAAACGTGGGCTTGAAAAATGCAATGCAGGGGCGACGCAGGAAAATTTATGAATCGAATAAGTTACAGTGAGAAAATTTATATCTGTGACACTTAGCCATAATTTCTGGCGCTAAATCTACATGCAAACTTTGCTATGTATATCGTCACTATCATATTAAACTACAAGGTAACGAAATAACAATGCCATCCATTCACTGCCAGGAAGCATAAACACCTTAGTACACACACACACACATACACACACACACACACACACACACACACACACACACACACACACACACACACACACACACACACACACACATGCTTTGTTAATGAGAAAGCAAAGGAACAGAATTATACTAAGCTTAAAGAAAAAAAAACATGGTAAGCTCTTAAATACCAGGCTGCTTTTCTTCTGCTGTATACTACTGGTACTACTACTACTACTACTACTACTACTACTACTACAACTACCATTACTACTACTGTTCTTGCTGTTATGCAATGTAACCAAAACTAGTAACGCGACAAAAACTATTGTAAAAGTTTTTTGTATCGTAAAATATTCATTAGTATTCATCATACACAAACTATATTACTACTACAGCAAATACTACTACTACTACTACTACTACAACTACTACTACTACTACTACTACTACTACTACAAATACTACTACTACTACTACAGCAAATACTACTACTACTACTACTACTACTACTACTACTACTACTACTACTACTACTACTACTACTACCATGATACCGCAATATAAGTCATTACACAGTATAGACCAGTACACAGTATTAGGGATAACGCATTTCGTCCTTCTGACCTCAAGTGGCGACCAAATACAAGAAATAACGAAGCAATGATCACATATCAAAGAAAAAAAAAAGAAATAATAAATCCAATCTTTAAATCAAATAAATCGAATAAAATCAAATAATAAATCTAATATAGCTTTGCATTGCGCTGAGACACTTTCAAGAAATTATTGAAGAAAGTTCGAATTATTCCCTTAAGATGTCAAACTCTTGATTAATTAAATTGACAAAATTCAGCAATAGATTAGCAATGGTAAGAAGTGTGTGTGTGTGTGTGTGTGTGTGTATGTGTGTGTGTGTGTGTGTGCGTGTGTGTATGTGTGTGTGTGTGTGTGTGTGTGTGTGTGTGTGTGTGTGTGTGTGTGTGTGTGTGTGTGTGTGTGTGTGTGTGTGTGTGTGTGTGTGTGTGTGTGTGTGTGTGTGTGTGTGTGTGTGTGTGTGTGTGTGTGTGTGTGTGTGTGTGTGTGTGTGTGTGTGTGGGTGGTGTGTGTGTGGTGGTGTGTGTGTTGTGTGTGTGTGTGTGAGAGAGAGGCCATTCCACATCCCTGCAGTTAGCCTTATCGTGTTTATATGGTGGTGGTGGTGGTGGTGGTGGTGGTGGTGGTGGTGGTGTGGTGTAGAGGGGCGGGGCTGTACCACTCTAGGGGATAACAACCGCCCACGCCCTCCCACGCCCATGACCCTTGCCCACCGACGAAAGACCCAAAACAACCTTCATGCTCAGAATAATCAACACGGATCCGCCAGCCACCGCGCGCCGCTCATAATGTTACGTGTGGGACGCGCGAATCGGCGGGCATGGCTGAGGCTCATAAGACAAGCGAGCCGCGTATACTGAAAGAGCTATAAGAATACTCTGAAAAAACTGGTCGTATAAATCGGGTAAAGCGAGATAGTTGACTTAATGGGATTTATATAGTGTTGTCTAATCGACGGGGATTTTTAGAGAGGCATGGAGGGTGTGTGTCGAGGTGAGACAAGGTATAGGTTAGTATCGACAGGCAAGCAGGCAGGCGAGACTGTCGACTTTATAGGAATTATAGTGTTTTCTACTCGACGGTGATTCTTAGAGAGATAAGCTGGGAGGGTGTGTGTAAGTAAGTAAGTAAGTAAGTAAGTAAGTAAGTAAGTAAGTAAGTAAGTAAGTAAGTAAGTAAGTAAGTAAGTAAGTAAGTAAGTAAGTAAGTAAGTAAGTAAGTACATTTTATTGCCATCAAATATAACAATATAAACTGAGATTGATATTTTGTTATGTAATGTTAAGGCACAGTCTGTCGAGCGAGTGTGTGTCGAGGAGAGACAAGGTATAGGTTAGTATCGACAGACAGAGTGAGTGACCTACCTAGTGGAGGGGTCTCGGTCGGCCTCTCTTCGGCCACCGCGCGCTCTTCGTGTCACCCGCTGGGCCATAAATCACCTCAAGGCTCTGCGAGGCGAGGGACAGAGGGACAGAGGCGGCCTTACACTAGGTCACTGTTAAATTGAAGCAGCTCTTGGATTCTCTAGCTTGTATTCCCAGAGGTCCAGAGCCACGCCTTGAGTGAGAACAGACCTCTTGTGAAAAGGATCTTGATTCTTGAGTGGTATTCTGAACATCTTTTCTTTCTTGAGTGGTTTTCTGAAGATATTTTCTCTTTCTTGGTTTCTGAGCCGCCACAGAGGAGGTGTTGACATGGACCAGCCAAAGTCACTGATATATTAGTTATTTTGGGACCAGCAAGGCAAGGCAAGGCAAGGAGGCGGCGGCAAGGTAGCTGCGGTCAAGGCTTTCAAGGTGAAGGTCTCTCAGGATCCACAAGGCAGCGGTTTGCCCTCACGTCTCCTTGAGGTCAGAGGAGAAGACAGCATCTGGAGGGCAGCGGCAGGAGTGTTGCAGCGCGGGCCACGCATAGGACGAAGGGCACAGGCGACTCGCAGCTTATCCGTTGTGTTCTACGTCAATATGATGACTTTTTTGACTCATTGGGTAGAATCCTTCTTGGGAATTTTGGCAACTTTCTTTCCAACAACCTTCTTGACAACTTTCTTTCCAACAACCTTCTTGACAACTTTCTTTCCAACAACCTTCTTGACAACTTTCTTTCCAACAACCTTCTTGACAACTTTCTTTCCAACAACCTTCTTGACAACTTTCTTTCCAAACAACCTTCTTGACAACTTTCTTTCCAAACAACCTTCTTGACAACTTTCTTTCCAAACAACCTTCTTGACAACTTTCTTTCCAACAACCTTCTTGACAACTTTCTTTCCAACAACCTTCTTGACAACTTTCTTTCCAACAACCTTCTTGACAACTTTCTTTCCAACAACCTTCTTGGCAACTTATTCCTGGATACGTTCACAATATTCCAAATCATTACATTACACATTATCAAGTATATTTTTAAGTTTCCTCTGAAAATATCACTCGGCGTGGCTTCCTCAGTATCAAGGCTCATCTCAAGTCGCCCCAAAACGGCTCAAGTGATTGCAAACTCTGTCACTGTAAAGGCTTCCCTGCCAACATCATTTGGGTTGTTAATATACCGAGAGGCAGCGAGGATATCCAGAAAGGACGAAGCAGGTTTCGCGTACGGTTCGCGTCGCCTGAAGGAGGGATAGAAGCACCTGTACAGAGGGTTAGAGGCCCGGGGTGGTTCACATATAATAACAAGGTTGTCTGGGTCTTCAGTACCTGACCCAACGCCCGACACACGCTCATCACTACCCATGCCTCTCGCGCGCTCCTTCCCGTGCCCTCTCATTCCTCCATAACTTTGATCACTAAATCGCCTGGGTATGAGTTGGGTATGGTCGTCGGGTATATGCTGGCGGCGGCGGGGCAGCGCGGAACCCATGTGCGGCTGCCCAGGCTGAAGTGCAACTGGCAACGCTATGCATGCCCAGTCCACCGTGCCCAGTCACCTCAATACTAACCCCGCTGGTAGGGTCCCGACCTCGCTTCATACCAGCCACCAGCCACCCAGGACAACCCGTTCTCCCGCCCGCTTATTGCAACCCCCACCAACCCACCCACCCCACCCACACATAAGGCGTGCAACCCATCCTTTTATAACCCTATTCCTATAATGGGGTGCATTTTAAGGTGGGGTTCAGTGCTCTTAGAGGCTGTTAAGGCGGCTGCATTTGCACGTATGCGAGGAATGGGTAGAGGAGGGAGGTCCAGGGCGACTCATTATGCAGGTTGGCCCGTCACAGACTTGGTCCCCCGGGCTTTTGTTGCATGCTGGCTGCTGCAACCCTGTCCTAGAGCCCCCCTGGTACCTAACCCTCCCAGCTGCCTCACGCTATTATCACCCCTCAGACCCTATACACTACGGCCCACAATGAAAGCCTAGAGGCACTTCAGAACGCCTGTGTCTCGTCCTGGCGACAGATGGGGCGAATGCTTGTCTGAAACACAGCCCGCGTGGCACAATGACCGCGGACGGAGATGTAATCGGCTGCTGCTTAATAATGGTGCCCGTCGTGTGGGAATCGTCGCTCCACCAACACCGTAGATGAAATTATCGCCGTAAATTGGACATACGGGTTTTTTTCCTCGCCGTCGCTCCGTGGAAAGGTCGGGTGGGTGGGTCCGTTTAAATCGACATGACTTAGGACTTTGGTGTTTTGCAGAGCCGACAACACTTGACATGACGCAAACATAATTCAATTTTTGTCTGTTCGTGTGTATGTCTCTCTCTTTCTTTCTCTCATCGGTGACAACATTGCCAGCCACGTGGGTTCCCTCCTCCTCCTCCTCCTCCTCCTCCTCCTCCTCCCAGCATCCCTCCACCTATCTCCCCCAACAAGGACATCAGTGGAGGGAAGATGCGAAGTGTGTGTGTGTGTGTGTGTGTGTGTGTGTGTGTGTGTGTGTGTGTGTGTGTGTGTGTGTGTGTGTTGTGTGTGTGTGTGTGTTATTAGTTTTTTTTTTCCTTGCCATATGAATCATTGTTCAGATCTCTCTCTCTCTCTCTCTCTCTCTCTCTCTCTCTCTCTCTCTCTCTCTCTCTCTTCTCTCTCTCTCTCTCTCTCTCTCTCTCTCTCTCTCTCTCTCTCTCTCTCTCTCTCTCTCTCTCAAATCACCACCATATCCAATCTACCTTCATCAATAGTCATTTCACCACCACAAGCACATACCTATTAAGAGAGAGAGAGAGAGGAGAGAGGAGAGAGAGAGAGAGAGAAGAGAGAGAGAGAGAGTAGAGACGACAGACATAGCCCACAACAGACACGACATACAACCAGCACACAACACACCACCACCGACAGAAACATAACATTTCCATACCACCACCACCCCACCATCACCACATCACCACCATCACCCACCACCACCACACCACCACCACCACCCACCCAAACAAAACACACCCCACACCACCACCACCACCATCATCACTACCACCATCATCACCACCATCACCACCACCACCACCACACCATCATCACCACCCACCACATCATCCATCCACCACCACCACCACCCCACACCCCACCCACCACCACCATCACCACCACCACCACCACCACCACCACTATCATCACTACCACCATCATCACCACCATCATCACCACCACCACACACCACCATCACCATCACAACCCGGTATGCATAACAAATTTGCAACATCCGATGGCCGGCTCTCCACGCAGCGTCCTGTCTCATAGTTATGCAAATTGTCTTTTTTAATAGGGTGGCGGGGAAGGGGGGGGAGGAGGGCGTATGTAGGGGGTAGAGGGTATGTAGGGGATGTAGGGGATGTGGTATGGGTATGTGAAAAGCTTGGGAGTGGAGTAGGTTGAGGAGGGGAGGGGAGGGGAGGGGTTGGGGGGAAGGGAGAGTGGGTTAAGGAGTGAAGGAGTAAATAGATGAGAGAGAGAGAGAGAGAGAGAGAGAGAGAGAGAGAGAGAGAGAGAGAGAGAGAGAAAAGAGAAGAGAGAGAGAGCCAGTCTCCATCTACCGTCCCGTCAGATAGAGACGAAAAAAATAAAAGAGAAATAACATCCCACATATGTTTCGAAAAAAATAAAGCCAAATAAAACTCTTTCGAAAAAACCAGTCCCCTAAAAATTTTTAATAAAAGCATTATCATAAACTTGAATATTGTATTACTACTACTACTACTACTACTACTACTACTACTACTACTACTACTACTACTACTACTACTACTACTACTACTACTACTACTACTACTACTACCACCACCACTACTATTACCACAACAAGAACAAAAACAACAACAACTACTACTACTACTACATATACTACTACTACTACTACTACTACTACTACTACTACTACTACTACTACTACTACTACTACTACCACCACCACTACTATTACCACAACAAGAACAAAAACAACAACAACTACTACTACTACTACATATACTACTACCACTACTACTACTACTACTACTACCACCACCACTACTATTACCACAACAAGAACAAAAACAACAACAACTACTACTACATATACTACTATACTACTACTACTACTACCACAACAACAACAACTACTACTACTACTACATATACTACTACTACTACTACTACTACTACCACAACAACAACAACAACTACTAGTACTACATATACTACTACTACTACTACTACTACTACTACCACAACAACAACAACTACTACTACTACTACATACAATACTACTACTACTACTACTACTACTACTACCACAACAACAACAACTACTGCTACCATGCAAGAAAATAATATACTACTGAAACAAAAAAAACTACTACTATTGAATACGGCTGATACAAAGATAACAAAACAACAATACATGATATACAAAACATCAAAAACAACCAACAAACATCTCTTACACGACGAAGCGTATAAATGGACCCGGACTACTACACACACACAACAACACTACACTATTACATATACTACTACTACTACTACCACTACTACCACCACAACAACAACAACTACTAGTACTACTACATATACTACTACTACTACTACTACTACTACTACCACAACAACAACAACTACTGCTACCATCGCTGGAAGAAAATGATAGGGACTGCGTGAGAAACTCTGGAAAAAAAACTTGAGCTCCGGAAGTCCGCGCGGTGGATGACCAAAGAGAACAAAATTCAACAATACAATGATGAAAAAATCGAAGAAAAAAACAAGATGACGATTTTCTTGGCCTTGAACACGACGAAGGCGATAAAATGTTGACCCCGCGGACTGACCACCACCATCACCATCACCACCACCATCACCACCTCCACCACCATCACCACCTCCACCACCATCACCACCTCCACCATCACTACCTCCACCACCATCACCACCTCCACCACCATCTCCACCTCCACCACCACCACCACCTCCACCACCATCACCACCTCCACCTCCACCACCATCACCGCCTCCACCACCATCACCACCTCCACCACCATCTCCACCTCCACCACCACCACCTCCACCTCCATCACCACCTCCACCTCCACCACCATCACCGCCTCCACCACCATCACCACCTCCACCACCTCCATCACCACCATCGCCACATTATTATTATTATTTTTTTTTTGACAGATAGATAAATAGATAGATAGATAGAGAGAGAAAGAGAAGAAGAGATAGAGAGATAGATAAGATAGAGAGAGAGAGAGAGGGGGAAAGATAGAGAGAAGATAGAGGGGAGAGAGAGAGAGAGAGAGAGAGAGAGAGAAGGAGAGGAGAGAGAGAGAGAGAGAGAGAGAGAGGAGAGAGGAGGAGAAGGAGAGAGAGAGAGAGAGAGAGAGAATACTATAATAAAACTTTTGGACCAGTTCGTGGAATATATAATAATCTGAAATGTAAAAAAAAAGTAATTTACGAGGAGCCTGAGTCGTAAAAACATATACATAAAAAAATCCTTCACTTGATAAATGTGAAAGATGAATAAAAGTGAAGAATGTGGTATTGCGTTTCATTTTTTTTCTTTATTTTTTCTTTCTTTCATTTTTTTCATATTTCACGATGGATGATCACCTGTCTGGGTTAATTCTCTTTCTTCTCTCTCTCCTCTCTCTCTTCTCTCTCTCTCTCTCTCTCTCTCTCTCTCTCTCTCTCTCTCTCTCTCTCTCTCTCTCTCTCTCTCTCTCTCTCTCTCTATGTAAGATGAAAAAAGCGAAACACATTCACGTAACTAAACATTTTTTCAAGTAGGCAGTGTGTGTGTGTGTGTGTGTGTGGTGTGTGTGTGTGTGTGTGTGTGTGTGTGTGTGCGCGTGCCCGTGTGTGTGTGCGTGCAGGAACACCCTCTTTGGGAGACATTGATGACACTTTCACTTGATTAATGAAGTTCAAATCAAGATAAAACAACACTTTGACAAATGGAAAAGAAGAGTTAAGATCTTAATGACAACATCCCATCCAGCCTCTTCCCGTCTTATCGGTCACATATCCTCCTACTCCTTCCTGTCTTCTGTCCATTCTTCCTGTCATACTTTACTTCTCTGTGTTATTATCCTACACTTCTAACACCACCTGTCAATATACATACCCTGTCTACGTGTATCATATCTTCCTTCCTTCCCACCTCTCTCATCTTCCTCAAGCCAAAGATAAAACCCTTCTGTCTGTCCCCTAACACCATAATTGAAACTGTATAGACATTTCAAGGTGTGACTCGCATAAATAAAAATAAAATTGAACAGTAAAGTACATATAGACAGACACATACGTACACACACATACACAAACATCTACAGTAGATAGACAGATATATAGAGACAGATAGACAGAAAGGGTGGTTCTCTCATGGGTGTTAATTGACATGCCCTGTTTGCATTTCTTCTTGATTACTTGATTCTCTATTGTGTCATTTTCTGTGAATCTTCTACTTTTCTGTTTAGTCTCACAGTATTTCCTTCTCTCTCTCTCTCTCTCTCTCTCTCTCTCTCTCTCTCTCTCTCTCTCTCTCTCTCTCTCTCTCTCTCTCTCTCTCTCTCTCTCTTTTATCTCCTTCAGGCCAAAGATAAGACCCTTCTGTCAGTCTCTTAACACCATAAATGAAAGTATCAAGACATTAAGGTGTAAAAACGCAAATAAAGCGATAAAAATAAACAGTAAAATATGTACCCTAAGGACAGACACACACACACACACACAAACACACACACACAGACACATCTAGATAGACACAGATATAGGGACAGGGAGACAGAAAGGGCGGTTCCCTATCGGCAGTGCGGTTTGCAGGAGGAGGAGGAGGAGGAGGAGGAGGAGGAGGAGGAGGAGGAGGAGGAGGAGGAGGAGGAGGAGGAGGAGGCATCATTTCGGGTGGTCTGAGCGAAGGCCACGAGAGACATAGCGATAGACAGGTAATTAAACGAGACTCTACAGGTAAAGAGAGAGAGAGAGAGAGAGAGAGAGAGAGAGAGAGAGAGAGAGAGAGAGAGAGAGAGAGAGAGAGAGAGAGAGAGAGAGAGAGAGAGAGAGAGAGAGAGAGAGAGAGAGAGAGAGAGAGAGAGAGAGAGAGAGAAGGAAAAATGTTGAAGTGGATTGAGGAGGAAAGGCAACATAGAAAGCGGAGAGACAAGGGAAGAGAAAGGAAGGAGTGAAAAATAGAAGAGGAAAAGGTTAGATAAAGGGGAAGAGGGAGAGGAGGGAGTAAAGACGAGGCACAGAGAGAAGGGAGAGAAGACAGGATTAGGGAAGACAAGGGAAGAGAAGAAAAAGAAGGGAAGAAGAAGAAGGCAAGAAGAAAAATAGCAGAGAAATAGAATACTCGAATAGAAAGACAAAAGCAAAATAAGAAAAATGGAAAAAAGGGAGAGAGAGAGAGAGAGAGAGAGAGAGAGAGAGAGAGAGGAGAGAGAGAGAGAGAGAGAGAGAGAGAGAGAGAGAGAGAGAGAGAGAGAGAGAGAGAGAGAGAGAGAGAGATATTCAGATTCAGATTCAGATTCAGATTCAGATATTTATTCTCCATTTGACAATGGTTATTCTTTACATGTTAACATATAAAAACAATATCATAAGAATATAATATATTATATAGGCTTAAATCTATGTAGGATATTCGTCCATAGGGGATTCGTCATTAAAAAATAAGGGAAAGATAAAATTTTAAAACTAATAAAAGAATTCCATAATAAAAAACAATAAATTAAAATATTATTTATTAGAGAGAGAGAGAAGAGAGGAGAGAGAGAGAGAGAAGAGAGAGAAGAGAGAGAGAGACGAGAGAGAGAGAGTAGAGAGAGAGAGAGAGAGAGAGAGAGAGAGAGAGAGAGAGAGAGAGAGAGAGAGAGAGAGAGAGAGAGAGAGAGAGAGAGAGAGAGAGAGAGAGAGAGAGAGAGAGAGAGAGAGAGAGAGAGAGAGAGAGAGAGAGAGAGAGAGAGAGAGAGAGAGAGAGGAGAGAGAGAGAGAGGAGAGAGAGAGAGAGAGAGGAGAGAGAGAGAGAGAAGAGAGAGAGAGAGAGAGAGAGAGAGAGAGAGAGAGAGAGAGAGAGAGAGAGAGAGAGGAACAGAAAAAGATAACTTGTCTTGTGGCAAATTTGGTTGAACAGGAAATGGCAAATAAAGTCATTGATCAAAATCTTTCACGCTTTTTCGTCGCTCAGGAACCTTTGTCTCCAGATTCCTCAAAACCCCGGAACTTGCTGAACATTTCCAGACATGAAAATTATACCCAATCCTGCTGTCTAACTGACTGGTTAACTGGCTGACTGGCTGACTGGCTGGCAGGCTGGTTGGCTGGTTGACTGACTGGTTGACTGGCTGGCTGGCTGGCTGGCTGACTGACTGACTGACTGGCTGGCTGACTGACTGGCTGATTGACTGACTGGCTGGTTGGTTGGTTGGTTGACTGGCTAGTTGACTGGCTGGTTGACTGACTGGCTGACTGACTGACTCACTGACTGACTGACTGACTGACTGACTGACTGACTGACTGACTGACTGACTGACTGACTGACTGAGTGGAAATGTCACGCTTTAAGACTAAGAATGGAGACTTTTATGATTGCAGTCCTTTTATAATCCCTAATCTTCTTAACCTTCTTATATTTACCTTCCTATTCGGGTATTACAGGAACTACCACGTGTAGGTCTCGCGGCCTCTTGTAGCTTCCTTATTTTCTTACGTTCTTATTCACTCTCTGTATTATTTGATCTAACTTCTTCATCCTTCTCTTGATTTCTCCTTATTCCTTGTCTTCTTGTTATCATCCCTACTTCTCGTGTTTCTGTAATGCAATACTTCCTTCCATTCGTACATTCGCAGATACCATGTGTTCGCCAATCTGATATTCTCCTGTCAACTCGTATTCATAACCAACGTCCTATGTCATCCCGTAGCTCTTCTTCAACCTCCTCCTTGTCCTCCTATTCATCCCATACCCTCCCGTGCAATGGCCAGCCGCCCCATACAACAGCCGTCGCCATCCTCCCCTCCTTCCCGTCAGCCCACGAACGTCCCGCCCCGCCCGCCCCAGCCTTGCAAAAACCCTGGTATGCTCACGTTGATGGCCGCTCAATGCCTTGCCACTGTCAATAACGTTGCAAAAAAAATAGTGTGTGCGGCTGGTTTGAAGGCGGTCGGCGGCTCCCTCCCATGGTAACCCTACACCAGCCTGCTACTCCTCTCCCCCTTCCCTCCTTCCCTACCCTCCCTTCCTTCCTTGCCCGTGTTACTACTGCTTACTGTCACTTTAGCTACTCCTTATCCACGCTACCATATGCAGTTCCTATGTCAGGTATGTAAATAAACATCGCAGAACAGAAAATTCAATAAGCATATAAGGGGGAAATTAATATTAGAGTAAGTTAATGAAGGTTTGGTCAGGTGATGTCCTCCTCCTCCTACCACCACCACCACCCCTATTCTTCTTCCTCCCCCTCCCCCTTTACCCCAACCCCCTCCTCTTCCTCCCTCCCCCTTCCCCCAACACCCTCCTCTTCCACCCCCTCCCCCCAACCCCTCTCTTCCTCCCTCCCTCCAAGTTGCGACAGTGTTGTTTGTTCCCCTCACAGGCGAGCCTCAGGGGGTTCCCACGGCCCGCCCCTCGCCCCTCCCGCCCCTCACCAGCAACAGCAAGCCAGGCCTCCCCGACCCTCATTGCAAAAACCCGAGGGCCTGGTTGATGATGCAAAAACAGCGTAATGAATGCCGGTGCAGAAGCGACGGTTATAAGGCCCCCCTACCTCCTGCTGTCAACCGGAAAATTGTCCCGCCTGCCTGCCTGCCTGTCTGCCTGCCTGCCTTCTGCCACCACCGCTACACCACCACCACCGCCCTTATACCTTATACAGCAACGCGTCTCAGCCTCCGTGACCACTAGGTGAAGGATACTGATACCCGCTACTGCCCCCTCTCCCGACCCTCCCTGCTCTTCTACCTTCCTCCCGTCAATGATGCTGATTAACTCTCTCTCTCTCTCTCTCTCTCTCCTCTCTCCTCTCTCTTCTCTCTCTCTCTCTTCTCTCTCTCTCTCTCTCTCTTCTCTCTCTCTCCTCTCTCTCTCTCTCACCACCACACAACACCAACACACACACACACAACACACACACACACACACACACACACACACACACACACACACACACACACACACACACACACACACACACACACACACACACATACCTATATACTCTCATATCCTTTACGTATCACACTCATTAAAATTTGCACACACAAAAAATAACAATTTAATGAAAGAGAAATATAGCCTTAACTACACCAAGAATGATTATTTAACAAAGTGAATGAAATAGATCAAGTGAATCCATGACAGAGAATTGAGCTTCGTCTTCTTGATCAAGGTATTACTTATGTAGATAGTATTAACGGGTATAAATTATGTATAGGGATTAATTAACTTTACCTCGATGGATCTCTTCACTAACAGAGACAAGCTTATGACAGACGGAGATGGAGACATAAAGTTGAGACAGTAAGTATGTAGCTATGTATGGACGCTATGACTGATAGACTTATAGTGCAATGAACACAAAAGATAAGATTAAGATAAGCAGAAGATAAGGACATATAAGGATATAGACCAATTATAATACACATAAGATACACACATAAGATTATGACACACTAAGACGGGGTAACTAAAGACAGTGGGTATGTATGACGCGATGACGGATATATCTATGCTGTTATCGTATTTATATATATTATTTGTTATAATATATATTAATATTATGTGTTATATTCAGTGTTGTCGTATTTATATCGTATGTAGGCTATTTATAATATAGTGTTATAGTTATAGTGTTATCATGTTTCTTAAGTTCCTCTTTTTCCCACCTCGCCTTCTCCTCACTGAACTAAGGCTTCTCCTCACTGAACTAAGGCTTCTCCTCACTGAACTAAGGCTTCTCCTCACTGAACTAAGCTTCTCCTCACTGAACTAAGGCTTCTCCTCACTGAACTAAAGCTTCTCCTCACTGAACTAAGGCTTCTCCTCCTGAACTAAGACTTCTCCTCACTGAACTAAGGCTTTCTCCTCACTGAACTAAGCTTCTCACTGATACTAAGGCTTCTCCTCACTGAACTAAGGCTTCTCCTCACTGAACTAAGGCTTCTCCTCACTGAACTAAGGCTTTCCTCACTAACTAAGCTTTCTCCTCACTGAAACTAAGGCTTCTCCTCACTGAACTAAGGCTTCTCTCACTGAACTAAGGCTTTCCTCACTGAACTAAGGCTTCTCCTCACTGAACTAAGGCTT
>JACEEZ010005174.1:0-22154 GCA_016584305.1 Chionoecetes opilio | reverse complement strand
ATATTTAGCTATTGTATATTGAAGAAGAGAGAGAGAGAGAGAGAGAAGACTGAGAGAGAGAGAGAGAGAGAGAGAGAGAGAGAGAGAGAGAGAGAGAGAGAGAGAGAGAGAGAGAGAGAGAGAGAGAGGAAGAGTAGGCGAGTTAGCAGCAGTATGAAAAGCACTGAGATATACGACGCAGCTCGTGTGGGCTGCCTTGCTGCGCCAAGGCTGCCTTGTCCGTGAAAAATCCCCGGGAGCAGTGAGGGTTCGAACCAGCTACCACAGAATGGCAGACCAGCACGCTATCGACTTGACTATCGACAGTCCAGAGAAGTAGTAGATGATTATATCTGACCCAAGTCTATGTGATGTGATTCTGAATAATTAAATGATTAATCGAGAGTTTACAGTTGATGAGAAAAGGATTCATGTATCAAAACTGAAAAACAATCAATCACCTGGAGTATCAGTAGACATTCCTGATAAACACCAAGGTTAGAGCAATCTTGAAAACTATCCAATTCCTCAAGCAACTACAATGCGGTGCAAAATCAGTAAAAAAAAATACCAGAAAGATTTCCATTCCTGCAAACCGGAAAAGGTGGGAGAAGAGGAGCGCGACGAGGTCCTGAATAAGAAATAAGCTCCAGGAGTTATGTCGCGACACATTTAACATCAAAAGTTGCTGCCTCGATCAGTGCCTCGTCGAAGGAGATTATACACCAAACCACAGCCAGCATTTATGTGTTATTCCATTATTTTTCTTTATCTTTGTCGAAGATAAGCGGTAACAAACAGGGTATAATACATTTATCTCTTGTCTATGTTAGAACCCGTCAGGGTGGCTCGGTTGGTAGAGTCATGAGCTTGAGTGTAGAGTCCCTGCATTCGGTCAGCGGTTCGAGTCCACCAAGTTCGTCCTGGCGTGGTGGCACTTTGTATAGTCAATAACCTTGTAGTTGGTACTTGCACAGTGTCTAGATAGGATCAAAGTATCTTATCTTGTCTATGTTAGAGAGAGAGAGAGAGAGAGAGAGAGAGAGAGAGAGAGAGACGAGAGGAGAGAGAGAGAGAGAGAAGAGAGAGAGAGAGAAGAGAGGAGAGGAGAGAGAGGAGAGAGATGCTGGCAGAAAACGTAGATGAGGACAACAAAACGGAAAACAAAAAGAAGGCAGAAGAGTAGGAGGAAGCAGAAGTTCAGACCAGAATGGAGGTGACAACAGCTGGTGGACGATGAAGGAAGGAGAGGGAGAGAAAGAAAGACAGAAAAATGAGAAAGCAGAGGCCGGGGTGATGGCCAGGCTGGTGGAAGGAATGTGGAAGTCAGAGGGAAAGACTGAGAGAGAAAAGCGAAATGTAGTCAGTGCGTAACGAAGACATAAATAAAGTAAAGAAAAACGGAGGAAGGGGAATGAAGAAGGAAGATGAGAAAGAGGAAGAGGAAGTGTGTCGTAAATTTAATGGAGGAATGGGTGAGTGGAAGTAAAGAAGACAAAAGTTGAGAGGGTTGGGGAGTGGAGGAGGAGGGAGAGGAGGGAAAGGAGGAGGAGGAGGATTGTTAGCATAATGGAGGTCGAGGCAGGTGATGAGCCATATTACCAGTTTATAACTTTGGGTGTCAAGAGGTCGTGTGGGTACACACACACTTCTCTCTCTCTCTCTTCTCTCTCTCTCTCTCCTCTCTCTCTCTCTCTCTCTCTCTCTCTCTCTCTCTCTCCCCCTTTTCTCTTCTCTCTCTCTCTCTCTCTCTCTCTTCCTTCTTCAGAGGATTAAAGTCCTTGAAACAAGAGCGTTTGGAGAGGATCTACATCAGACTTACAGCATCAGGATCTTTGTAATTTAGTTTTTTTTCGTTCCCTTTGAAATGCTGTGTCTCGCATTTAAGATTTATATGTTTTAACATGCATCGTTCTTTTGAGATTTTTTGCTGAAAAATGTCCAGTGTTATCCTAACTCCTTCATTTCCTCAGCATAATATACAAAATAGACATGAAAAAACCCTTTTCCCCTATAAATTTTGTCTTAAAAAGAACGTTGGTTTTTAACCACCCTAACTTTCTGAAAACATACTTTGTTACCTTTTGCGGGCACCATGGATTACTTCAGTGGCTGTGAGTAGATACCCCAGTGACTGCAATAGAGCGGGGCTGTGACGCACTCGCAGGAAAAAAAAAAAAAAAGTCCTATGAAGCTCACATTTAGTTAGTGTCAATATTTTTCACATTTCGTTCGCAAATTGACTTTAAAAAAAATTTTTTCCCCTCCAACAGAGAAATTTTCATATTTGAAATTACATTATAATTTTTGAATGAAAAAGTGTATAGTGAAGATAAAAATATATATAGGTAGTCAAAATAAATACTGAAATTGTATGAAAAGTTACATAAAAACAGCTGTTTTCCTCAAATTTCCAAATTTGATCAGATGTCGTAACGCCTCCGGGACGAAAGTTTTAATTCAGAATTTTGAGAAGTTTTTCGGTTTTTAAAAAAGTTGTAATGGTTCCAAATTTGGATGCTTAGAAATTTCTGAATCGATGCGGGGAGGGGAGGAAAAAACCCCCATGGGCACAGACGCATAATATATTTGCACGAGATTAAAGTTTTGTTACCCATTATTTTCAGTGTGTATTGTGTGTGTGTGTGTGTGGGTGTGGTGTGTGTGTGTTGTTGTTGTGTGTGTGTGTGTGGTGGGTGTGTGTTGTGGTGGTGTGTGTGTGTGGGGGGTGTGTGTGTTGGAACAGGTGTCAACAGGGGAAAAAAGTAAGATCTAAACAGGTGTGTGAGGGTATGAAAAAACTTATACACTTTCTTTTTTTTCTTTTTGAAATAAAGAATCGGAATGATGAAAGTGGGAGGGAACTTTAAGAAAAGTTGCATAAAAATGATTTGCAAAAAAGTTTTTTGGGTAAAAAGATGGTAGTTTTGAGGAAAAAGGGCCTGAGAGAAACCTTACAGGTTTAAAAAGGGGGGGAGAAACGTCTAAACAATTTTTAAAATTAAAATTACAAGGCTCAAAAAATTTTCCTGGGGGGGGGTGGGGAGAGGGGAGAGAAGAGAAGGGGGGGGGTTTAAAGGGGAAGGGGAGGAGGCGAAAGGGGGAAAAATAGGAACAAGAACACGGCAAGGGGTGGAATACAGGGGGGGGGAGGAGAGAGAGAGAGGGGGAGAGAGAGGGCCAGGAGGAAAAGGAGGGGAAAGGGGGGGAGGAAAGGAAGGAGGAAGGAGAGGAGGAGGAGTGGAGAGAGATGGAGAGGAGAGGAGAGAGGGAGGAGAGGAGAGAGAGAGAGAGAGAGAGAGGAGAGAGAGAGAGATTTATGAAGTATAGCAATGTATGGGGAGGGGTTTAATTTTTTTTGTCCTATGTCTAATTCAACTCTCTCTCTCTCTTCTCTCTCTCTCTTTTCTCTCTCTTTTCTCTCTTCTCTTCTCTCTCTTTTTCTCCTTCTCTCTCTCTCTCTCTCTCTTTAATATATATAATATATAAAATTAAATATTTTAATATATATATATATATTTTATAATTATATAATAATATATAATATATAATTTTAATAAATATATATAAATATATACATATATAATATAAAATATATATATATATATATATATATATAACGATATAATATTTAAAATTATAAACACGACCTACATAACATAATTACGTGTGGTGTTTATCAAATAATATCAATATAACCCCGTTGAAAAAAAAAAAAAATGCCACACTCGATTTTTAAAGAAAGATGTTTTACGAGTGTGTGGAATAAAAAAAACAAGTCAAAAGTAATTTCTTTTAACGCTGAAATATACGAACGAACAGAAAATTTCACTCACAACATTTAACCAGCAAAAAAGGGAAAGTGAGAGGGAGTTTTTTTTTATGATGCTTCACACAATAACATCAATGTTTTGTTTTTTTGGCATCACAACGCCACAAAATGACCAGCCGCCCTTTACCGGCACTTTCAGCCTGTAACACCCTTAACAACCATCCTCACCTAAGAACATCACACAATTTTTTAGCGTTAAGCCGTTCCCTCTTAGCGGAACATCCGAGGCTCTTCAAAGCTCAGCAGCAGCAAAAAAGAGTGGCGGAAAAAAAAATGATACTCCGGAATACTGTATTGTGCTAATAATGGGGTTTCTAATAGACGCTAATTTTTGGGGAAATTTAATTTCATATAATGGCCAAAATGCTGATGTATGCACCGTTAACAATAAAATTATACTACAATTATATGGGGGTTTTTACAGTAAAAAAAATAAATTTTAAGTTGACAATAATAGCAATAAACTAATTTGATGATAACGACTATGAATAATTTATATAATAGTAATATAATAAAATTAATAAGATAAAAAAATAAATTTTAATTATTATAATAAATTATGATAACAGTAATTTTTAATAATAATAATTATAATACGTAATTCAATAATAATAAAAAATAAAAAATAACAATAATAATAATAATAATAATAAAAATTATGATAATAATAATAATATTTTTATAACAGTCCTGGCGGATTTGAACCCTTTACGGGCGTCTTTTGCTCTCTCAGCCCCACGGAAAATTAACAGGTAATGACACCACCCCTTACATACCATTACCCCAACGTCATCTCGGTGGGAGAAGACGACTTTAACCTATCGCGGCCAGTATACTCAACAAATTTTATCAATTAAGACAAACTGTATAACAGTACGTACCTGGGGCCGGATGTTCGAACGTTCGTAACGCGTCTCTAAGATCATCTTTGCACTTAGATTGATCTTGGAACGTTCGTAACGCGTTTAGTTATTTTCAAACGATCTTTGCGAACATCCATCCGCCATATTTGTTAGTTTTTCCACCATATTTGTTCATAGTGCTAAGGTTGCTGAAGAGCACTCGCACACTGTTCGTAGGGTATATGATGAAGGTTTTTCTGATATACAAGGCATATAAAGTTATGTTATAAGTTGTTTATTTCATGTTGTGTTGTTTATGGTTGGTCAGGACGCTGTAGGGGGAATGTGAAGAGTGCAATGAATGGTATGCTGCCGAATGCCTATAGGTGACTGGAATGAGTGAAGTGCAAATAAAAAAGAAATGTGTCTTGTGATAGAAGTGTATAGAGAAGATGATATGGGAGAGGAAGATGCGGGAAGTCGAGAAGGAGAATAGGAGACAAGGATAAGATGGAGAGAATGAGTCAAGTGAAGGGTAGCTACTGATGGCGGTGGCATAAAGTGAGATTGGAACGAACGAAGGGTGGTACGCAAGGTGAATGAAGAATGGATAGAGAAGCAGATTAAGTAAAATGAGTGCTGGAACGGCAGATAAACTAGGATGTGTGTGTTTAGGGGAGGAAAGGACTAGCAATACAGGGAGTTTCGTACACAAGTTGTTTCGTACCCAGTTTTGTTAGTTGTTTCGTACACAGATTTTGAGTTTTTTCGTATACATACCTGGTGTGTCGTTTCGTAACTCTAATCATCAAGTTAAACTCTGAGCTGAGTGTACGAAACGACTATAGTTTCATTATAGACTACGAAACAACTTTTAGGTGTACGAATCTACTGGTGTACGAAACAACTTGTGTAAGAACTGACTGCATCCTCCTCTCATCAATGCTAAGAAGAGGCAAAGATAAGAGACATTCGAGCACCGGTGTACTAGTGCGTGGAATGCATGTACTGTAGGTGGAAAAGTGAAATACATAAAGGTATAAAAGTGAAGTTTAGACCAATACAATACAACACAACCAATCGGCGGTTTTAAGTATCTTGAACGTTTCGTTCTTATTATAAGGAGCATTTCTAACCCACACAAAAACTGTCGGAAATGAAAAAATAACACATGGGGAATGGGGGGGCGACCCCCCCCCCAGTGAGGTTAGGTTACGTAATCAATGCCCGGGTTAGATTAGTTAACTAGCAGGGGGTCTTGGGGGCGTAGCCCCCCTAGTTATGTCAGAAGAGTATTGGTCAAAAAGGTGTATTGGTTGAAACTGCATATTTACCTAAAAGAGTATGTAGAGGATAAAGGAATGTGTGATTGGTGGGCAAGGATGTCTGAGAAGAGTAGGTACACTCTACTCCAACTCTAAGAGATGGTATGTGAGTAAAGCGAAAGTAATGAATGAATGGTTCAATGATGGAAGCTGGGGTAGTGAGATGTTATTCTAGGCAAGTTCACGACCACTGAAATTGTGGGGTTAAAGCAAATAAAAATTACTAGAATGCAGGCTTTCATTTCAACCTAACCCATCTACTGTAATATGTCAAGTCGGTATTATTTCGGTGCTGAGCTGGGGGGGGATCACCCCCGCTCAATCACTAACCTAACCTAGACATATAGTCAACTTTCCAACCTAACCTAACCTAACTGTTCAGGTTATTGCTGGTATTTAATCCCTGAATTCAAAAACACGGCTAAAATAGGAACACTCGCCGACGAAAAAACTAGGAACGTCGGCGAGAATTCCTATCGGCGACAGTTCCAGGTATTGTCTAGTTACTTGGATAATGTATCCCATTAATAATACCCACCCTAAAATGGGTGGGTATTAGTTTGGTAGTGGGCTTTCAAAAGTCCTAGGATTCTTACCTACATCCTCGTGTAGGTATTTCTTCATTCTGAGTATTTTGAACCCCATTTCCCATGGTACAATTGAATAATAATGGCGTTACATGTACGTACTACGGAAAATCTACCGTTATTTCAGCCATAAACGGTTAAGTTAGGTTAAATCAGATTAGATTAGTTTAGGTTAGAGGTGGGGTTTGGTTTTGTCGTCTAAGTTAGGTTAAATCAGACTAGGTTAGGTTAGGTTAGAGGTAGGGTTTAGTTTAGTAGATATCAAGAAAAAGAAAAAAATTATCAATAATATGGCAGTGCGAAGCGGTGCAAGGTTTGCGGGGCATACATCCCCCCATACCTGTAAACAAACAAATATTTTCGACAAAAACGAGTGCCATATTCATTCAATACACATTAAAACGATTCAGGAAAACTAAGTTTCGGCCTCGAAATCGTTGAAAGCCCACTATCGAAATTTTACTAATTGGGTGTAAGTGGCAGCTATTAATTATTCAATTCATATATAATTATTCACGCTGGCTAAAACGGTAAAATTATAATCCTTTCCCGCCCTAATTAGTGTTTATTTCTCTCCAGACCTTCACAAATCCCTTCAGATACCTCTAAAACATAATTATAAAGTGGGAGAGTTACTCCCTTTAACATTCCCTTACCCCACCTAAAGTCCTAAATGACCCCCCAAAATAATACTATCCTAACCTCATTATAACCTTATCTAACCCTACCAATAACCTCCTAGCGAGACCTAAGGGCAGGAAAGAAATAGAATTTTACCAGTTCAGGTTATATAGAGGTTATAAGTTTGTAATTTGTTGTGTGGGAACGCGCCAGGAGGTTATTAGTGAGCATACGTCTTCAGTCTTCAGATATTTCCCTTGGGGAGGCATGCTATTTGTTTACATTCTAACTGCATTATGATTGGCTAACAATCTCAAAGGTTGATGAAATCTTTCCTCTGATTGGCCAAGCGACAGTCAGCTGAGTTCCATTCCTCATGGTCGGAACGGAACGGACCGAGCTTGAAGATCGCATCATCGTGAGCTAAGAACATTCGGACGATCCTTTGACAATACATTTTTGTGGTGTTCGTAGCCCAAGATCTAAGATGGCCGCTATGAACACTCTAAGATGATCTTAGAGGCGGAAAGTTACGAACGTTCGAACATCCAGCCCCTGGTTGAATTAAAACATAGGGATATATAGGGATATGTAGGAGGTGCGTATCATTAACTTTTAACAGGTAACTGAATTTCGGGTATAGGAAATTGCCGTTTTCCCAGCATGTTGTTTTCCATTTCAGTGAGAATGAAAAAAATAAAACGTGAATCGTTATTCAGATAAATACTTTCTCTCTTCTTAATTGCGTTGTCTCTATTTTTCCTGGAAAGAAATAATTATAGAACAAGTGATCGACTCCTGTATTTTACTCGCCATGTCTATGTTCTCTGGAGCGAATGTTTGTACATTCACTGATGATTTCGATATCGTCATGTTTGAAACTAAAGCAAAGAAACTGATATATTTACGTCCATCAGAAATGCAGATGACATGTGCGTGTACCCGGCCACTGGCGTACACAAAATATCAACAAAAACTAAGATTTTAGAGGCAGAAAAATCAAACGAATTTTTCATGAGACACCCAGAAAAAAGAAACACGAAATGTTTTTGCAAGACTTCATGTTATGTTGAGAAAAATGCGAAAGCTTTGCTGGGCATTTCAAAGTGAAAACTGTTTTGCAGCTATCCACTCTTTTTTCAATGACATTCAGTTATTTCCTTCTTTTACAATGAACATTTTTGGACCTTTACTAGAAATCTAAACTGGAAATTTCACATCTCATCTCTTGTTAAAACAGCTTCGAAGAAGTTGGGTGACCCGTGTCGTCTGTGTCCATTATGTTCTCCCTACCAGTTGCTTGCTCTGTACAGGGGCCTTATCAGCCCATGAATGGGGAATATATATCATGTTTGGAGGAGATCCCCTCATACAGCTCTCCTAAACAGGGTGGAGTCAAAACCTTTTCGTCTCATCAACTCCCCTTTTCTAACTGAATTTCTTCAAACTTTAAATCACCGCCGCAATGTTGCTTCTCTTGCTATCTTCTACCGTTATTTTCATGTTCAGTGTTCTTCTGAAATTGCTACGTAGCTTGCTTTCACTGGTAAACTCTGGAACTTTCTTCCTGTTTTCATTTTTCAACCATCGTACGCCTTAAATCTTTTCAAGAGAGGAGTGTCAATATACCTCCCGAATTAAATTGACCCCTTACTTTGAAAGTATCCTACTTCTTTATAGGGTCTGGCAGCTAACAACCTTTGGTCCCTTTTTTTTCTTCTTTTTACCTAGAGTCAGTCCATCGTGATGTAAAAAAATATACATACATCTTAATCATATACATTTTACACAGTGCCATTAAGCCGTGCGTTTCGTTTCACGCGTCACGTGTTGGTTGCCCTGTACTAGAGTAGGTCGCTTTCTTATTGAACTAAATTAGTTAAGCGTCAAGTACTTGCATATCCATTATTGACTGCCTGAGTTGCATGAAAATTAGTGAGATTTGTGAAACTGCTTAATAATGATGATATTTGCAAATGTCCATAATGCCTTACAAAGATGACGTAAACACCTCTTGGCGGGTAGCATATCAGAACTAGCAGTCCTGATTACTGCTGCGAGGGAACATTTTATTGCACAGAGAGAGAGAGAGAGAGAGAGAGAGAGAGAGAGAAGGAGAGAGAGAGAGAGAGAGAGAGAGAGAGAGAGAGAGAGAGAGAGAGAGAGAGAGGAGAGAAGAGAGAGAGGAGAGAGAGAGAGAGAGAGAGAGAGGAGAGAGAGAGAGAGAGAGAGAGAGAGAGAGAGAGAGAGAGAGAGAGAGAGAGAGAGAGAGAGAGGAGAGAAGAGGAGAGAGAGAGAGAGAGAGAGAAGAGAGAGAGAGAGAGAGAGAGAGAGAGAGAGGAGAGAGAGAGAGAGAGAGAGAGAGAGAGAGAGACGAGAGAGAGAGAGAGAGAGAGAGAGAGAGAGAGAGAGAGCGCGCGCGCGCGCGGCGCGCTATTACTCCATCTGTCCACCACTTGGCATAAGCGTCTTGACCAAGGAATGGACACATACGTCATTGCCCTTGACATTGTGGGAACATTTAACAGGGTGTGGCATCACGGCCTCATCACCAAACTGAACAGTTTGGGTGTCCGTGGTCATCTGCTGCTCCTACTGCAAGACTACCTGCGGGGCAGATTTCTCAAGAGTGGTGGTGGACGGTCAAACCTCAGAGGAACACCCGATCTTTGACAGCGTCCCAGAGGGCAGTGTGCTCGGCCCTCTCCTCTGGAATGTATACTTCAATGACTTGCTTCAGCTCATCCCAGAGGCGCATGCATATGCCGACGACTGTACCCTGACATTCCCCTGCGACAGTGGTAATCGCCGCACGACTGTCGCTCACATCAACCAGGTCCTCCAAACCGTCATCTCATGGGGTCGTCGATGGCAAGTGGATCTCGCTCCAGAGAAAACCCAGGCAATGCTCATCTCCAGACGACAACGTCGTCCTGATACCCCCATCCCTTCCATTTTACTGGGTGGGAGGCCGGTGCCCGTGCAGATGTCCCTCTCCATACAAGGGGTGGAAGTGAACAGCATCCTGACCTTCACCGACCACATCCGAACCATTGCTAGGAAGGCCGACTGGAAACTCAGCTGTGTTCGGCGTGTCTCACACCTTCTCGACTCCCAAGAGATCACCACCTTATACGCAGCCCAAGTCCGCTCCCTTATGGAGTACGCCCCTCTCACGTGGTCTTCCTGTCCCCCCTCGTACCTGAGCCTTCTTGACTAGGTACAGGCCCGGGCACATTTATTAATACGTCTGAAGGCTCTGCCGGACCAGCTTCTTCCTCCTCTACAACCCTTGCAGCAGCGTCGCGACGTAGCAGGACTGTGTGTCGTTTACAAGACACACAAGCAGCTTGTCCCGTATTTGGCTGTTCTCCGACAGCCCTGGACAAGACCACACGGCATCATCACACGAGCTGCTGCTACCAGGGACCATCAATGCAGGGTTTTTTCTATGAATGTTGGTAGAAAAAACCCTGGTAATAGATACACCATACGCAATGTATCGCTGAAAAGATCAGAAGGTGATAAAGATCTTGGAGTAAGGGTGAGCCCAGACCTCCGACCTAGGAAACAATGTATTGAGGCTAGAAATAGAGCTAATAGAGTGTTAGGATTCATCACCAGAAATGTTAAAAGTAGAAGTGCGGAAGTTATTCTAAAGCTTTATCTGGCTCTAGTCAGACCTCACCTAGACTATGCAGTTCAGTTTTGGTCTCAATATTACAGGATGGATATAGCCTTGCTAGAATCAGTGCAGCACCAACTTCTAGTAAAGCTGTAGCTATTGCCGAGAGTATTACTAGTTTCTTATCTACATCCAGCATTGACCCTAACAAAGTAATTGCAATTGGATGTGATGGAACAGCTGTGAACACTGGAAAAAAAGGAGGTATTATAAGATTACTAGAACATCACTACCAGAAACCTTTACAATGGATCATCTGCCTACTGCATGCTAATGAACTGCCCCTTCGCCACTTAATTAATTAATTAATCACCAAGCTTGTTGGGGTGACGCAAAAACCCAGAGCATTCTCAGGACCAATTGGAATCATGTTGGAGGAGTGTAATGCTGTAGTTACGGGTTTTGATCCAATACCATGTCCTACACTACCACAGATGGACTTGTCTCAGTTGAGCACCGACCAAAAGTACATGTATGAAATGTATGGGGCAGTCACTACTGGTTACTGTAACGAAGAACTAGCAAACCGTCGCCCTGGTCCTCTGGTTCATTCACGGTGGCTGACAACTGCTTGTAGACTGATGCGACTATATATTGGAACCATGGAACTTCAGAAAATCTAGTAACATTAGTAGATTACGTTTTACGAGTTTATGTTCCAGTATGGTTTGCAATCAAATAAAAACCATCGTGGTCCTCGTCATCTTTGGAAACTTTGTTCATCAACAAGATATATGCCAGATCATCTTCGTGACATTGTTGACAAGGTAATCAGTCACAATGGATATTTTACTCACTGCGAGAACAGTCTACTGGCAATGCTTGAAGATGAGCGCCCACCAATTAGAGAGCTGGCTGTACGCAGAATACTTCTTGCAAGATCGTCTTCCACCAAGAGTTCGATGGTCAGGCAATTCAAGATCCCTGACATTAATTTTGAGGCAACTGACGAACGACACTGATATGATAAATTGGTGAGAGACTCGACTCTCTGTGCTGAGAGGAATACCAGAGAAAATGTTGTGGCAAGCTATACGACACTACCCTCCATCATCAGAGGTAAAATATCGATTTCACTTTTATAAATGTCCATGCCACACACAAGCTGTGGAGAGAGGAATAAAGCTGGTTGACAGAGGCAGCAGGCTCAGTTCATGGTCAAGAAAGAAGACATGGGTATATCAAGGCAAAGATAGCCTCTCAGAAACTATAGTGCCATCCTTCAATACAAAATTTGACTATCACACCGAGTAAGAGAAGGATCAACCGTGCTCACCAGAGTTGCCAGATTTGGGGATTTGTCCCTATATTTGGGGATTTCGGGGCACTGATGGGGACATGGGGACATTCACTCTCGATTTGGGGACTTTTGAGGCTTCTGAAAAATAATATGTATTTTATCGCTTAAAATAATATTATTAATATGAAGGTTAAAAGAAAACATGAGGTTAAAGGAACTACCACGTGTAGGCATCGCGGCCTCTTCTAGCTTCCTTATTTTCTTATGTTCTAAACCGACGGCAGAAGTAAAGACACGGACTAGAGCTAAAAAAATAATAGACCGTAAAGTTGCCGACTTCGGGTTTTTTTGACGTTCAAAGGTTCAAGAAATCAATGATTACCATGAGTTTTTGAACGATTGTAGAACCTGCATGTATGATATGATGTTATTCGTGCCCTATAGTTATTACTAACACCAAATCTCCGTCAAAATCGCAACAAGCGATTAGTAATTTGACAGATAGAGCGGCATCAGCGCTGCTGATAACACTCTCCCCTCACTCGGTCCTCGACTCCTCGACCTGTCCTCAGGCTCAGAGTGACTCAGACTTGCCACGCCGACTGCACCACGCACGTGACGTGACACCATTGTAAATTTCCAGCCTCCAGCCATAGCCTTCAGGTTCCTGTCTTGATACTGTATCGAGCATTTAGCGCACACACGCCTTCCATCACAGGTAAGCAGGAAGCTGAACTTAAAGTTAGATTATTAGATGCTGTGATGCCTATGAATGCGAAGACCATAGCATTTAAAAAATAATTTCGTTGTAGTTTACACATGCTCAACCACAGCAATTTACTCTATATGTGGTAGTAGTTTACACATGTACAACTGTTAATCCTCACGAAGCGTTTTTTATTATAAAACTATTAAGACGGCGTAATGGCGCGGTACGTATAAATTATGAGGGATGACGCAATGGCGTGGTGATGACCCCTGTGGCTGTGAATGACCTTGCTGTGGACAGGACACCTGACTGGCTGAAACAATATAATTGGCATTGAAGCTTGAAGGTGTAATTTTGTTGCATAAATGAACCGAATCGTATGAATCGTAGTGAGTTTCAGTGAGTTATGAAATACATACTGGCAGCGTCAGTGCAGAGACCAAATTAATAAAAATAATGCACATTTCAAAGTAGTCCTATATATTTATTAAATATTACTTGAATGACAGTCAAAGGTTATTCAGATTAGGTCAATTTTTTTTGCAAGGAATGTTACTGCTGTATTGTGACTTTAAAAAATCTCTATGACGATTGTGGTGGTGAAAATAAATTGGGTGAGGTAGGCTATCAATTATGGCAAATATTGTGTGCCATTTACAGCTGTGTGGAGAGCAGCTATGGATGACCCGGATGATCCTGAGATTCCCCCAACCCCAGACACACCACCAAAGGCTTCTAAGAAAATGAGATACACTAAAAAATATACCAAGCACTGGGAGTCACTGCCTGAATGTAAGGGATGGCTGCAGCCAAGTAAGACAAGTGATACTAGAGCTTATTGCAAGGCCTGTGACTGTGAAATTAATGCCAAAAAATCAGAAATAGATAAGCATGCACAAAGGGAGAAACATAAAAGTAATGTTAGGAATGCATCTAAGCAGCCTACGATCACATCATTGCCGTCTGTGAGTGCTCCTCTAAGAGGAAAGCAGGTTAAAGAAGGTGAAATAAGAAATAATATGGCTGCATTTGTTGTGGAACATAATCTACCCTTAAATGTCATGACACACCTGCCAGAGTTGATAAGGTCAGTATGTAAAGACTCAGATATAGCAAAAAAAAATTGCAAGTAGCAGAACAAAAACCACAGCAGTGATAAACAATGTGATTGGTAAGTCTAGTAAGGAGGAGTTGAGAGATATTATGAAAGAGAACAAGTTTTTATTAATAGCTGATGAATCTACAGACAAAGGGTGCACTAAACACTTATGCATAGTTGTTCGCACATTGATTGGCAAAAAAGTTACTGATGCATTCTATGATCTGATTCCAGTTGCAAATGCTAGTGCTCAAAATTTGTATGATGCTGTAGTGAAGTCTTTAGTGGATGAAGGGATTCCCTATAAAGACAATATGATTGGTTTTGCCTCAGATGGTGCCAATGCCATGATGGGTGCCCATAACTCTTTATCATCACGCCTTAAAGCTGACATACCAGATTTATTTCTAATGAAGTGCATTTGCCACAGCTTCCACTTATGTGCCTCTTATGCATGTGCAACACTCCCAAGAGCAGTAGAACAGTTAGCTAGGGATGTATACAATTACTTTATGTCCAGCCCTAAGCGACTGTCTGAACTCAAAGAGTTCCAAGAGTTTGTCAGTGTAAAACCACACAAGTTACTTCATCCTAGTCAGACTCGTTGGCTCTCATTGCAAGCAGTAGTGTCTCGTCTCCTGGAACAGTATAATGCCCTTGAGCTGTATTTCAGAGGTGCAGTTTTTTCTGACAGGATTTTAGCAGCTGAGACAATTTTGGATAAGCTGAATGAGCCAACAAGCAAGTTGTACTTACAGTTTCTTGAGTTCATATTACCTCTCTTTAATGACCTCAATAAGAGAATGCAGTCTGAAAAACCTCAGATCCATACTCTGCACCACTCTGTAAGCACAGTTTATTGAACAATCATGGACTGTTACATTAAGAATAAACATTTAAGAAAAACAGCTGTTGAAAATGTGCATTACAGAGATCCATCAAACTTTGTTCCTCTTAATGAAATATATCTGGGTCCTAAAGTGGCTGCAGCAGTTACAAATAACACCCATGGATTGTCAAAACAAAATTTGGAAGCTTTTCAGAAGCGTTGCTTGAGTTTCTTGATTGAGAGTGTTCATCAGATAAATATGAGATTTCCCTTCAGAGAATTGATATTAAAACATTTGAGCTTCATTGATCCCAAAGAAATTAAGTCAAGAAATGTGGTCTCCATTGGTCCATTGGCTAGTGTATTTCCTGGAATTGTAGGTCCTGACAAAATAAATGACATAGACAGAGAATGGAGAGTACTAAGAAACACCGATCTTGCTGATTCAGAAATCAATGATGTTGAAGGTTTCTGGCAGACAGTTAGAGAAATAAAGAGTGGTGATGAAACCCCCATGTTTCCAAATTTGTCAAGTTTCGTTTCTGGGCTATTGTGTCTTCCTCATTCTAGTGCCACAGCAGAAAGGATATTTTCATCTCTAAACAATTTTAAAACAAACCAAAGAAGCAAACTCTCAACCAGAACTCTAGTTGGACTTCTGCATTCAAAGCGGTATTTGAAAGGCCGGGAATGTTTCTATTTTGCTGTAAATGATAAACTAGTCAACATGATGACTTCAGATATCTACAAATACCATGAACATGATGATTCGAGTGATGATAATATTTAGTATGCATGTAGTTAGTATTTAGTAGTAGTGATGATATTATTTAGTTAGTTATTCTATTCTTTCTTTCTGGCTTAGTACAGTATGTCCAGAATATTAGTTGTATTATTTAAGTTCCCCAAGAAGCTAAGAGCATTAATATTTTCATTTATTTCTGTATCATATTTCTAAGCAATTTAACCCCTTCACTGCGGCTGGTACAAATACGGTCTCTCAGCTATTTAAGGGTTCACTGCGGCTGGTACATATATGGTTTCTGTATTTAAACTGCGCGCTCAATGATATTATGGGTAAATATTCGTTGTGATAGGCTTGTATGGCAAAAGTGTCAAGTGTTGTGATATAATAGAAACTCTTTTTCTGCTTGCGTGAGTTAGTGTGACTAATAAGGTCAAGCGGTACAGTACGACGTGTTGACGCTGCCGCGCCCTCTACTTCAATGGCGAGGCTAAATAGTTAAGATATTCAATATATTCTTGATGGATATAAAACAGATGTATGAATCAATGAATGAATGCATGAATGAAGCACTTATGTACCAAAATAAGCTGTATTATGTTGAGTAGTAAGTAGTTTCTTTGTGCGTCTGGCAGCACGGTCACGGCCCTGTTGCTGCACTTTGACGTAACTCTTCACTTAGCTGGTAGCCTCCACCAAGACGAAACATAGATTTTCTGGTATGGAATGAGCATTCTATTCATTTAGGCACTTTAAAATATGATCAGTAATTATTTTATATTTTAATTAAACCTGCCGCACAGGGGGGTAGGCCTATGAATTTGATATCCGCAGTGAAGGGGTTAAGGATATGTATCATCCCCATCAGCCTAAAGTAGAACATTTTATTAAATGTATTTTTTATTAAATGCTCATGAGGCTGTATCCTATTACTGCCTTTTTTTGTTTTCGCAATCCTTGTGATTATAATAAAAAAGTGAATTATGCTACTTCATGTGTAATGTAATACATTATGTAAAACAAAGTATGAATTAATATCATTAAATCAACATTAAAATCAACATAGCAATTTTAATTTACATGTGGAGTAGCTATGCAGCATATATTTCAGCATTTTTATAACAAGTATGGAAATATATGAAATGGGGATTTCTGGGGATTTTCCCCCGTGGAAATTTATGAAATGGGGATTTCTTGGGATTTCCCCCCGAAAATATAGGGATTTTTAGACCAGGCTGTCTGGCAACCCTGGTGCTCAAATATGGTTGGGTGGTGGGTGGGCACGGGTCGAATTCAACATGCAGCCACTTCCTCGTGGTTAATTCTGGGTGATTTTGAGCAAATAAAATTGCTTAAAATTCACAAAGAGCTGCATATTGTAATTAGCAAATGGTAATTATAAAAGATGCCATAAATTAAACGCAGTCTAATAATTCCAAGTTTTCAAAGTCCATGGGGCCAGTGAAGATGGACAGATAGGACAATATTACTTTAGCACCTTCTTTCCTGTTGGATTTGGCAACTTTTGGTCACCCACCCATGACAATTTATATTATGAAAACAAATAAAAATGCTTCCTATTCACTCCACCCTATTATATATGTATACTAGCCGCAAAGCCGCCCTCCGGGCGGACTTTTTGGCTAGCTCCTGCGGAGGGCTATTGGTGGGCCTCGGCCCACCACCTGTGTTTGGTGGGCCTTCGGCCCACCAAACACAGATTCTCCAGATAGCCCCTTCTAGCTTTCCTGAAATCATGGATGTAGAAATGTATGTATTAACGCCAATCCATTCACATCACCCCCAACCCATTCACTCACCCATTACCCATCACCCACCCACCCCCTACCAGTTCACCCATTACCCATCACCACACACCCATTCACTCACCCATTACCCATCAAACCCCATCTATTCCCTCACCCATCACCCCCCACCCATTCACTCACCCATTACCCATCACCCCACCCATTCACTCACCCATTACCCATCACCCTACATCAAGGCTTCCTCAATTAGAGAGAACTGGAACCCAAAATGCCAGGGGTCGCTGGCAGTTTTAACTCACTTTTTTGATAATAAGTTGGTCTACTGGAAAACAAAATATGGGCTTATTCCACTGCACTTAAAACACAAAAGTATAATATTAAGAACGATTTTCTTCTATATGTATATTGTATAGAAGCCTGATTCTGTAAAACATTGTATATAACCAAATAACCAAGGAGGTCATAGTTGAGGAGGCGAGGTAAATGCTACTCTATGATATTATATAGTCAATAACGAATGTTTAGAAGTTATCTATACCTAGGCAGTCATATTTTCCTGTTATTATTGTGTATCAATCAGATAGAAAGCCTGGAAGTGCAATGAGTCGACGCGTGAAGTCGTAATGTTTTTATTCAATCTTCCCGCCACAATCTCCCCGCCCACTACTCCCCGCCGCGGCGTGTCGCCTCCACAATTATAACCTACATTGTCGCAGCAACAAGCCGATTTCGGCATTCTTTATTCTTCGTTTTTCCAAGGCATTGCTTATTGTATTTTGACAAGCGTTTGCCAGACGCAGCAGTACTGTCTTAGAAAACAGTGTGAACATCGCCCAAATTTTACATGCCACAATATACATGTAAAATATATATTAAGCTTTGCTACTCGGGGCGAGTAATTTGGATTAAATTGCTATTATAGAACGTTCCATCGTAATGCATGTCATCCATATAATTAGTAGAACAACAGAAGAACTATATTTTTTGGTATTCAGATGCGGTGCATCAATGTTTATCGCGAAATTAATTTATGAAAAATATTAGTCGCGGAGCCAAAACACAGTAGAGTCCGAGTAGACCAACCTTTGCGTTAAAACTGCCAGCGACCACTGGCATTTCTCGAGTTTCAGATCATTGGAATTCTCGCAACCCACTTTTTTTTCACAATTATCGCTAATAGGCTGCTAAAAAAAAAGAAGAAGAAAGTGATCGGATCATCTCATAAGTGGGCTTAAAACCTTCCCCTGGTCAACCTGGTTCCAAAAATGTGGTATATGATGGGATTCCGCCACGGGGGGCGGAACCTATACCACACACACACACACACACACATACAGACACACACACACACTTTCGCTTTTATTAATATAGATACATATATATATATATATATAATATATATATATATAATATATATATATATATATATATATATATATATCTCTCTCTCTCTCTCCTCTCTCTCTCTCTCCTCTCTCTCTCTCTCTCTCTCTCTCTCTCTCTCCCTCTCTCATATATATATATATATATATATATATATATAATATATAAACTGCCGACTTGTAGAATAATATGTTCATCCTTAGCCGTAGGGCGATGAAGGGAAATATAGGGCTTTTTCAGTGTCTGTGTAGGGCGAAGCAGTTATAGAGGTTGGCAACATTGTCGTGTGGCTGATGACGCGTGGGGGGGGAACATGTTGCAGCTGTAGAGAAGGGAAGAGGAGTGTCGCATGGCCTCCAATCTGCCAGCAGGCTTGAGGTGGGGAAGGGCGTGCGCGTGTACCAACGTTCCAGTCCTCCTGCAGACATGAGGGAAGTGGAGAGGGGGAATAACTCCAAATCTCCTTGTAGGCATGAGGGGGCGGGAGGGTGGAGAGTTCCAAGGGTCCAGCCAGGGCCGGATCAAGAGCTATGGGGGACCGGAGCTCAGCTTTTGTGGGGGTCCTATATTCGCACGAAAATTAAGCACTTTTGTCGGTATTTTGAGGCCTATGTTTGGCAAAGAACTATTAATGCATAGACTGGTATTCAGAGATAAAAAAAAAAATAAACACTGATTTTACTTATTACTTATGAGGAGGCTCCTTTTGGTGGAGGCCCCCTTTTGGTGGGGGCCCTGGGGCTAGAGCCCCGGTAGCCCCCCCCTTAATCCGGCCCTGGGTCCAGCCCTCATGTAAGCAACAGCACAGCACAGCACAGCACAGCACAAAACACAAACATCTTCCCAAGACATGCAGGCAAACTCAAAGACTCCAAAAACAGGAGGGAATGAACAAACAAAAACAAAACAAGCTGTATTATTCAAAATAAATATGTTCTCCCTAAACTTAAACATAGAGAATGGGAGAGTGTGTATGTTTATGCGTGTGTATCGCACAAAAAACACAAAATAACCGCACAAAAACTAAATTAATGAAACAGACGTGTGCACGTGAGTTAGAATACAGGAAAAGTGTCTATGTAGGCTGCAAGAAAATCACAGTATTACACAAAAAATTAAGGGGGTGAGAAGGGAGGTATTGAAGGGGTGAAACAAAGCATGAGGTTATGAGGGGTGAAAGGGGAGGTATGGGGAGTTTTCAAAGTTAAGCCGGCAGATGTTTCTCGCGCATCTCACATCCTCTGCCCTTTGAGCGTGAATGATCTATCATTTACCGTAAACTCCCTGTACTTTTTCGGGACATATCAGAATTACCCTTCAATACAGCAACTGAAACAGTTCTTAATAAAAAATGTAGTTTATCATTTTGTTTTTCAGCACTTGAAGAAAATATTGGCAAAACATAGAATACTTGAAAACTCAATTTCTTAAAATCGTCATTTCATGGAAACACTGCACGTTCAAGCTGAATGAAGCTTCAGGAAGTATGTACTTGTATGTAAGCTTTCGCCGAGTACCTGTTTTGAATGTGTCTGTCTCTTTTGCGACGAACATTTAACCAAGAAATAGTGTGGCGTTCAGCATCTCCGAAGAAACCATCCCGATGTCGGGATCTGATATCAGTCACTTCTTCTTATCCACGGCTGGGGGGAAGAGTCTTGTTTTGTTCTTGTTTTAGGGCTGCGAGGATCCCATGGGGAACACTATGAGCCCTGGTGATGTCCTATGATGCTATTACAGGCGTGGTAGTTGACCTGTCTCCTCAGGAAGGCACAGGTGAGGCAGATAACGGCGGATGCATGCGTTCCTGCAGCCCGCTCTTTTTCAAGACAACAAGTAAACAAGACCCATGTATTGTCTTCGATAGAGGACTGTTCGTTGAGGTGCCAATTACTTAAATTACTTCTTGGTTAAATGTTCGTCGTAAGAGAGACATATACACCCAAAACAGGTACTCAGTGAAAGCTTACATACAAGTACATACTTCCTGAAGCTTCATTCAGCTTGAACGTGCAGTGTTTCCATGAAATTACGATTTTAAGAAATTGAGTTTTCAAGTATTCTATGTTTTGCCAATATTTTCTTCAAGTGCTGAAAAACAAAATGATAAACTACATTTTTTATTAAGAACTGTTTCAGTTGTTGTATTGAAGGGTAATTCTGATATGTCCCGAAAAAGTACAGGAAATTTACGGTAAATGATAGATTATTCACGCTCAAAGGGCAGAGGATATGAGAGCGCGAGAAACAGGCTTGAGCGTGAGCTTATTAGAAAACTCCCCATTGAAGGGGTGAAGGGAGGTATTTGAAGGGTGGTAAGGGAAGTTAACGGCGATCACGGCGATCACGTTAGCTCCACCCCTTTATGTGACGTCACGAGTTTTGACAACCGTTATTGGCTGTTGATATCCCTTTACCACATACTCTTCCAGAAAACGGAAATATGCTCCCCATGCTCGCCAAAGTCCCACTGCCGACTGAGGGCCAGATTGTTAAATGTCGCTTTTCCCTTCCCATGACGGGACCACACGACAAGTTGTCAGCGATACAAGGGGACCCAGGGTAACGTTAAATCCTTCCGCGTCTTTTCCCTTTGTGTAGTCCCGTCACGGTAAGATTGGTATGCCCGAAGGGGTACTATGCCACGTCTGTGCTGTGCAACAATGTATCTCCAGAAAAATCAGTGAAACTTGGTTGGGAAATAATAGTTAGTGTCTCAAAAACCAGGGAAGTGAGTCGTGACTGGATTAGAGAGATCGGGAACCCAAAATGCCAGGGGTCGCTGGCAGTTTTAACTCACTTTTTTGATAATAAGTTGGTCTACTGGAAAACAAAATATGGGCTTATTCCACTGCACTTAAAACACAAAAGTATAATATTAAGAACGATTTTCTTCTATATGTATATTGTATAGAAGCCTGATTCTGTAAAACATTGTATATAACCAAATAACCAAGGAGGTTATAGTTGAGGAGGCGAGGTAAATGCTACTCTATGATATTATATAGTCAATAACGTATGTTTAGAAGTTATCTATACCTAGGCAGTCATATTTTCCTGTTATTATTGTGTATCAATCAGATAGAAAGCCTGGAAGTGCAATGAGTCGACGCGTGAAGTGGCAATGTTTTGATTCAATCTTCCCGCCACAATCTCATCGCTTCTACTCCACGCCTCGGCATGTCACCTCCACAATTATAACCTACATTGTCGCAGCAACAAGCCGATTTCGGCATTCTTTATTCTTCGTTTTTCCAAGGCATTGCTTATTGTATTTTGACAAGCGTTTGCCAGACGCAGCAGTACTGTCTTAGAAAACAGTGTGAACATCGCCCAAATTTTACATGCCACAATATACATGTAAAAATATATTAAGCTTTGCTACTCGAGGCGAGTAATTTGCATTAAATTGCTATTATAGAACGTTCCATCGTAATGCATGTCATCCATATAATTAGTAGAACAGCAGAAGAACTATATTTTATTCGGTTATTTACAGATGGTCTCAA
>JACEEZ010005173.1:100000-102898 GCA_016584305.1 Chionoecetes opilio | reverse complement strand
CCCCCACAAACCCAAAAAATTCTCAATTCCATCACACCTTTCTGACACTTGAGACATTGGTCTAATGGAAATCGATATGAGAATTACTCCCCCGCCGGAATTACTTTTTTCTGGCTCAAGGACTAAAGAAGAGTGATGATAATTGAAATAGAAATAACAATACAGGAACATTTAAGACGAGAGAAGAAGATCAATGACAATGAGATGAAGGACCTATCTTTACAATGTACATCTAAGTAATATTGTGAAACAAATTGTACTAACTGGAATGTCACAACTTGGCTCTGTGTACGATCGTGAGTCGCCTTTACTCAGCATAGCCTTATGCAGTGTTACTTAACCATTTCACATCCCACCCCCCTTTAGTAGTGGGTCCTTGAATCCATGCCCACCTTTCACTTCTTCAACCAAGATATTAAAGTTATCCTGAATCAGAAAGAAAAAACCGAAAAAAAAGTGTGTTTTAAGTACTTTCATTGTGCACAAAATTATTCATAAACACCTTGCATATACCCAGCAAACTTAGTTAGATCACGTTTAATGAAATACTTGACAGTTATTTTCTTCTCTCTTGGGTTACGGCCCCCTTGGTAATTACCCAGGACTCCCCACGTTAAGAACCGTTGCTCTAATGCCACAGAAACATAGATAAACACCACAGCGGGGCGCAGATTCACAGCTACACCTTTATATGTATGACAATGTGATAATAAGCTAAAATAAAATGCTTAGTCCTCACAGCAAAATAATCGTTCATCTCCCAGTGCGCCGCGTGGCTCCCCTGTTACAATGCCGAGCTGCTGTTCTCTTCCAATAATTAACGAGGAGCAAATTGCGCGGTGTTAGCTCCTCTCCAATGTATTACCGCGATAAATACTGTATCGACGCTGTTCAGAGAGGGGAGGGAGGCAAGCTGACCTCCTCGGGGCGTCCTAGTTGCCTCCCGCCGGTCTTGTTTTTAACCTTGAGCATAAAGTATAAACTCTATCCACCGTAACGGAAAACAGATTAAGAATTCACCATCACTTTGCTCTTGTAACACCCCGCCCTTTGTATTCTTGTTCTTGACGCTGCTGGTGAAGCCTAAAACCACAGTGCTACCGTACGAACACAAATACAAACACTGCTGGATAAGGGCTTAAATATCCACATCAAAAAGGGAAAAAAGGAAAGATAACGAATTCGATTTTTGAGTACCATCCAGCATCAAAATACCATCGCACAATCTGGCATATAGAGCCCAAAAAAAACATAAGGACAAAGGAAAAATAATAGGAAAGGAAAGGGAAAGTGACCTCAAGAAATCTATAACCCCACTCCGTTTTCTTTGTAAGATACGGACGCTTACTAGGCTCCTCTACTTCTGTTTGGTTTAGAAATGCAGGTGGTTCGCGTTGCACTCAGGACCAAACCCCCGGCATTTGCCCTTGCCCCGAGTTCCCTTGCTCTATTTATTTTTTCCTCTTTAGTGTGTTTTCCCTTTGTCTTGATTTTTCTTCTGTTTCATTTCTCTTTTTTTTCTGCCTCTTTATTTCTCTCTCTCTTTTTTTTTTTCCTCCTTTTTCCCCCACACACACACACACACACACACACACCCCCACGGGGTTAAGGTTTTTTCATATTTTAAAATAGTTAAGAGGTTTGGAAGGTCACTTATAGCCCCCCGTGTTAAACCGGGGTTAAGTTATTTTTCACTGAAAATTAGGAAAAATTGCTACCCCCTTTGATAAAAAAAGGATTGAGTTGCGTTTTCAGCTCAGATCAGGCCATGGGTGGATCAACGCAAACACCGCACACCACAAACACCCCAACACACACAAAACACACACCACCACACGAGTCAGTGAAGAAGAAGAGAGAGAAGAGAGAAGAGAGGAGAAGAGAGAGAGAAGAGAGAGAAGAGAGAGAGAGAGAGAGAGGACGAGGGTAAATACTGGGCGGGGATGAAACGCTAAAACCCCCCGCCGTTCGTCAAGACAGTGAAAGGGAATCCAAATTAAAGAATTAAATTGAATTTGGAAGGGGACCCCTTTTTACTTTTTTTTGTTTTTTGATTTGGAAGAAGTTTAAACTTGCAAAAGGGGAAAAAAAACATGAAGAAGTTTTTTGGGCCAAAGTTTTTAGTAAAATTCAAATGGGGGGCTGGATTTGAGTGGCCTAACCTCCCCCCTTTTTTTCTCTTTCTAACAAAACAAAAAGTACCTGGGGGAAATTTCCCTGCGACATTCCCTTTCAATATCCCCCCCAAATAAAGGGGAAAAAAACAATTTTATCTTTACCTTACTTAATATAAATTACCCCAGGAGTTCATCTCTGCTCCCCGAAATACCCCGTTGTTTGTTATGTTCCCCCAATACTTCAATTTTTTTCTTTAATTGAGTGTTTTTTTTTTTTTTTTGTGTAAAGTCATTAGACTGTGTGAAAATATGAGGGAAAAAAATTTTATAATGAGTGACACTTTCAAAAATATTTTCAACGTTCTTTCAGGCGCATATTCGCAAAAAGAAGAAAAACCCTGAAATATATATACAGATTGTACACATTTGGGGGGTGTATTCAAAAATGCTCGTCGAGTGCTGGCGCGGGGATTTTCCCGCCCGGGTCGTAACGGGGGACGCGGGGGGGATTTCAAGGGAAACGTCAACAGCCCGGGGCCCTGGGGATCGGGAGGAAAAAGGGACCCCAAAAACAAGCGAGTCCAAGGCGGGATTTAGTGTTTTGACTTTTAAAAATTTTAAAACCCTATATAATTTCCTTTTAAAACCAAAAAAAAAAACCAATTTATCATTTTTCTTTTCCATTATAATAATAGCTTTGTAGTGTTCGCCCCCCGTTCTAAGGGGTTTATGTAAAAAAAATTGGGGGGCCCGAGTGATGCGTTTTGAGTTTCACTTGGCG
>JACEEZ010005173.1:90000-95000 GCA_016584305.1 Chionoecetes opilio | reverse complement strand
AGACAACCCAGAAGCTGTACATCAGAGATCAGCCAAGAAAAAAAAATTCACATAACTGCTACTTGCCATTGATCTGTGCACCATATATATGTATTGTTTATATTTTCTATTTCAATTCTGTCACTATATTTGATTTACTTGTACATGGACTTCGTATCTTTTTTAATTCCTTTATTAAGAAAATACAAAATGTATTACTAAAAAAACACGTGTTTTTATCTTGAAACCTTCGATATTAGGCTGATGAGTCACTTTTATCAAACATTGAAAAATGCTATATCGCGAAATCCTGATGTGATAGACAAAAATTGAGTTCATATTCGTAATCAGCAGCCCAAATTCAGTTAGAATTTGTTTAAAACCTTTAGCCAGAAAATCGTGTTTACCAGTGATAATTAGACTACTGTCAGAAACACACAACACAACCCCCGTTTTTATCGCCTGAACGGCTCGGTGGGTAGAGCGTCCTACGCCATTCTGTGGTCTCCGGCGTTGATCCCCGCTCGCATATTCCCGTTTTTGGAACAGTATGTCGCGTTACTCTTGAACACGTCAGGTTAGTTACGTTAGGTTACGGTTCGGGTAAGTCATTCATGTCTGCTACGGTTTTCTTTGTGTGGGAATCACGATGAGGGTTTTTTCGAGAAACTCCAATGGTTAGTTTCGGAGCTACAGCCAAGCGTCTTCACTCGAAAACCACATATTGGCATTGAGTTGGGGAATATGCGCTCAGCTCATTCCCGGGGTTTTCCACTGAGTATTTTCGGGAGAAAATCGGGCGGTTACTATCCCCCTTGAGCAAGGGGATGGGGGGGTGTGGTGTGGTGCTGGTCCCCGCTTTACCCTAAGACCGTTAATAATAGCTCCAAGCTCGCCCCCGGGAGGTGAAACTGCGATCGAGTGTCGGACTCGCATGGACAAGACCACGGGTGAATAAACACACCCCAACACACACACCCCACACGCACGCATGACAAGAACCACGGTGAATAACACACACACACACACACGCACGCATGGACAAGACCACCGTGAATAACACACACACACCACACCCCAACACGCACACACGCATGGACAAGACCACGAGGGAATAACACACACACATACACACAGTAATTCAATGGTTGTATATTTATATACAACCCTTTATATACAACCCGCGTAAGGTGTTGAGCAGCACCTTGCATGGTTTTTTCAGACGTTTGGCTTCGGGGTCCGCCGCAAACAGCGCCCCTATGATGGTCCCTTTCAAGGTGCTTCACAGGTCAACAAAGCTCTCTAGGGTTTTATCATCACAGCAAGATAGATAACTTTCCATCGACCGGCTGAAGGCGGCACATAAGGACGCTACGGAGGAGGAAGGACTCCCCACCGCATCACCTGGGCCCCAACCGATCAAGTTCCGGTGCACCGAACGAGACGCCTGAATCCCCGCTTCGCTCCTGCCGGCCTACGAGAACTGGTCGTGATGTGCGTCCCCAAGTCAGGTTCGCTTCGAATTATTTTAAAATAGCCATCGAGACGGGGTTAGCTGTGGTGGACACACCACCACCCACACACGCACACACACAGTGGCTCGATAGTTGTGTATTTATATTGTTGTGTTGCTCAAGTGTCTCGAGCAGGTCGAGCCTCGACTGGCAGTGTCTGGTGGGGCTCGAGAGGTGGGCCCAGCCTAGGTGGGATGTTGAGAGGGTCCACCCTATCGCTGCAGTTCCCTAAACAGGTTCGGCGCATTCTGCACTCTGGATATATAAGACTTTACCCTGAGTTGTTGTTTATTGTCACCGTCCCTTCACTACCATTAGCCTCGACTATGTCCACGAGGGACAACAATTTTTCCCATCGTGACACATACCACTGAGGGCACAATGCAACCTTGACATAACGCCGCCTTGTTGGGTACTTCACCTGGAAAGCAGCGCGGCGGCGGCATGACACCCTTTGGCCTCACCCACGCGAGGTTCCAATACGTAATTTTTCTCGGTACAATATAAACAACCTCAAAAAATACATCGTATTTAAAAATTTGCTAATTTACGTCATTTTTACAAAATATATACAAGACATTCCGCAGAAGAAAGCAAAACAACACAAAACAAGAATAATAAGTCATGCCATGCTGCGGCTAAGGGCAACTCCCCTCCCCGCCGCCTAGAACACCAAAATCACATTTCCCTTTTCCTTATTTCCCCTGTTTTTTCCCCGTCCTGCCGTATCCAAGGCTCCTCACCTTCTCCCTGGGGGTGGGGCAATAAGGGCACCACCAGGCACCCCCAGGAAACGTACCCCCGGCACTACGCACACTACAAAAATAATACACTCCCGCACGCACTCAAGACTCACGCCGACTGCACGCGCGCTTCTCAAATCTCAATGCAAAGTTACCAGAACGACAATCGCACCCCATGATTAAGCCTATGATTTTCAGCATTTTCAATTTTTTAGAATGTAGTCACTGGGGTTAACTGGTAGTAGTAGTAGTAGAAGATGTTCGAATAATAAAACTAGAAGTAGTAAAAGTATTCGTATAGTAGTATTTGTTTTTATATTATCAAAGTTTTAGTATAGATTAATTGGGTTTTATTACTACGTAATAGTGGTAAATAGTGGTGGTAGCAGTAGTAGTCATTATTATTGATAGCAATGAAGATGTAACTGAGGTATAAGTAGTAGCAATACCAATACTATTAATACATGTAGCAATAGTAAGGGTGAGTAAATTAGTAAAGTGGTAGTGGTTATGATAGCTGCAGTTAGTAGTGGTGGGAGTAGTAGTAGAAGTAGTAAGAGAGTAGAAGGGTTCAACCTAACAACAAGATTTGTCGATGCCGTGCTTGAGGTACGGCTGCAGTGAAGGACTCCCAACACTGTGTGTGTGGATCCCCAACAGCGCAGACCACACCATGGGCGTGCAAAAAGGGGGGATTCGTGTGTATCAGCCGACGAGTGAGGACTGACAGCCAGCATGTCAAGGAGGTGTGCCAAGTCTCCACCGGCCAACCCTTCTCTCTAGATGGGAACTCTGCGACGGAAGCCAATACCGCCCTGAGGTCGCGGGACATCTGGTCGGGATTTGGCCAAGGGCAGGGACCTTTTTGGACATCCGGGTCTTCGACCCGATGGCGCCTCCATCGTGAGCTCCCCTCGGGCTGTCACCACAGAAGAGTGGGAAGATAAGGGCCCATGGCGATAGGATCCTGCAAGCGACATGGTACCTTCAGCCTGGTCTTCACCAACTGGCGGCAGGCCCCCAAGCTAGGAGCTTCTACTCAAGACTAGCTGACTTATTCAGTAAAGAGCACAAGCCCAAAGGCTCCGTCGCCGTGGATGAGGTGTCGCCTCTCCTTCTCCTGCTCCGGTCTGCCTCCTGTGTCTCAGGGGTACCCAAAAGGAAAATACCCCCACCCTTAAAAAAAAAAAAGGGGGGGGGGAAATNTACATATTGCTGTAACAAACACACGGCACGCTTTTAGCACTGTAGAGGTGGTTCAAAAGTTAAGTAATAAAAGACATGACGTGGTCGCCTCTCCACGTCAAGATGTTTTTTTACATGTGAGTCATACCTGATGTGACAATGACTTTTTTTTGTTTTTAAACCCCTTGAGACCAGAACGAATCCTTTGTAATTTTGGTGCTATTAGACTAATTTTAGGGACTAAGCAAATTTTATAACAGGGACCGTTAGTACCCTTACCACTAACAAAATTGGTATATTAAGTGAATTTTCTTAATTTTATGGTTATAACAGACAATTTTTTAGCAAAGAAAGATCGCTGGGCGTGAAGGTTTAAAAGGGCCCTTCTAAACATTACTATTTGGACTAAAAATTCCCTATTGACTAAAAACTCCCTATTGATTTAAAAACTCCATTTTGACTTTAAAACTCCCTATTGACTTTAAAACTCCCTATTGACTTAAAAACTATGACTTTAAAACTCCTATGGACTAAAAACTCCCTATTGACTTTAAAACTCCCTATTGACTTTAAAAACTCCCATGGACTTTAAAAACTCCCTATTGACTTTAAAACCCCCTATTTGACTAAAAACTCCCTATTGACTTTAAAACTCCCTATTGACTTAAAACTCCTATTGACTTTAAAACTCCCTATTGACTAAAAACTCCCTATTGACTTTAAAACTCCCTATTGACTTTAAAAACTCCCTATTGACTTTAAAACTCCCTATTGACTAAAAACTCCCTATTGACTTTAAAACTCCCTATTGACTTTAAAACTCCCTATTGACTAAAAACTCCCTATTGACTTTAAAACTCCCTATCGACTAAAACCTCCCTATTGACTAAAAACTTCCTATTGACTTTAAAACTCCCTATTGACTAAAAACTCCCTATTGACTTTAAAACTCCCTATCGACTAAAACCTCCCTATTGACTAAAAACTTCCTATTGACTTTAAAACTCCCTATTGACTAAAAACTCCCTATTGACTAAAAACTCCCATTGACTAAAAACTCCCTATTGACTAAGGGATTAAGATTGGGAAAAGACTAAATAAGGTATCATGAACATAAGAACATAAGAACATAAGGAAGCTAAAAGAGGCCGTGAGACCTACACGTGGTAATTGAAATTGAGAAGAACTGAGGATGAAGGAGAGTAGCAAGGAGATAAAAGAAAAGGCGTAAAAACCTATAGAAATTACTTAAGAGGTAGTGAAGGGAAGGCGATAGGAAAGTGCACGAGGAGGCAAGAAGAGTGGTGGCGCGGGAAAAAGGTGGTCTGATGCCCGATTACTCAAGGAGATTTCACCCTTTTTTACCCAAGATGAAAGTCGTTGATGCTATTTTTTTTCTCTTGCTTGTTTTAACGTCGATCAGATGTTGTAACTGATGGGAGGGAGGGAGGATGATGTTGGGGGCAGGTTACTACTATACTACTACTACTACTACTACTACTACTACTGCTATAAGTGCCCCTTTTACTTTTACTTCAAATTTGGCCACAACATCTACTATGCTTTTACAAAATTAGTC
>JACEEZ010005173.1:60000-85000 GCA_016584305.1 Chionoecetes opilio | reverse complement strand
GCAGGAGAAGGAGGAAGGGTATGAGGAGGAAGAAGGAGAGGAGGAGGAGGAGGAAGAGGAGGAGGAGGAGGGAGGAGGAGGAGGAGGAAGCGTATGAGGAGAGGAAGAAGAAGAGGAGGAGGAGGAGGAAGAAGAGTATGAGGAGGAAGAAGAAGAGGAGAAGGAGGAATAGGAAGAGTATGAGGAGGAAGAAGAAGAGAAGGAAGAGGAGGAGAAGGAGAAGGAGGAGGAATAGTATGAGGAAGAAGAAGATAAGGAGGAGGAGGAGAAGGAGGAGGAGGAGGAGGAGGAGTATGAGGAGAAAGAAAAGAGAAGGAGGAGGAGGAGGAGGAAGAAGAAGTGGAGGAGGAAGAGGAGGAGGAACATCAGCAGCCACCTCCTTCCCACACCCTGGTTCTTCTTCGAGGTCGAGGAGTCACGTTCGGTAAATAGCTCTCGACGACGTGAAGGGAGTCTCTTTTAGATCAGACAGTAGAACAAGCCCTGCATTTACAGACGAACTACTGGGGTTTGGGCTGGTGGTGTGTATGTGGGTGTGGGTGTGTGTGTGGATAGTGGCAGCTTGTATATAGGAGTAACGGGATTGGTGGAAATTGATAGTAATAGCAAAACCATGGTATTAGAAATTAGAGTTATTAAAAACAGTTGAAGGCCGAAGATGACAGGGGGAAAGAGGAAAGAAGGAAGTCGTGAGGGGGACGAACATCTCGTGTAGGTCTCGTGGTCTCTTGTAACTTCCTTATTTTCTTATGTTCTTATGAGAGTAGCGGTGGTGGCAGCAGAGAGAACAAGCAACGATCGGCGAGTTTACTGACCTTTTTTTAAATTTTTTATACAGATCACCGGGGGCCCCAAAAATAACCCCAAACCCAAATTATACCAAGAAACAGCCCCAAAAGGCGCGCGAGGACAAAATAAAAATCAAGGGCCCAAAAATATCAAGATTCTTGATTCAAAACCCTCGCGAGTAGGCCCCTATAATCATGTAGTTTGGGAGAAGAGAGTCCAAGATTAACTGCCCATCTATCTATTAAAAAACAATCTATCATACATCTATTAAGAGTCAATTGATCGAGAGAGAGTCAATCTTCTAATAATGTACTACGTTCGCTCGGGAGGGGAGAGAGAGAGAGAGAGAGAGAGAGAGAGAGAGAGAAGAGAGAGAGAGAGAGAGAGAGAGGGGGGGGCAAGGAGATTAAAGGAGCATCATCAGTAACCATTCTTTCCCTCTCTTATCACGGAAGTACGAGGAGAATATTATCATGCTCTTGGGCGTGGAGTGACTCAGTGTACTTTTCCACCATGCAAATATTTGACCTCGACTCCTGAATGGCGGAACGAGGCTGCCTGGGTGTGCAGCTCGGAGAGGAGATGGTGGGGATGCATACTTGGTTGAAACTTTTCTATCACGGAATTGCTGTCAAAATAAAGTTTACCGACATTTCTACTTAGGGCAGGGATGCAGGGGGTTGGGTATACACTCAGGAGATGGACAGATGGAGGAGGGTGGGAGGAACAGAGCCCAAACAGATGAAGAGAATGTTCCTAAAGAGCCTCAAGTTCATGACCAACCGTGTCGTTATCTCTGGGGTGTGTTTTTATCGAAGGAACTTGAACTTTTTAGTTTTTTCGACTTGGTGAATAAATATGTTCATAATCAATCTCGCATACAAGCACGGCCATTAAGCCGAAGCTCTTTTATGGACCTCATGCCATAATATTTTCGTTGTCTCTTGTGGAGTAATGTGAACTATTGAAATATATTGACATCCTTAATAATTTCTGAAGGAGAGGTAGAAGGGAGGAGGGTAAGGGGTGGAGGTGGTGGTGGGGGAAAGGAAGGAAAGGAGGTTAGGGTACACACACAGACACACACACACACACACACATGGACTGACAGAGTATCGTTGCATTGTGTACGTCTCCTTGCCTTCTTGGTGACGTCCTCTGAGAATCACGTCTACGTTCCTTGGCCTTCAGGGAGCTAATCACGCTAAAAGCTTGCCTCCTCCCCCTCCTCCCTCCCCCCCTCCTCCTCCTCCTCCTCCCCCCCCTCTCCTCCTCCCCCTCCCCCCCCCCTCCTCCTCCTCCTCCTCCTCCCCTTCCCCCCTCCCCCCCTCCTCCTCCGCTCCTCCTTCTCCCTCCTCCTCGATGGTTCAGATCACACGCCATAATTATGATAACACGTCTTTTGTTTACTGCGACGTCCGTGTTACAGCGAAGGGAGTGAAGGGCTGGGGAAAGAAAGCAAATACAGGAGGAGGAGGGGGAGGAGGAAGACGAGGAGAGAAGGAAAAGAAGATGAAGAGACAGTAGAAGAAAAGAAGAACAAGAAGAAGAGAAGAACAAGAAGAAAAGAAGAACAAGAAGAAGAGAAGAACAAGAAGAAAAGAAGAACAAGAAGAAAAGAAGAACAAGAAGAAAAGAAGAACAAGAAGAAAAGAAGAACAAGAAGAAAAGAAGAACAAGAAGAAAAGAAAGGAAAAGAAAATTAAGAAGAAACGATATCAAGAACTCCTATTACCAGAAAGAGAGAGAGAGAGAGAGAGAGAGAGAGAGAGAGAGAGAGAGAGAGAGAGAAGAGAGAGCACGGCATCAAATAATAAACCTCCACATTTCTTGGAAGGAGTCGTTTCATAGCTCAGAAATTTGGATGTCTTGTTGTCATTCTCCCTCCCGCCTATCCTCCGTCCATCCTTTGATCTTTCCTTCCTCTCTCTCTCTCTCTCTCTCTCGTCTCTCTCTCTCTCTCTCTCTCTCTCTCTCTCTCTCTCTCTCTCTCTCTCTCTCTCTCTCTCTCTTGTCTCTCTCCCCTACTACTGTACACTCTTCTTATTTTCAATCTTTTATTTTCATTCATATTAATCTATTATTTCAGTTATATGTTTCATCTCTTCTTTACTCCTGAGTCTCTATATTCACCCTGTCTGACTTTCTTTCCCTTCGTGTTCTTTCCTCTGCCATTTACTTTAATTTTTGACTCATCTGGACAATCTCCTCGCTAGTATACTCACCCTGATCCATCTCCCCATCTCCTCTTTAAACTTATATATCCTCCCCCACACCAGTCTTTCCCTATTAGCCTCTTTCCTCTTTATAGATGTTCTTCCTTTACCCTGCCCCTCTTCCTCATCCTCCTCTTACTTTCCTCCCTTCCCTGAGTTCCCTCCCTTAACAACAAAGACGTGCCTCCTCCTCCTCCTCCTCCTCCTCCTCCTCCTCCTCTGGCACCACAAAGGATCAGACAGACATATAGTAACTGGTTGAGACGGACTATTTCAACCCTCCCTCCTCCCCCTCGTCAGCACCGTCTCGAGACAGCGACAGTTCTGGCTGCCCCCTGCATGACGGACGCCGACGGGGGATGTTTCGGAAAAATGTTTAGGTCACTCTTTTTCCTCTCCCCCTCCATCAAGATCCTCTGCCATTGTTTTCACCCTTCTGGTCCCCGAGTTCATCGTATTAATATCGCATCTCGTGCAACAACGACTGAGAAAGACAAGGGAGGGATGGAGGAAGGAGGGGCAAAGAGCGATGAAGAGAAGGAGAGGGGATGGCGTATATAGTTAAGGGGTAAAAACATATGATCGTCGGGGAGAGCCTCAGACAGCTGCCTTCCCTTGACGCATCTAACCTTCGCAGCATCGTCCTGACATAACCTTAAACTGAGTGGAACGCTCAAGCCGGCACATAATCGTATTTCTACCGCTCCCTTTCTTTTCACAGACTCGCTGGATCCCATACTCTTTCTCCTCGGCCGGCCCAGCGCCAAGGCTTTGTTTACATTAGTGTCAGAGCAATATCCCGTCGCTTCCAAGTTTCCCTCGCTAGTGCCAGGACGGGAGACGGCGTGGGGCGTCAGGCGAGCGGTCAGCCGCGAAGACAAGCCACTTGGCCTCCTTGCTATGCGCCGAGAGTTCGTCCTATGAACGGCCTCGGCGCGATGCTGACACTCGCGTCAACTGGAGTTAGTGGAAGAGGTCCTCATTGGGGTTAGCGTCAAGAAGCAAGAGTGCCAGCGGCTGGCACTCTTGGGCCTGGTCTGGAGTCTTGGCGGGGCTGTGGGAGGCCGCGTGCCGGTGTTATGCAATCTCGCAGCTCAGGGATCTCGCATAACACCGGTCCCCGCAGCAAGATCCTTCACAGTGTGTCTGTAAAAGACTTGCCCCGCAGCTTGCCCGCCGCCGGCTGCTCGCTATCACCGTCTCCACCAGACGCCACAGATACATAGCATCCAGGCTTGACGTAAACACATTTGACTGTCCTTTGTGCCGTGAACTATGGGCATTCATAAATTCATTTTTGTGATGGTTGGTGGCGAGGGCCCGGGAGGGGGCTGTGTTTGAATGCACTTCTGGGAGCGATGCTTTACGTCTTATCAGATAAATTGGCAACAACGACGGCAGTACCAGTCTCCTCCTAGACAATGTTTCAGAATCACTTCTCATCCTTGAAGGTAAAATACAAATATCCTACCATTTTATATTCATTCACACACGATCGCATCCAGTAATTCGTCCCCTGACAGCCTGACAGGGCACGTGGACCGAGAGTCAGGCCAGTCCGTGAGGCTGTCGAGGTGCGGCGTTCCCTGAGAGAAAGGTTGTGTAGGGGAAGGGAAGGGAGGGTTGCTGCTCTCAGACACATAAATCAGCGAGTGATTCAGGAAACAAATGCTGCGTTTCAGAGTCGCGAAGCCATTCATCAGGCAGGTTTTTATGTCCTGTATCTTTTTTGGCCATTTAGCCATAGCGAAACATATTGCCGCTCGTTTCCCATTATTCACTTGATTCGTCCAAAGAAGATGGGAAATCAAGTTAGACTGCGAACAAGGAGACTTTTTTTTCCATCTGAGTCGTTTGTCTTATGTGAATAGAAAATCGACCTATCATTAAATTTCTCCTTTTCTTCCGTTGCCCGCCTGTATATCCCTTTAGTGTTATTTCCTTTATTCTTCTCACAACCTTCCTAGCTCTCTCACCCTCCCTCCCTTCCTACTCTCTCTCCTTCTACCTACTCTCTCTCCTACTACCTTCCCCACCTCCTTCCCTACCCTCACCCTCCCTCCCTACCTCCTTCCCTACTCTCACCCTCCCTCCCTACTCTCTCCCTGCCCCATTTCTACACCCCACACCTGTCTCTATCTCTTGATCTCTCGTCCCACCCAAAGAAGGATCGCCTCAAGGAATCATTTGGCACTGCATAATAAGGAAGCCCGCGGCGCACACTTCCTTTTTCCACCACCAGGCGTCACCTCCGTCACTATATAAACTAACTGCATACTACAAAAACACGACCACTGTTTACATAATAGAGATTGCTTTTATCCTTTATCTACCTTTATTGTTTCCCATATCTATATTTCCTCTCCTTTATTATCCTGTTTCTTATTTATCTTTCCTTCTTCCTGTGCCCTTAATTCGTATTTCAATTTCCTTTAGTACTTTGTGTTATGAATTCTGAGTGTTTTTTGGTTTTATTTTCCTGCGGCTATTACATTTGTTATCTATTTTAACGTCTAAGTTCCTGTATTTTCCTCTCTTTATTGTTATTTCTAGGTTCTTGACCCCCGTTTATCATCTCTTGTGGCCTTTATGTACATCTGTTCCATATTTTCTTTGTTTTCATTCGTTATTTCCTCTCTGGTACAAAAGTTCAACCAGTCAATCAGTCATAATAAAGTCAGCCGATAAGTCTGTCAGTCAGTTAGTCAGTCACGGCCACTCCGTCAACACTCACGTATAGCTGAAAACGAACACGGGAGATAAGAAAGAGAAGAAGAAGAAGAAGAAGAAGAAGAGGAAGAAAGAGAGGAGGAAGAAGAGGATGCAGAAGAAGAAGAGGAAGGAGAAGAAGAAGAGGAAGATGGAGAGGAGGAAGAAGGAGAAGAAGAAGAAGAAGAAGAGGAAGAAAGAGAGGAGGAAGAAGAGGATGCAGAAGAAGAAGAGGAAGGAGAAGAAGAAGAGGAAGACGGAGAGGAGGAAGAAGGAGAAGAAGAAGAAGAAGAAGAAGAAGAAGAAGAGGAAGAAAGAGAGGAGGAAGAAGAGGATGCAGAAGAAGAAGAAGAGGAAGGAGAAGAAGAAGAGGAAGATGGAGAGGAGGAAGAAGGAGAAGAAGAAGAAGAAGAAGAAGAAGAAGAGGAAGAAAGAGAGGAGGAAGAAGAGGATGCAGAGAAGAAGAGGAAGGAGAAGAAGAAGAGGAAGATGGAGAGGAGGAAGAAGGAGAAGAAGAAGAAGAAGAAGAAGAAGAAGAAGAGGAAGAAAGAGAGGAGGAAGAAGAGAATGCAGAAGAAGAAGAGGAAGGAGAAGAAGAAGAGGAAGATGGAGAGGAGGAAGAAGGAGAAGAAGAAGAAGAAGAAGAAGAAGAAGAAGAAGAAGAAAGAGAGGAGGAAGAAGAGAATGCAGAAGAAGAAGAAGAGGAAGGAGAAGAAGAAGAGGAAGATGGAGAGGAGGAAGAAGGAGAAGAAGAAGAAGAAGAAGAAGAAGAAAGAGAGGAGGAAGAAGAGGATGCAGAAGAAGAAGAGGAAGGAGAAGAAGAAGAGGAAGATGGAGAGGAGGAAGAAGGAGAAGAAGAAGAGGAAACAGGAGAGAGAAGAAGAAGAAGAACGTATAATAGTCGTTACATATCTGTTTTCACCACAAAGTTAACCTGCAACACATAATTTCCGTAACAAAGCTAAGCATTTATGAGTTTATTTCCTCACACCATAACATTTCCGCGTCTTTTTTTTCTTTTTTTTTCCCGGTGAAGATAATTAAGTTTTTGCCAAGCCAGGAACACGTTTTCCCCCCTCAGTCAACAACCTTCCCACACCTGACACACCTGACAGTAGGATCGCCGCCGCCACGATGGACAGACAGGTGCTGGTCTGTAATTCCATGATTTTCGACTTATTTCCGGTAGATTAAGCTTTTTTTTTTCTCTTCCATGCGATACTAAGATCTCTCTCTCTCCTTCCTCTGTGTGTGTCTCTCTCTCGGTGTGTTTGTCTCTCGCTCTCTCTCTGTCTGTCTCTGTCTCTATGTCTCTGTATCTGTCTGTCTCTCTGTGTCTCTCTCTCTCTCTCGGTCTCTGTCTGTCTGACTGTCTGTGTCTGTCTGACTGTCTGTGTCTGTCTGACTGTCTGTGTCTGTCTGACTGTCTGTGTCTGTCTGACTGTCTGTGTCTGTCTGACTGTCTGTGTCTGTCTGACTGTCTCTCTCTCTCTCTCTCTCTCTCTCTCTCTCTCTCTCTCTCTCTCTCTCTCTCTCTCTCTCTCTCTCTCTCTCTCTCTCTCTCTGTCTCAAAATCTAGCCATCCAGTCGTTCTAACATCCTATAACCTCCTTTTGCCATCCTCCTTTCCCCTTCTCGTAGTTGTGGAGGAAGAAAGAGAGAGAGAAGGAAGGGAAGGAGCACGTCAAAAGAGGGGTGTATTAGGATGTGTGTGTGTGTGTGTGTGTGTGTGTGTGTGTGTGTGTGATGTGTGTCGTGTGTATGTGTGTGTGTGTATGTGTGTGTGTGTGTGTGTGTGTGTGTGTGTGTGCGTGTGTGTGTGTGGCTATGGTCCCGTTACCTAAATGTTACATCATTACAACTCTCATTTCCTGCCACAGCTTAGCAACAGTGACTCTTTTCCCAACAACCCCTTCCCTTCTCGCTCTCTTTCCTCGCCAACTTTCCCTCCCCCTCTCTACAAAAATTCACGTCATCACCTGCCTCTCCTAGTTGCTCTCTCTCTCTCTCTCTCTCTCTCTCTCTCTCTCTCTCTCTCTCTCTCTCTCTCTCTCTCTCTACCGTTTCTCTTATTTTTTCCCCCTCGTGAATATATTTTAGATGTTTTATCACCCTTTTTAAACACTTAACATAAGAATATAATAAAATAAGGAAGCTACAAGAGGCCGCGAGACCTACACGAGGTAGTTCCTGTTACTTAACATTACCTACACCCACCTTTCATCCCCATCTACGAAATTATCCAGCCTCCTTTTAAAACTCCCTAATGACTCCTCACTAACTACCTGACGACTGAGTCCATTCCAATTATTACCACCCTAATTATAAACCAGTTTTTCCCTATTTCTTTTTTAAATCTACGCTTTTCCAGTTTGAATCCGTTACTTCTGAGAGGAGATGGGATAGGTAGGAGAGGTGAGGTGATGGGAAGGAAGACGAGGAAGGGATAAGGAGGGAAGAAGGATGGGAAGGAAGAGGAGGAAGGGATAAGGGGGGAGGAAGGATGGTGAGGAAGAAGAGGTAAGGCGATAAGGAAGAGAGGAGGAGAAGGAAGGGGGAGATGGGACGTGTTCAGATGAGGGTTGGGCGCGGTTAACGACACTTCGCAAACCTGACCCACTTAACTCTCCATGCAGGAAACACGTGGGAGAGGTAAGGGAGAAAGGGAGGGGGAAGAGGTAAGGGAGAGAAGGGGAGGAGAAGGTGTAGGTGAGAAGGGAGAGGGAGGAACAGGGGAGAAGAAGGGAGAGGGTAGAGGGAAGAGGTAAGGGAGAGAGAAGGGAGGGAGGAACAGGGGAGGGAAGAGAGTGGGCTGGAGGGAAGATCAGGGTAACGGAAGGAGAAGTAGAGGGATAAATAGGCAGGATGGTAGAGTGTAAAGTGGAGCATTGGGAGGAAGCGTTGGTTGGAGTTGGATTGAGGCGAAAATCATGTGGTTTTTTTTTCGCGGATCGTGGAAAATAATTATACACTCACGATAACTGCCATCCTGCCTACTCGTTTCCTAACTCCTGCCTCCTACCTGCCTACTCGTTTCCACTGCCTCCTACCTGCCTACTCGTTTCCACTGCCTCCTACCTGCCTACTCGTTTCCACTGCCTCCTACCTGCCTACTCGTTTCCTGCTCTACCGCCTACTCGTTCCACTGCCTCCTACCTGCCTACTCGTTTCCACTGCCTCCTACCTGCCTACTCGCTTCCACTGCCTCCTACCTGCCTACTCGTTTCCACTGCCTCCTACCTGCCTACTCGTTTCCACTGCCTCCTACCTGCCTACTCGTTTCCACTGCCTCCTACCTGCCTACTCGTTTCCACTGCCTCCTACCTGCCTACTCGTTTCCACTGCCTCCTACCTGCCTACTCGTTTCCACTGCCTCTACCACCACTCGTCTCTACTTCCTCCGAGCATATTTTTAAATAGTCCATGATAAGAAATCGTCGTTTTCTCACGCAAACTTCTCCTGACGTCATTAATCTGCGCGTGGTTTGACCTCTAGTAGTCAATTAACCTTGATCTGCACCTTCTCCTATCCCTCTATTCAAAGTATCTTTATTCTTCCACTTCAACCTTCCTATTCTACCAACTCATTCTCTTATAATAACCACCTTTTTCTTAGTGTTTCTTTGCCTTGGTCTCTTTGCCTGTTTCTTTTCGTTCTCTCCATTGATATTCCTCCAACTTCTCTCTTGCTCCCTACAGAAAAAAAAAAAAAAAAAAAAATCTTGATACTCCCACGCAGTCCTTTTCTCTCCTATTCACACCCCATTCGCTTCCTTCCCTTTTTCTGTTTGTCTTTCTCTCCACTCCTTGTCCTGTCCCTTCCCTTTATCCGTCTCCCTCGCCTCTCCTTTCCTTCCCTATCTATGAATCAGACGCCACTAGCTTCCTTATCGGTCTCGTTACCCACATGGTGCGTCCTATTAAGGGTGTTCACTAAAGCTTTATGAGGGAATGTTGAGAGGGGCGCCGATAAGCAATCATGAGGAGGCAAAGGAAGTAGTAGTAGTAGTAGTAGTAGTAGTAGTAGTAGTAGTAGTAGTAGTAAGGGTATCGATGAAGATGAAAAGTCAGGGGATGCAATGGTGTCTAAGTATCAAAGTGTGGCGGTGATGATGATGGTGATGCGTGCGTGCGTGCGTGCGTGCGTGCGTGCGTGCGTGCGTGCGTGCGTGCGTGCGTGCGTGCGTGCGTGCGTGCGTGTGTGCGTGCGTGCGTGCGTGTGTGTGTGTGTGTTGCCCCCCGTACTTCCTTTACTACACCTGTTCACCCAAATTTTCTTTTATCACCAAACATATCTTCCTCCTACCATGCTCCTATCCTCTCTTCCCTTCCTCCTCCTATCCATGCTCCTATCCTCTCTTCCCTTCCTCTTCCTATCCATGCTCCTATCCTCTCTTCTCTTCTCTTCTCCCTTGTACGAAGGTATAGTGACGACTTAATATTATGTTATCCCCCTTCCATAAGTCGCGCTAGGATGCTTTCGTTGACTTTGATCCCCTGAGCCTTACTACCTGTTACCTATTCAAGAAACTGGATATTCTTTAGTTGGAGTGATTTTTCCAATGCGTTCACTCTCCTCTCTACCTAGAATATGGAAAGTCCCGGTGAATGTAGGGAAGGGGATAAGAGAGAGAGGGGGAATAGGGAGGGAGGGGGTGATAAGGGAGAGGGGATGAGAGAGGGAGGGGGATAGGGAGGAAGGCAGAAGAGAAGGAGGGAGAGATATACATGGATGAGAGAGGGAGGGGGAATAGGAGGGAGGGGGTGATAAGGGAGAGGGGATGAGAGAGGGAGGGGGATAAGGGAGGAAGGCAGAAGAGAAGGAGGGAGAGATATACAAGGAGCCGACTGGAGGAAAGGCAGGTCATTCACCCTAACCACAGTTTCCTTCCCTTGTTGGAGGCCGTAATGGTGCGATTCTAGGCGCGGGGGTAGTTAAATGTGTCGGTGGTGGTGGTGTCGGTGTCGGTGGTGGTGGTAATGGAGTAACAGCAGATACGGCAACGATAGCGGCAACGGCAGCAAAAGAAGTAGTATAGCAAGCAGTAGCAGGAACAGTAGTAACAGCAGGAACAGTAGTAACAGCAGAAACAGTAGTCATAGCAGACACAGTATAGTAACAATAGGAACAGTATACAACAGGAACAGTAGTAACAGCAGGAACAGCAGTAACAGCAGGGACAGCAGTAACAGCAGGAACAGCAGTATAAACAGGAGTCACCGCAGCAAAACAGTGGCGGCAATTATATATTACTAGCCGCAAAGCCGCCCTCCGGGCTGACTTTTTGGCTAGCTCCTGCGGAGGGCTATGTTTGGTAGGCCTTCGGCCCACCAAACACAGACTCTCCAGATAGCCCCTTCTAACTTTCCTGAAATCATGGATGTAGAAATGTATGTATTAACGCCAACCCATTCACATCACCCCCAACCCATTCACTCACCCATTACCCATCACCCCCCACCCATTCACTCACCCATTACCCATCACCCCCTACCCATTCACTCACCCATTACCCATCACCACACACCCATTCACTCACCCATTACCCATCACCCCCCATCTATTCCCTCACCCATCACCCATCACCCCCCACCCATTCACTCACCCATCACCCCACACCCATTACCCATCACCCCACCCATTCACTCACCCGTTACCCATCACCCTACATCAAGGCTTCCTCAATTCTCGCAACCCACTTTTTTTTCACAATTCTCGCTAATAGGCTGCTAAAAAAAAAAGAAAAAAAAAAGAAAAAAAAAAGTGATCGGATCATGTCATAAGTGAATGGGCTTAAAACTTTCCCCTGGTCAACCTGGTTCCAAAAATGTGGTATATGATGGGATTCCGCCACGGGGGGCGGAACCTATACCACACACACACACACACACCACACACACACAACACACACACACACAACACACACACACACACACACACACACACACACACAGACACACACACACACACACACACACTTTCGCTTATATTATTATAGATACGTGGCAGATGAGCACCACCCTACTCTACCTTTCTTCCCTCCCTCCTGCTGTTCCTTCCATTAACCCCTTCACGCCCAGATCTTACCTTTGCTATATATTATCGTCTGTTAGCCATTACAAACAGTAGCTTAATATACCAAATTAGATAGTGGACAAGGTACTAAACAGGACATATCTATAGAATATTGCTTACATTCATTAAAATAGTCTAATGGTAGCCAAATTACAATGGAAAATACGTTCTGAGTCTCAAGGAGTTAAACGTTCTCCTATCCTCTTCCCTTCTTCTTCCCATACTTTTCTCCAGTCTCTCTCCTTATCCCCCTCTCGAACTCCCGCCCTCCCATGCAGGTCCCGAGGGGCGGTCGGAGCACCCAGCGTGTCTCGCGGTGCAGGGCAGGACGCTTGGGCTTGTAAACAAAGCCTGTCTGCCCTGCCACGACGCGACTAATAAATCACACAACACACAATGCACTCCCTTATATGCACGTGGTTTAATGCTAGCCGGCTGCTGGACGTTCAACGAGTGGCTGCAAATAAAGAAGAGCCGCGTACAAGCCAGGGAATTAAATATAATATACGGTGCTACTATACATGTATGCGGTGCTATGTATACGTGCGGTCTACCGGGACATTTTACAGTGACTATAGCGTGCGGTCTACATTTCTTACTCTCTACTTACACTCTACATTCTTTCACTTCAGGCTGCAACTTACTATTGCTTTATTATATTGCCTATTATACAGTAGAGTATTATAGAAAAACAAAACAGACAAACCAAAGAACGTTTTTTTTCCTGCATAACACTAGAACATACGCACACCATCCTGGGACACCGATGCCTGCTGAAGGATAGACTGGCAAAGGGTAACAGTCTGTCTAATGTCTGAAGAGCTTCTCAGGTTATGACTATTGACGTCCTTTACTTCACTGTGAAGAAGGAACATGAAAATGATGTCAAGGGACGCAAGGGGACACGCGCCTTGACTTGAACACACACCGTACAAATTCACTCATAGGTAGACTCATGCAACGTACCCCCCCCCCTCCCTCCAGAACACACACACACACACATTATGGGGGCGTAGGGGGGCGTGAGCCAAGAGAGAAAAGAATGATTCAAGTATTTAACATGAAACTCGCGCGCAAGGGTGAGCGAAGAAAGTCTGCACAGAGAAGCAAGTGCGGGTGAATAACTCTGCGGGGACGCCTTGCCGCGTTTCACTAACTCCGCAGATTGTCATGCAATATTATGTTTTGTTATAATTAGTACTATAATTATTGTTATTATTATCAGCATATTATTATCATCATTATAAATATTGTTATCATCATTATCATTGTTATTTTTATTGCTATTATTTGTATTATTATTATCATTACCACTATTTCCATATTATCATTATCTGATCAAACTTACCATTATTACAAAATAATACTTTTTTATGCAGGTATATACGAACAGTATGACAACGGTCTTTCGTATTATTCGATGGCGACGACGAAGATAATGATGGTGGTGATGGTGGTGATGGTGGTGATGGTGGTGGTGATGGTGTTGGAGGCAGGGAGGAAAGGAAGGAGGCAGGGCAGGTCTTTAGCGAAGCCTATGTTATGATCGCCTCCAGCCGCGGGCCTGCGTGACGATAATTAATGAAGCTCAGGGGTCGCGATGGTTAATGACGCGAGTGTTATTGTGTGTGGCGGATTAGGTTTAGTAGAAGGCAAGGCAAGGTGTGTGTGTGTGTGTGTTGTGTGGTGTGTGTGTGTGTGTGGTGTGTGTGTGTGTGTGTGTGTGTGTGTGGTGTGTGTGGTGTGTGTGTGTGTGTGTGTGTGTGTGTGTGTGTGTGGTGTGTGTGTGTGTGTGTGTGTGTGTGTGTGTGTGTGTGTGTGTGTGTGTGTGTGTGTGTGTGTGTGTGTGTGTGTGTGGGTCTGTGTGTGTGTGTGTTGTGTGTGTGTGTGTGTGTGTGTGTGTGTGTGTGTGTGTGTTGTGTGTGTGTGTGTGTGTGTGTGGTGTGTGTGTGTGTACAACTACCTAATAAAAGTGCATTACAGTGTTATTCTAATATCAATATACGTAATAAAAAAACGAAATCATAGAGCTTTACCGAGTCTTATGAATGGCTATGACAATAATTCAAAAGTGTTCGTATAATTTAAGATATAATAATTTAATAATTCAGAAGTGTTCGCATATTTAAGAAGCGTTCGTTATTTGTGGTGAATGAAATGTCACCCAATTTATTATAGTCTACATCGTTGCTACCTCTTAGCTTTTGTTATTAAATTTTATCTACTATGTTTTGCACCAGAATTTTCTCCGTAATCATATACATTTGCTTACTTATTCACAAGTCCTTTTGAGAGAGAGAGAGAGAGAGAGAGAGAGAGAGAGAGAGAGAGAGAGAGAGAGAGAGAGAGAGAGAGAGAGAGAGAGAGAGAGAGAGAGAGAGAGAGAGAGAGAGAGAGAGAGAGAGAGAGAGAGAGAGAGAGAGAGAGAGAGAGAGAGAGAGAGAGAGAGAGAGAGAATGTTAGTAAAGGTATAGAAATGCTTGAAGGTAAAAGTCAGGCATTGATAGTAGTAGTATTAAGTAGTGCTGTCATTACTAATACTACATAATACTAATATACTAATACTAACGCTGATCATTGTATTGAAGGAATGATTAATCTAGCAATGCCAATCATATTATTATCTCATGTAGTAAGTTATGTCTAATTTGTGGTTTTTAAGGAATATCTGGAAGTATCATGTTAATGTGAATTGGCTGAAATAGGGACTTATAATCATTGTAATTGAAAACTGACTCCTGATTCGTGTTAAGCATGCCCGAAAACTGCTAGGAACTAATTTTCAAACAAATCTATTTTTCGATTCTTTTTCGAAATTTTGCAAGGGGTATGCCTTGATTTTTATTGAAAATCACGTTTTTCGCAATAATTAAAAAACTATAGCAGATACATGCAAGAGTTATATAAAAATAAATATGAAGTAGATTGGCTATCATTTGGCGTAAAGCAAAAAAATATTGATTGGTAAATAAGCGAGAAAATAGCATATTCGTACATTTATACAAAAATTAAATTTTCTCGACATCCGTGAGGTGTTTTGACTAACTGATTACTGCATCATGTAGAGAGATGAACCTTTGTTACTTCGATAAGTTTTCTTCTACGACTCATAGTTTTGCGGCAAAATAACAAAAACATTGGTCGTCGACACTTTTGGATTATTTTCAGCAGCCAAAAATCCGAATTTTTTTTTTCGCTAGATAATTGGAAATGACAGGGATACAATTGTAGATTCATCCATTTACAATAATTTTTGATGGGTAAGTGTTGCTGTGTGACGCATGCAAGAGAGAGAGAGAAAGAGAGAGAGAGAGAGAGAGAGAGAGAGAGAGAGAGAGAGAGAGAGAGAGAGAGAGAGAGAGCTGTGGAGTCATTATAGATGCCGCCCCACAGAGTATAAACAACTTCATTACGAATCGATAATTGAGGGTTGTGTTGTGCCGCTTGTGTGACGTGACCAGGTAGTCGCCGGTAATTACGTATTGGTGGCTACGGGAGGTGGTGGTGAGGCTAATGGTTGTGGTGAGTGATGGTGGTAGTGGTGGTGGTGGTAGTGGTATTAGTGATGGTGGTAGTGGTGGTGGTGGTGCATCGTGGGAGGTGGGGAAAGACAATAGTGGTTGGTGGATACTTGTCATTACCGCAAAAACTATTGAGGAAAATGAGAGTAAAAACGAATATTTAAAGGAAAGAACAAAGAAATTCAAGATCAAATGACGCTAACCTGCATGAGCGGCGCGCTGTATATATGAGTTCAGATTAAGTTTACAAGTTTACAAGTTTACAAGTTTATTAAAGAAAAGACGGGGGATTACATAGAAGAAGAGGGGGGGGGGGGATGCACAAGAATAAAAAGAACACAGACACTGATATACAGCTTAAGGTTGAAAAGCTGCTGGGCGATCCAAGATTCAGATCATGATTGGTGTGTTGTGGGCATGTTGTTTGTATGTGTGTGTGTGTGTGGTAGCAATGTCGTAGCAATGTGGTAGCAATGTGGTATAGTGACGTACAGTGTTCCTATGATAACGGTGAGCAGAAATTAATATTGAGCATAACACATGAAACACACATCCACGCACTGCCCCGAATCCGCCTCGCCTCCTATAGAACTCTCTCCATGTCCCGCTAGGGCCGCTACGCACCACTGCATGCCGCCTTTTTCCCCGCCTACTGAACCTGCTGGTGACCTGGGCCGACCTCACTCATCCACCTGGTGCTGCCCCCTACCAGTCACAGCGCCAGCCTCCCGCGAAAGTTTAATGCTCGTTTTGGCCAAGAGAGAGCGCGCGGCCCGACAAATGAAGAGGTTTTGGCCGTTTTGCACGCTGCGGCCTTTTACCTCTGTAGTCGGAGGGGAAATTAATGTTGTATTGATATGTATAAGATCAGTACTTTCTGCTTCTCTTAATGTTGCCCATACCGAGTTTGTCCGTCTCTCTCTCTCTCTCTCTCTCTCTCTCTCTCTCTCTCTCTCTCTCTCTCTCTCTCTCTCTCTCTCTCTCTCTCTCTTTTCTTGTATTTCTTAGCCATCCATTACGAGGAAATAAACAAATGGGTAACATCAAGACACACCAACACTGTGGGAGGGGAATGTCCCGCCAGGCGCCTCACGGAACCAACGGGATGACACGCGGTACCTAAACACTGCTAACAAATATTTTAGTCCGTTTTGTATGTACTGCCTTATAAAAAAGAGACAGGAAAATTTGATGATAAAGAAAAGGAAAGAAAACAGTGGAGGAAATCAAGATATACAACCGCTAACGCTATAGTTCATTTTGAGGGGCGGAGGGAAGGGAGCAGATATGATGATAATTTTTAGGTGTTGATGAAGTAGAGGAAGAAAGGAAAATAGGGAGAATACTTTACCGTCACCACGCCTCATCGTCAAAAATTTAAAGTGGCTAAAGGTATACGACAAGATGTGAGCGAGACATTCATATGTGAGCCAAAGAAATATACAAATAAAAATAATAATATCAAAGACTTTTCTGTTTAATTTCTGCGTATCATCATTTTCTAAACATTATATTTTGAATGCCTTTTTAATTGACTTCTTCATTTAGTTGAATTGGACACCTTAGGGTTAGTCATCAGGATAAACAAGAAGTAATGGGTTCAAACTGAGCAAAGGAGATAGCAAGAAATTGGTTCATAAATCGAGGGGCAGATCACTGGAATACGAGACAGTTATCGAGTCGTTAGTGTTGTGTCGATTTGGGTTTTCAAGAGAACTCTCGACAAATTTATGGATAATGTTTAAAGGTGGATCTAACGTAGAATTGAGTACGTATGTAACTTTTTATTTCAAGTTCAGACATTTTTCCTCACCGCTCCAGGCAAGGCAGGAGTTGTCTTCCTATTTGCACGCACACACACACACACACACACACACACACACACACACGCACACGCACACGCACACACACACACACACACACACACACACACACACACGCACACACACACACACTTCTCTCCCAGACAATAAATCCACAACGATCCCTCCATTGCGTACAAAGGAGCCTCTGTTCCCATCCGCTTAACGTTCATCCAATTAGCGCCACCGTCGGCAGGTAATTTCAAGGCCACATTAGGAAGTCTCACGAGGAAGCACCGCGCCGCTGGGGTCTTCACGATGCTGAGTTTTTTTTTTCTCGCAGGTCTCGTGGCTTCTATCCTCTGCAATTCTTCTATCCTCTGCAGGTCTTCTATCCTCTATATACAGGTCCTTTATCCTCTGCAGGTCAGGCCCCAAAGAGCTGTGCAGTCCTGATTTCTTCCATAGAGGGGCGGGAAAGACAGATAGAGGCAAATATCCTCATACACCACGCTCCCTCCGTGATGGCAGTGACACGCCTGGCCCACATAACGCACCAGCTTATATAACACGCGCATTTACATCAGAGACAAGGAACAAAGAACAGTTTTTCTCCTTTTGAGCTGCATCATTAAATTCATTTGTCAGTCAGCTGGTTCAATCAGTCAATCAGTCAGTCAGTCAGTCAGTCAGTCAGTCAGTCAGCCTGTCTCTATGTCAGTCTCCCCTTCACCACAACCCTCCGCCCCTCCATCTACCACTGCACACACACACACATATAGTCACACACACACATACAGTCAGACACACACACACGCACACACATACAGTCACACACACACACACACACACACACACACACACACACACACACACACACACACACACACACACACACACACACACACACACACACGCACACACACAGTGGGTGGGCTCTATACTTCTGACCCCACGTACATTTGACCTCCTACCTTCCTCCCTCCTTTTCCTTCCTTGACTTTTTACATGAATTCCTTCCTCCCTCCTTCCAAACCCATCCTTTCACCCCTTACACTGTACTCTAGATTCTATTTTCACGCGCTCTCTTTCGATTTATTTCACTTAATTTCCATCTTTACCTCTCGTATCTCACTTCCCATCGCACACGTAATTGCTTCTCTACTTAGAATCCTGTCATTTTCTCCCTCCATAATTTGCTCTATCATTTCCCTCGTACTCAACTTTTTTCTCTCTACCTCCCTTCGTCTTTCGCTCAACTTTCCTTCCTGCCTCCCACTCTTTCTAGCACTATTTCCTACCCCTGTTCCTCCTTTCTCTGTCTCTCTTTCCCTCGTCAACTTTCCTTCCTGCCTCCCCCTCTTTATAACACTATTTCCAACCCCTTTACCACCTCTCTCTGTCTCTATTCCCTTTAGTATACCTACATCATCTATAGAGTGATTTATTAGAACGTTCCTTAACTTAGTAGGTTCACAAATCCACGAGAGTTTGATGGCATAATATCAGACCTTGTTTTTTTACTGCTGATTTAGTAAGGAATGAGAATATTGGCTCTGAATTTAGCACTAGCGACCACAGAATCATGACCTTTGATATATACTTAGAAGTGTACAGGTAAGGCGTTAGCGATGAACAAATTTTCCTAATGATGATTTTTCACCTAAGACTATTACTGACCAACCAAAAACACCATGATTATTTACCCTCAAACTAATAATATATGACTTTCTTAACCCCTTGAGGCCCAGAACGTAATTTTCATTGTAATATAACCACCATTCGACGATTTTAATGAACATCAGCAATACTATATAGATATGACCTGTTTAATATCCTTGTCCATGAGCTAATTTGGTTTATTGAGTTACTTTTTCGTAGTTTTATGGCTAATAACAGACGATTTCATATAGCAAAGGAAAGATCTGGGCGTGAAGGGGTTACACACAAATTTATGTAATCATTTTTTAAACTATGTAGGTTCATCCCATGTCTCATCCTCTTAACGAACGGCCTACTTTTCACTGACAAACCAAAAACACCACAACGTGCATGATTATTTACCCTCAAGCTAAAAATACATGACTTTCTTCCACACAAATTTATGTAATATTTTTTTTTTTCACATGTAGGCTCATCACGTCTCCTCCTTTCGGCCTACTTTCACCTACTCGTATTTCACCGCTCGTATTTTCACTCGTATTTTCCGCTTCTTGTCTGCTTTACTGCACTGAAAATATCGTTGTCCGTCCGTCGCCCTGGCTGTCAGTCTCTCAAAGTAAACAAAACCTCCCTCTGACGCTACTCAAACGCGCTGATACGTTTACCTTGGCCGCCAGATGATTCCCTCAGCCTCCCTCCCTCCCTGTCTGCCTCCCTGCCTTTCTCCTCCCACCTGCTGCTCCTCCGTCAAGTCACAGGTGCTTCCCTTGGCCAGGTGTGTGGAGGGAGGTGTTTAGTGCCTCGCCCCGGCCATAGGCGAGGCGTCAGGCGAGACTTCGATGCGTTAAAGTGAGGTTTTACGAAGCGAGGTGTGAGAAGAGAAGCTGCCAAGATGAAGGGACAAGACAGTGTTTGACGGAAAGCTCTTGTAAATACATACATTTTTTGTGGAAGTGTGAACTTTTTGGCGTGCGTTTCAGTAATGAATTGTGAAATTGTTTACTTTTCTTTCAATATATTTTTATTTCGAGGTAAATTTTTCCCAGCATTACCCAAAGATCGGTCATAATGAGCTCCAAACTTGCTCCGGGAGGGTGAAACTGGCGATTGCGAGTCCGACTCGCGTGGACAAGACCATGGGTGAGTGACACACACAGGATTGGTGGTTAAGAGCGTGTCTGACCATTCTGTGATTGCGCGTTCGATCATCGCTCGCCTACGGGGATTTTTCACTGACAAATGATGGCGGTTCCTGTCCCCTTGAGCAATGCGATGGGATGTGTGTGGTGTGTGAGGTCCAAGCTACACCCAAAGATCGGTCTCTTTTAGCTCTAAGCTCTTTACGGGAGGGTAAAGGCTGGCGATCCCGTGTCCAGCTCACGTGGGTGAGACCGAGGGTGAATGAATGACACACACACACGCACACACACACACACACACACACACACACACACACACACACATCACACACACACACACACATACACACACACACACACACACACACACATACACAAATGACATGACAAGTAACGAAACTAGACATGGATGATGTGCGTTTTCCGGGCGATTAGGAGGTTAAGTCTAGGTTTCGGGGAGACTTTTCCTGTTCTGCTCGAGTTGGGTGTCGGCAGAGTGAAGGGTGACGGAGTGGCGGAGGTAGTGACGACCAAGGTACTATTATTATTATAAAGAGTGTTGTTGTAGTGATAATGGGACGGGGCAGGAAAAGTCTCCTCTCTCTCTCTCTCTCTCTCTCTCTCTTCTCTCTCTCTCTCTCTCTCTCTCTTCTCCTCTCCTCTCTCTTCTCTCTCTCTCTCTCCTCTCTCTCTCTCTCCTCTCTCTCTCTCTCTCTCTCTCTCTCTCTCTCTCTCTCTCTCTCTCTCTCTCTCTCTCTTTTTCTTATATATATACTCACATAAATTCATATTTACACCTGCTCATCCCTAAGGCCCCTATACCATGGAGGTATTATGGACCATTATACCTCCTTAATACCTTTTTTAATCCCTCCATGACCCCTACACTTGGAAGGACAACAACACCAAGAGAGACGGGGGGACGCAACGGACGGGAGGGCGAGACGGGGGTACGCAACGGACGGGAGGGACGGGACGAGAGGACAAGAAGGGCGAGGAAAAGAGTGGCGAGGAAAACCCTTGGTCACCCCACTCGCCACTCACGGACCACCGGACGTTGTATGTATTCCGGTGACCACATATGGACAGCGTGATTTCCCTTAACGAGCCCACCCCGCGGTGCATGTATGGGGCGGGCGGCCATTACGTCGTGCCGCCGGATTGTGCAGCAACAAAAAAGATAAAAAAGAGAGAGAGAGAGAAAGAAACCACAGAGAGTCACCGTAAGGAAGTGTCTTGGAAAGTTCGTGGCGAGACCCGTGAAACAGACTGTCTCCTCGTCGTAAAAAAAAAAAAAAATTCTAATGCCCACATATGTTACCGTGCCGCCTTAACCCCTTCACACCTAGATCTTTCCTTTGCTATAAAAAATTGTCTGTTGTTGAGCCATAAAATTACAAAAAGTAACTCAATATACCAAATCAGTTAGTGGAGAAGGATACTAAACAGGTCATATCTATACAATATTGCTTATAGTCACAAAAAATCGTCTAATGGTACCCAAATTACAATGAAAATTAGGTTCTGGGTCTCAAGGGGTTAAGAGTGGCAGAGATTAATGTTGATGTCGGAAACAAACACCAAAACATTGTGGATAAAATGTTCCTTGGACGATGTGAGCGGTGCAAGGAGTGCGCTAGAGTGACTGGCTTATAGCGAAAGCTGAGAATGTGTGTTGGAAGTTCACGGGGTTCACTTTCATCCCAAAAATGAGAGATATTAACCAGCATATAAAAAAACCATAATGTATGCTTCATGTCTGATAAGTGAGACGACTCATGGCAGTGATATTGTGATTGTTATGGATCATGCTATTACGACACGAGGCGTCCTGACAGCTTGCGGTGGGTAGCCTGCCGGAGGGCGATGAGGCAGGTTATAATCTTTTTCGATCTGATCTACAGCTGCAAAAATGGTCTACATTATCAATAATCACGTATTCTATGATCATAGGATGGCTTTTATGCAAGTAATACTTCTCCAACTGTTATATTTGCAGTACCGAAACTAAACATTTAGTGACCGGGTAAATTGTACTTAGGTAAAAGGTTATATTGACAGTGTTCAGGCAGGATTCGGATACGCCAATAAAATGTCAATCTCGGGTCGCTACAAGGGCTTCGACGTCTAATAATTTATTTCAGATGTTGCGCGTACTGAACATTGAGGCTTTTATAATATTTCGTACCGAGATCACATCGTATGGCCGGTCATTTACACCGGCGAGGCTACTGAGTTCATTGGCCGCGTTTTAATCTGAAACTAGCATGCCTTGCTTGAGGAGGAGGAGGAGGAGGAGGAGGAGGAGGAGGAGGAGGAGGAGGAGGAGGAGGAGGAGGAGGAGGAGGAGGAGGAGGAGGAGGAGGAGGAGAAGGAGAAGGAGGAGGAGGAGGAGAAGAAGAAGGAGGAGGAGGATCTGCTGTTGCTAGTCTGAATCAGGAAATACAAAAAGACAGCAATGATATGATGATGTAATATTACCTGCCTCCCTCCCTGCATTTCTTCCCTCATATTTTTCCATCCCAATCATATTTCATAAGAAGGAGGGGGAGGGTGGATAAATGAGGACACAGCTTGAGGGAAATAAAACATAAGGAGAGATGAAAATTACAAAAGGAGAATAGAGAGGGAGAGGAGAATAAAAAAAGAGAGGTAGGGAAGGAGGTAAGGAAGGAAGACGAAGAGGAAGGAATGAAGAAAACGATAAATAAGGATAACAGAAAGGCTGAAGGGAGAGGGAAGGTTAGATGAAACATAGTGAAGAGGAAGGGGAAGAAGGGGAAAGAGAAGAGGGGAAGGGACTGAACAAAGGAGAGGAAACTAGAGGGCGAGGGGAAATGAAAAGAAACAGCATCGAAAGGGTTAAGATGGAGCAACAGGGAGAGGGGAGAGGCGAGGGGTGAGGGGAAGAAGGGATGTGAAGTGAGAAGGAGATAGGGAAGACACACACAGATCTCTGCGATGTGGAAAAAAACTGAACATAATAATGATAAGGGGAAGGAAGACCTGACAGAGGGGAAGATGGAGGAGGAGGAGGAGGAGGAGGAGGAGGAGGAGGAGGAGGAGGAGGAGGAGGAGGAGGAGGAGGAACTAGGAGGAGGAGAAGGAGGAGGAGAGGAGGAGGAGGAGGAGGAGGAGGTAGGAGAGAGGAGGAGGAGGGAGGAGGAACTAGGAGGAGGAGAAGGAGGAGGAGAAGGAGGAGGAGGAGGAGGAGGAGGAGGAGGAGGAACTAGGAGGAGGAACGTGAAAGAGAACAAGGATAGAGGAAAGCAACTGGAATTATGGGAGGCAGAAAAGTAGGAGGTTGGAACAAAAATGTAGGAGGAAGAAAGGAGGAGGAGGAGGAGGAGGAGGATGAAAAGGAGGAGGAATACATAGGAATACATAGGAAGAACATATAATAGGAGTACCATTGGAGGAGGAGGATTACATAGGATACATAAAGGAGTACAGACACAGGAGACCTATTGGTCCATAAGGAGGTATCGACTGGAATACATACTACTAACTATGCAACTACTTGAATAAGAAATACATTGGAATAATGATACCATGTAACCTCTAAAGAGGATAGGACATGGAAGTTTCATAGTGCAGAATGTAGGATATGAAATACTAACTACAACTACCACTACATACAACTAATCGATACGGGGACTAGATACGAATTCGCACTATCAATACCCATTTACTTTACAGTGCGCGTCAAGTCTGTTTTTGAATGTAGTTATTGTGCTGGCTCCGACAACATTTGCTGGTAACTTGTTCCATCGATCAACGACTCTAACATTGAAATAATTTTTACGGAGATCGGTGATGCAACGTTGACCGTTTAGTTTTAAACCATTATTTCTTGTTGTCACTTGAGTTGAAAGCTCGAATAGGTTCTCTTGATTAATGACATCAAAACTTTTTAGGATCTTAAAGGTTTCTATCAAGTCCCCACGGATTCTACGATCCTTTAAGGAAAACATATTAAGTTTCCGCAGTCTCTCTTCATAAGATGAATTTCGCAGAGATGGAATTTGTTTGGTTGCTCTTCTCTGCACTGATTCCAATTTGGCTTGATCTTTTACGAAACAGGGCGACCAGAATTGAACGGCATATTCCAAGTGCGGCCTAACCAAGGACGTGTATAATTGTGCCATTACTTTCGGAGTTTTATGTTCAAAGTTACGTTTAATAAAGCCCAACTTCATATTTGCCTTTTTACTGGCAGCTAGGCAATGCGGACTGGTTTTCAGATCATTACTGATGATGACACCTAAATCCTTTTCCTGCTGTACTTCAGTTAACGATTTATTTTGCATTTGATAGTTATATTTGAGGTTATCGTTGCCTATATGCATTACTTTACATTTATCGGAATTGAATTTTAATAGCCATTTATCACTCCAATCTGAGGAGGAGGAGGAGGAGGAGGAGGAGGAGGAGGAGGAGGAGGAGGAGGAGGAGGAGGAGGAGGAGGAAGAAGAACAGGTGGAGTAGCAGTCTGGGTGGCGCCTCTATAACCTGCTACACAAATTACAGGTGAAGTAAGTGATCACCCGGCTCACACCTGCCCACTGCCCGCGCAAAATATGTGTGAGGTGATGAATGTTTTCCGGGAGAGAGAGAGAGAGAGAGAGAGAGAGAGAGAGAGAGAGAGAGAGAGAGAGAGAGAGAGAGAGAGAGAGAGAGAGAGGGGAGAGAGAGAGAGAGAGAGAGAGGAGAGAGAGAGAGAGAGAGAGAGAGAGAGAGAGAGAGAGAGAGAGAGAGAGAGAGAGAGAGAGAGAGAGAGAGAGAGAGAGAGAGAGAGAGAGAGAGAGAGAGAGAGAGAGAGAGAGAGAGAGAGAGAGAGAGAGAGAGAGAGAGAAAAATGAATGATGAAAAACATACCTACGGAAATTACGGAGTGCTGTCAATTATTTCCCCTTTCCAGGCTACACAAACGGGGGAAAAAACCCTTCCACCTCCCCATATAGCCATCAGCCCCTCACCACCACACCCATCCACCCCATCATTCTCTTCCCCAGACCCGTGATTACAGGTGCGCGGGAGGGCCGTAGGTAGCAGGGCAGGTGTAGAGAGGGAGGGGCGCTTTAAG
>JACEEZ010005173.1:52500-55000 GCA_016584305.1 Chionoecetes opilio | reverse complement strand
CCACAAAACTTAAAAGGTGTGTTGTGATAAAAAAAAAACAGAAAAATTTATCCACAAAATCGAAAAGGTGTGTTCTAATTTCGTGCATTGCCCTTCATCTCCCTCTTTCTCTCATTTCGTCCACACCACGCATGAATGACACCGAGGCAGGGAGGGGAGGCAGGCAGACAGACAGCGAGAGAGAGGGAGAGAGGCAAGCAGGAAGGCAAGCAGGCAGGCAGGCAGGCAGAGAGAGAGAGGCAGGCAAGGCAGGGAGGCAGGCAGGCAGGCAGGGAGGCAAGCAGGCAGGGAGAGAGAGGCAGGGAGGCAGGCAGGGAGAGAGAGGCAGGGAGGGAGGCTAGCAGGCAGGCAGGCAGAGAGAGAGAGGCAGGCAAGGCAGGGAGGCAGGCAGGCAGGCAAGAAGGAAGGGAGAGAGAGAGGCAGGCAGGCAGGCAGGGAGAGAGAGGCAGGCAAGCAGGAAGGGAGAGAGAGGCAGGGAGGGAGGCAGGCAGGGAGAGAGAGGCAGGGAGGGAGGCAGGCAGGCAGGCAGGTAGGCAGGGAGAGAGAGGCAGGGAGGGAGGCAGGCAGGGAGAGAGAGGCAGGGAGGCAGGCAGGCAGGCAGGCAGGCAGGCAGAGATAGAGAAAGGGTCGTTGTCTATTAGCCTTCCACCCTTCTCTTCTCTACGGCCCCTAACAGCCATTGCCTCCACGTGTAGCACCAAACAAGCACGCCTGATGACGCCCCACCCTGACAAGCTGACTCCCCTCTGCCCCTCAACCTCCAAAAATTAATTAAAACACCGCCATCGAGGTCGTAATGAAACTCTAAACTTGAGCTGGAATGAGGACTGAAAGTGTTATTGTGGCCTTTTTGAGGGGTGGAGGAACGGATTAGTGGCGAGAAGGGTGGCGGTAGGACGTTTTGCTGTCTATTTTTTTGTTTTTCTGTATCTATTTTTGTTTTTCTGTGTGTTTTGTCTGTTTTTCTGTATCTATTTTGGTTTTTCTGTATGTTTTGTCTGTTTTTTTCTATCTATTTTTGTTTTTCTGTATCTATTTTTGTTTTTCTGTATATTTTTGTTTCGTATATTTTTGTTTTCTGTATCTATTTTGGTTTTTCTGTATTTTTGTTTTTCTGTATCTATTTTTGTTTTTCTGTATCTATTTTTGTTTTTCTGTATATTTTTTCTGTTTTTCTGTATCTATTTTTGTTTTTCTGTATCTATTTTTGTTTTTCTGTATCTATTTTTGTTTTTCTGTATATTTTTTCAGTTTTTCTGTATATTTTGTCTGTTTCTCTGTATCTATTTTTGTTTTTCTGTATCTATTTTTGTTTTTCTGTATCTATTTTTGTTTTTCTGTATCTATTTTTGTTTTTCTGTATATTTTTTCCTTTTTTTCTGTATATTTTTTTCTTTTTTTCTGTATCTATTTTTGTTTTTCTGTATCTATTTTTGTTTTTCTGTATGTTTTGTCTGTTTTTTTCTATCTATTTTTGTTTTTCTGTATATTTTGTCTGTTTTTCTCTATCTATTTTTGTTTTTCTGTATATTTTTTTCTTTTTTTCTGTATCTATTTTTGTTTTTCTGTATCTATTTTTGTTTTTCTGTATATTTTTTCTGTTTTTCTGTATCTAGTTTTGTTTTTCTGTATCTATTTTTGTTTTTCTGTATATTTTTTCTTTTTTTCTGTATCTAGTTTTGTTTTTCTGTATATTTTTTCTTTTTTTCTGTATCTAGTTTTGTTTTTCTGTATGTTTTTTCTTTTTTTCTGTATCTAGTTTTGTTTTTCTGTATATTTTTTCTGTTTTTCTGTATTTATTGTTGTTTTTCTGTATTTTGTTCAGCTTTTCTGTATCTTTTGTAGACTTGCCCCCTCCCCCTCTTTGTAATTTCCTCCCTCTTTTCTCAATAAACTTGTAAAGCTTGTAGGAGGGAGGCTGTAGGCTTGTATAGAGGGTGAGTGAATGTGTGATGGACAAGTGAGGTGAAGGACAGAAGGATAGAATAATAATAACGAAAGTAAACCGACAAACAGATTAAAATATGAGACAGGTGCGCCTCTAGGTGTACTTGGCATGGTAACCTGATCTGAATACTTCGTTCCCCTTTCTCTCTCTCTCTCTCTCTCTCTCTCTCTCTCTCTCTCTCTCTCTCTCTCTCTCTCTCTCTCTCTCTCTCTCTCTCTCTCTCTCTCTCTCTCTCTCTCTCTCTCTCTCTCTCTCTCTCTCTCTCTATTCCTCTCCTCTCTCTTCTCATTAGTGTCTTTAATCCCTCCTCCCTCCTTTCGCAACTCCTTTCTCTCTCTCTCTCTTTCTCTCTCTCTTCTCACCAGTGTCTATAATCCCTTCCCCCTCCTCTCCCCTACCCCTCTCCTCCTCCTTCTCCTTATTGGTTCGTCGCTCAAACTCCCACACAAAACCACCATACAGAAAAATCCTCACACAACAGTTTATTCAATGATAAATCCATCTGCGCAAATAAACACTAAATCCTCCCGGAATCCCTTAAGTCCTCCTTAC
>JACEEZ010005173.1:25000-42500 GCA_016584305.1 Chionoecetes opilio | reverse complement strand
ATATCAGTCAGTAAGGAGCAAGGGGGCAGGATTTTTTGCCTTGTTAAAAAAAATAGACTATAGGAATGAAAGATGGATGTAGGTAATCTATTAACTGGTAAACTCTGGAACTCTCTTTCTGTTTCTATTTTTCCTCCTTTCAACGACCGATTTTTTTTCAGGAGAGGAGCAACAAGACACCTCCCGAACTAAATTGGCCCACCCCCACTTTTTTTTTATTCTCTTACTGTCTTCTTTATAGGGACTGACAACTATGCGGGCTTTTTGTTACCAATTTTTTGTATGCCCTTGGCCAGTCCTTTGTGATGTAAAAAAAAATGTATGTAAGGCTCCAACGTAAAAAAAAAAAATATAATAATTTCAGGAACTTCCATGTGTGGGTATATACCGGCCTCTTGTAGCTTCCTTGTAGTCTTATGTTATATCAGACACAGATACAATATTTCTGAGATGTGTTTGGCCTAGCAGAGAATACCATCCTTCCATCCTACAGCCGTCCGCTATATATCTCTAGGAAGGATAGTGACCAAACTACCTATCTCGTTAATAGTAGAAGATAGGTAGTTTGGTAATTATCAGTAATTAATCATCATAAAGGTAGTAAATCATCTCGCAAGATTATCTACCAATTATCTGTCTTCTACTACTTGAAGGAGGTGTTACTGTTTTTTTTTTTTACATCACAAGGACTAGCCAAGGAAAAAGAAAGAGGTTACAAAATGCCCGCTTAGTTGCCAGTCCCTATAAAGAAGACAGTAAGAAAATATAAAAAGTGGTGGGTGGGCCAATTTAGTTCTTGAGGTGTCTTGTTACTCCTCTCTTGAAAAGATTTAAGTCGTAGGAAGGTGGAAAAATAGAAACATTAATAGTGATTAGAGATATAGAAAAAACGATGATAAAAGGGCACGTTACCTTATCTTCCCCTTCCAGCGTCTGTCTTGCCAATCTTCCATCTAGAAAAGAGAAGAACAATATTAATTCCGTGACTATTGATATGTTATATGTACAGTAAACCCTCTCTAAATCGAACCCGTATAATTCAAATTTCGGATAGTTCGACCTGTTTCAGGCCAGTTCAAATTTTCAACAACTTTCCATAATTCGAGCAAGTTTGAATTATCCTTAGTCTTACTAGTGGGAGTCCGACCTCTCCCATGCGGTGCGTGCCGCGGCTGCCCAGCGTGATCTGATATATGAAAATTCATAATTATCGTATAAATTCGATAGGCGGAATAAGAAGGCGGGAGGGGGAGGAGGAAGAAGGGGAGAGGAGGAGGAAGGGGGGGGGAGGGGAAGGAAGGACAGGGAGGAGGAAGGAGGGGAGAGAGGGAGGAGAAGGAAAAAGGTGGGACAAGGAAGGGAGGAGAGCAGGAGGAGGAAGGAGGATAAGAAAGGGAGGAGAGGAAATGGGAGGAGGAAGAAGTATTTTTTTAAAGTATCCTTCGCTTTGTATACAATTCTTCAGAGTCCTTCACGGGCCTCTTCGCTCCTTCACGCATTCTACATGAGTCATGGGAGGGCTTTAAAAAGTCCCACAGGATTGTATAGATCCTAGGTCTTTTATAAGTACTTTGACAATCGCATGGGGGCTCAAATAGGGATTAAAAATTTACTAATACTAATACTGAAAATACTATTATGATCATTGTATTAAAAGAATGATTAATCTAGCAATGCCTATCATATTTTAATGTCTTGTAGTAAGTTTTGTCTAATTTGTGATTTCTAAGGAATATCTGGAAGTATCATGTCATTGTGAATTGGCTGAAATAGGGACTTTTAATCATTGTAACTAAAAACTCACTCCATATTCGTGTTCAGCATGCCCGAAAACTGCTAGGAACAAATTTTCAAACAAATAAATTTTTCCAAAAATATTGCAAATTTTGCCAGGGAGGGGTATTCCTTGATTTTTTTTGAAAATCACGATTTTTTCAATAACTAAAAAACTATGGCAGATACGTGCAACATGAATAGAGAAGTAAATATGAAGTACTAATTTGGTATATTCAGTTACTTTTCGTAATTTTATAGCTCGACAACATACGATTTTTTATAGCAAAGGAAAGATCTGGGTGTGAAGGGGTTAATACTGCACAAAACTTATCGTAGACTGATCTATACAGGAGATAAAATCACTCGGCTTTACTACACTGGTTATATTCATGAAGAATGTGCTACGTCTTTCTCAGTATTTCGTATTGTATCTTTCTTTCGGCGTCCTCTCTCGTTATCCTCTGTCTGGTTTTTCGTCTCATCATTTCCTTTTTCTTTTCTCGTCACTCATCAAGGAATTCTGGTCCATATTACCACTGGGTGAGAGACATTGCTGGGAGGAAGGCGGAAAGGGAAAAAAGGAGCGTTTGGTTTGGAATTTGGGAGAAGGAAGAATTAGGGGGGAGGAAGGGAAAGAAGGAGGAGGGAGAGGGAAAGAAGGAGGGAGGGATGAGGGAAGGAAGGGGAACGACAGCTTTATAATCCCCAACGATAATGGAAAAAGGAAAAAGATAGGAAGGCATGGACAGAGAGAGAGGGGGAGAGAGAGGAGAGAGAGAAGGAGAGGGAAAGAGAGAGAGAGAGAGGAGAAAGATGAGGAGAAGGAAATAAAAGGAGAGGGAGCGAGAGAGAGAGAGAGAGAGGAGGAAGAGCGAGAGGAGAGAGAGAGAGAAAGAGAGAGAGGGGAGAGAGAGGAGGAGGGAAGAGAGAGAGAGAGAGAGAGAGAGAAGAGAGAGAGAGAGGAGAGAGAGAGAGGAGAGAGAGAGAGAGAGAGAGAGGAGGGAGAGAAGGGGAGAGAGGAGAGAGAGAAGAGAAGAGAGCAGGGAGCGAAGAGGAGGAGAGAGAGAGGAGAGGGAGCGAGAAGAGAGAGGAGAGAGAGAGAGGAGAGGAGAGCGAGAGAAAAGAGAGAGAGAGAGACGAGAGAGAGGGGAGCAGAGAGAGAGAGAGAGAGAGAGAGAGAGAGAGAGAGAGAGAGAGAGAAGAGAGAGAGAGAGAGAGAGAAGAGAGAGAGAGAGAGAGAGAGAATGTCTTACTTTACAATATAGTAACACTCTTGCGATCCCTCTCCGGTCTGCTTACACCCAGGGGCAGAAAATAGAGGAGGAGGAGGATGAGGAGGTTTAACAAGGATTACAAAGGATTACAAAGGAAACACAAACAGCAACAGACCAATAGGTCCCTTACAAGGCTGTTTGCTTTAAACACACTAAAACTAACTAGATAATAAGAGAGAAAGGATAGGAAAGTAGAAGGTCCTCCCCCCCCCACCCATCCCCAGCCGAAGCTGGCCGGAAAAGAAGTGATACCATGCAATATAGAAAAACTGCATGGAATTTGTGAGGGAAAATTGAAAGCTTAATCTATGGCTAACTACTACTAAATTTTTGGGGGTAGGTTTTTGTGCTTTATAGATAGGTCAGTTTGTGTGTTTGTAATGGTGTGAACACAGTGTGGAGGTTCAAGGGTGGTGCGGCAGTTTTCCTGGCGCTTTCTTGGAGGGCAGCAGTCAATCAGGCCCCAGGCTCCGTTCAATCCACTGCGGATTGTTACTTTCCATGTAGGACGCCGTACACTTCAATGCCTCCTGCAGCAGTGACCCCTGAGGAGGAGGAGGAGGGAGGAGGAGGAGGAGGAGGAGGAGGAGGAGGAGGAGGAGGAGGAGGAGGAGGAGGAGGAGGAGGAGAAGGAGGAGGAGGAGGAAAAGGAAGAAGAAGAGGAGGAGGTGGAGAAGGAGGAGGAGAAGCAGGGGGGAGTAAAAAGGAAGGGATAAGGGTGATGGTAGCCTTGGAAGGGGAGATGTAAGGGGTTAAGGGGAGGAATGGGAGTGGAAAAGTAAGGGGTTGAGGGGACGAATGGGAGGGAGTGTGCAAGGGTTAGTAACACAGATTGAACTGTAAATGGTGCCTTATCTCCCCCCGTGAGCGGCTCGTGATGACTGAGCCCACGTCATTTGCTGGCGCTGTATAGTGTAAATTGTGTAAAATCTTTCGGTGCAGACGTGTTGTAAATCATCCTATTATGGAGATGTATTTTTTTCTTCTCTCTCTCTCTCTCTCTCTCTCTCTCTCTCTCTCTCTCTCTCTCTCTCTCTCTCTCTCTCTCTCTCTCTCTCTCTCTCTCTCTCTCTCTCTCGGACGAAGACAGGAGTGGAGGTAGGGACAAAAACAGGAGTGGAGGAAGGAGTGAAGGAAGGAGTGGAGGAAAGAACGACGACAGGAGTGGAGGTAGGAACGACGACAGGAGTGGAGGTAGGGACAAAAACAGGAGTGAAGGAAGGAGTGAAGGAAGGAGTGGAGGCAGGAGTGAAGGAAGGAACGAAGACAGGAGTGGAGGTCGGAGTGGAGGTCGGAGTGGAGGAAGGCAGACCGCTGAAGAGGACTTACAAGCACTGAAGAAAAGAAGTGGCGGGGCAGTGAAAAAAAAAATATATATAAAGAAAGAAATCCATTCAATCCATTTTAATTCTACATTCATATCGGAACTTGGCTAAATCTACAAGTTAGTTTATGCATAATTAGCAACACTGTATTTCTTAAGTGTGTTGTGTTAAAATGACGTTTGAGGGATGGGAATTTCTGCCTGTTGGACATACTAGTATTTTTTTTTTTTACGGTAACAACAAAAAAATATATATCAGGTATTTTTTTATATATTTTGCGTTCTTAGTTTCTATTATGTGTTTATTTTCTGATTTCTTCTTAGCTCGACTGACATAAAGAAAGTAAGATGCACATAAGAACATTACACGCAAAAAAAAAATCCTACAGGCGCTATAGGCTCCAAAAGTATTATAAAAACATAAAAAAAAAAAAAAAAAAAAAAAAAAAAAGTCTTAATTGATTTGTCTGTGTCGTGACTGGCTATATTATTTCTATCTATCTATCTATGTCTCCATCTTTCTGCGTCCCCATCTATCTATCTCCCCATCGCTGTCAATAAATGGGTAAATGAATATATCAGAATTGTCTACCTATCGCTCTATCTATTCATTGATGTTCGATATCTATTTTCTGCCAATTCCAGCTTATAAATCTCTCTCTCTCTCTCTCTCTCTCTCTCTCTCTCTCTCTCCTTCTCTCCTCTCTCTCTCTCTCTCTCTCTCTCTCTCTCTCTCTCTCTCTCTCTCTCTCTCTTTTTAATGCTCCTTTCTTGTTATCTATTCACTTTTTATTAACACTGATATTTCACTTGAATTACAATATGATACTCTGAAAGACATACGGTCATTATCTTGTCTACATGGCATCCTACAGACTGAGGCGGCCATAAAAACATGAAAATACATTGATAAACCAATAAGGAAGAGTAGGAGGAACAGGAGGAGATGAGGAAGGGAATAAATATAAACTGAAACTAAAGGAGAATCAGGGAAGGAGGAGGAGGAACAGGAGGAGATGAGAAAGGAAATAAATATAAACAGATACTAAAGGAGAGACGAAAAGAGGGAGGGAATCAGGGAAGGGAAGAGGGGCGGAGAATGTTAAGTATACGTAGAGAGGAGGAGAGGAAAGGCGAGGAGAGGGGGAGGGAGGAAGAGAACGAAGACTCACGTTGTGTAAATACTTTAAGAGAAACACAAGTGAACTTCTTTAGAACGATGAAACAGCGCCTGAGGAAAGCAAAATAAAGTAAGGCAGGAACACTAACCTAACCCAACCCCACTCATGACCCAACCCCAGACCCCTAACTATCCCTCCCTAACCCTACACCCGTAACTGGGGGAGGCGGGGAGGCGGTAGCGGAGTGGTTAGCGTCTCCGACTGGCGTTCTCGGTGACCCAGTTCGATCCCGAGAAAAACCAAAACTTTCTGCACCGGAGTGGCCTAAGAACAACCCACATGCCCTGCCCATCAACTCTACCTTCGATTGCGAGGCATCGGAGGAAAGGGGGGCGGCATGAGCCTCTAATCACAGGCGTCACTATAAGAATCCTGCCTGCGCCATCACGGGCGAGGACCAACCATCACAGCCCTCAAGTGAACCTCCAGAGACTACCATCCGAGCCCTGGGTCACCACTGCCTACAGGCGCTATAGGCACAAATGTAAAAAAAAAATAATAAAAAAAAAATAAATAAAAAAAAAAAATAAATAAATAATAAATAAATAAACTAACCTCTCCTCTCTAACCTCTCTGACCTCTCTAATCTCTAACCTCTCAAACTAACCCCTCCTTACACCTACACCCTTAACTACCCTTCCCGAGTCCCCACAACCCTAACTACCCTTGCCATTGCTCCCTAAACCCCTCCCTTAACCCCTATAACTACCCCTCACTAACCCCTAACCCCCACTGAACCCCTCCCATCGTCTCGTCATCGTCAGATTTTTCCTGCGTCACTTTTCTTCATCTCTTCATCCTCTTTTTCGTTTCTGTTCTCTCCCTTTCCCGTAGACTCTTTCCTCACTTTCTCTCCCTCACCTTCACCTCATAGTCCGTCCAGCCATGACCCTCTCACTTTCATTCACCTTCGTCACTCCTCACACAACTGTTTATACCATCACACTCCTCATTCTCCCACAAACACCTTCATTCACACTATAGTCTCCTCTTTTGTAGTCCTCTTCCCTCATTAAATTTTCATACCATCCCCTTCTCCTTCGTATATAGAGAGACACAACTGCTTACCCAAACGCTCTGTGTGGCCAAAACAAACCCCATGAACACACACACACACACACACACACACACACACACACACACACACACACACACACACACACACACACACACACACACACACACACACACACACACACACACACACACACACACACACACACACACGTACAGGTCAACACAAAAGGAACGTCTTCAGAAACAGTTTCACAAAATGGCCATTGATTAAACTCTTGTGACAGAAGCCCAAACATCTACATTGTTGACTTGATCCTCTCCCCCTTATACCCCCCCCCTTCCCCCCCTTTACCCTCACCCCCCACCCTCCCTCATGCCTCTACTGCGTCCACTCACCCCTAAAACAGTCATCCTCAAAGCCTTTACATTTTCCCCTTACCTTTTTCCTTAATACCTCCATAATCTCCCCTCCAAAGCTCACTCTTACTTTTCACTTTCTTTTCCACTCCTCTTACTCATGCTCATCTCCTCCTCACCCCTCACAGGTCATCCTCAAGCCTTTACCATTTTCCCCTTACCTTTTTTCCCTTAATACCTCCATAATTCTTCCCCTCCAAAGCTCACTTCTTACTTTTCACTTTCTTTTCACTTTCCTCTTACTCATTGCTCACCATCTCTCATCAAGATTCTCTCTCTCTCTCTCTCTCTCTCTCTCTCTCTCTCTCTCCTCTCTCTCTCTCTCTCTCTCTCTCTCTCTCTCCTCTCATCTCTACTCTCTCTCTCCTCTCTCTCTCTCTCTCTCTCTCTCTCTCTCTCTCTCTCTCTTCTTCCTCCCTCCTTTCTTTCTTTTTTCTCTCTCCTAGTTTCTTCACCTGGCTACACTAGACATCTTACTTGCCTTCCTTTCCTGCTTCTCCCCTTCCCTCTCCCCTCATCTAGACTCTCCCTTCATCTTTCCTCTCCCCTCATCTAGGTCATACGCCCTTGTAATGTTTCCTTTCGTACCTACCATCCCTTCATCCCTTCATCCCTTCATCCCTTCTCTCACGATCGACATTAATCATCACTGGTAATTCCTCTTTCCTTTACGTTACTGTACACTCCTCACTGTCGACTCCTTCCCTCTCTCCTCGATCAAGGGTTACGGATCCTTCCCTTCCCTTCCCGTCCCTTCCCTTCCCTTCCTCTTCCCTTCCCGTCCCTTCCCTTCCCTTCCCTTCCCGTCCCTTCCCTTCCCTTCCCTTCCCGTCCCTTCCCTTCCCTTCCTATAACACTAACGATTTCTCCTTATATCGTACTCCCTTATTCTCCTTCTCTCCTTCCCTCCTTCTCTCCACTCATGTCAAACTCTATACTGGTGAGTTACTGATGAACGTATTACGACAAAATGATACAAAAAGGGAAGTAGATGGTTAAGGGTTTGAGTGATATAGAATACGTAGAAAAAAAACCCCGTAATGATAATAATATGCAAGTAAAAATGACCTTGAATAAGAAGAAAATAAAAAAGGATTTGTAGAAGCAGTAAAAGAAGAAGAGGAAGAAGAAAATAAAAGTACATGAAGAAGACAAAGATTTCGACTCCTTCTCTCTGTCCTCGATCAAGGGTTACGTGTCCTTCCCTTCCTATAACTCATGATTCCTCCTACTTATTTTAGTTCTTATTTCATTAGTTTATCATTTATATACGTATTTAGATATTTGATTCTATATTATTTATTTGATTACTTATTTTCTTTATTCTTCTTCGTGATGATGATGATGATGATGAGAGAGATCTTGAAAAAAGTCGAATATTGGAAGAAAAAATATGAGTAATATTACAAAAGAAGAGGAGAAAAAAAACTGAAGAAGACAAATGTGAAGATGACGATAAAGGAAGTCGTAAAGATAAAATAAAAAGCATAATTAAACCCTTGAGGCCCAGAACGTAATTTCCATTGTAATTTGGGTACCATTAGACGATTTTCATGAATATAACCAATATTTTATAGATAGGACCTGTTTAGTATCCTTGTCCACTAGTTAATTTGGTATATTATGTTACTTTTTCGTAATTTTATGGCTGACAACAGACGATTTCATATAGCCAAGGAAAGATCTGGGTGTGAAGGGGTTAATTAATACAGTTTTCTAATACACTTATTTTACATTATAAGAAAAACCTGAGTGACATAATACAACACTTGACATCACATGATACGAAAATAAGAAGCTTTGTCTTTGTTTTAAAGTGTGACGATTATTCATTAAAGAAAAACCCGGTGAATATACAGAGCAAGCGTTGTGCATCGAAGGATTAAATAAGGCTTTTCTCCCCGTTTAAGTAACATGTTAATTTCCGCAGAGAGTTTGGGAGGAATGGATTTATGTCGGAATGGATTTAACCCCTTGAGGCCCACAACGTAATTTTCATTGTAACATAACTACCATTAGACGATTTTAATGAACATAAGCAATATTTTATAGATATGACCTGTTTAGTATCCTTGTCCACTAGTTAATTTAGTATATTAAGTTACTTTTTCGGAATTTTATGGCTAAGAACAGACAATTTCATATAGCAAAGGAAAGATCTGGGCGTGAAGGGGTTAAGCGGCGGCATGGATTTATGTGGGACGGTCTTAATAGTGCCAAATATTCAGGCCACACGTCAGGTTGCTATTTGAAGACGTGCTTGAAGGAACACACATTCATATAACGTAATGATCAATTGAACTTATGAAGACACAGCCAACACTATCTAACGTAACTCTTGTGATCTGTCTCTGTGCTTTACTCTGGTGATGGTCCTCAAAATCTTCGCCATTTATTTTCGATTCTCAAGTCAATGGCTTCTATCATCCTTCCTTCCTTCCTTCCTTTATCCCTTCATCTCTTTTCATCAGTTTCTTTTCATCACTCTCCGCTCCTCAAAATCTTCGCCATTTATTTTCGATTCCAGTAAAGGCTTCACATCCTTCCCTTTCCTTCCCTTTCCTTTCCCTTTCCTTCCCTTCCTTCCTTCCCCCTTCCTTCTTCACCTAAATTTCCCCTCTTTATTCTGGTCTTCCCTCCTCTTCCTCATCACTTCACGCTTCTCTTTACACTCGTCTTCCCACTATATTTAGAGACATCAATCAATCTTTCTCTTCTGCCACCTCTCTCTCTCTCTCTTCCTCTCTCTCTTTTTTCTCTCTCTCATCTCTCTCTCTTTCCCCCCCTCTCCCCCTCTCTTTCTCTCTCTCTCTCTCTCTCCTCTCTCGCTCTCTCTTTTCCTTACGTCCAATTTTCACCTCAAAACACGATACCCCCAGCAGCGCCCCTCCCCAAAAAAGGAGTCCCAAAACTCGCCCCTGTTCTTCCCTAGTTCAAGGCGGGTGTCTTTAAAGGGTTTGGGGGGGACAACATCAGGCAACCCCCACCTTAAGCTCCCCACTTCTAAAGACCTAGATTCCTCCTCCAGCTGCTGCTTAAAGGATCCTGGGGTGGACTTGGTGATCCACTCGGGGGGTGTTCCCAAGGGACCCTCTTGCTCTCACGAGTACTGATAAGTAAGGGGACTGATGATATTGGGGTTTGTTCCTTTGGCTTGGGTTTTTTTTGTGTGTGTGCCCTTTTGTGTGTGTTTTGTTTTGTTGAGAGAGAGAGGAAGAGAGAGAGAAGGAGAGAGAGAGAGAGGGGAGAGAAAAGAGGGAGAGAAGAGAGAGAGGAGGGGCGGAGAGAGAGAGGAGGAGAGAGAGAGAGGAGAGAGAGGAGAGAGAGGAGAAAAGGGGAGAGAGAGAGAGAGAGGGGAGAGGAAGAGGGGAGAGGGAAAAAGAAAGAGGAAGAAAGAGAGAGAGAGAGAGGGAAAGGGGGGGGGGGGAGGGGAAAGGGGAGAGAGAGGGAGAGAGAGAGGAAGAGAGAGGGGAAAAGAAGGGGAGAAAGGAGAGAGGTTGGGGAAGGGGGGAGAGAAGAGAAGGGGAGAGAGAGAGAAGGAGGAAGAAGAGAGGAGAAAGAGGGGGAAAGAAGGGGGAGAGAGAGGAGAGAGGAGGGTTTTAAAAACCCCATCTCTATCACCACGAAATTATTTGGGAAAAAACCATAAACTTTTAGATTCAAGCATCAATCACCCCCCACACACCACACACACACACACACCCCACACACACACACACACCCCACACACAACACCTCAGTTTTTTATCAAAAGTAAATTAAATTAATCATTCAACTTTTTTTATTTCTTCTTTTTCTTTTCTTCTTTTCTTCTTTCTTCTTCTTCTTCTTTTTTTTCTTCTTTTTTCTTCTTCTTTTCTTTCTTTTTCTTCTTCTTTTCTTCTTTTTCTTTTTTTTTTCTCTTCTTTTTTCTCCTTTTTCTTCTTCTTTTTCTTCTTCTTCTTCTTCTTCTTTCTTTTTTCTTTTCTTTTCTTCCTTTTTCTTCTTTCTCCCTCCTTTGAACCCAAACACGAACTAAAGTAAAAATAGAACAGAACTTGAAAACCGTACTTGAGGGTGATCTGATTTATTCGAGTGGGACCTGGAACTAATTAATTAAAGTCCTCTCCAAATACCACACGAATACGGACCTTTTTTTCAGCTACCTATTTTTCTGGACCTTTTTTTCAACTACCTTTATTTTCTGGACCTTTTTTCCAACTACGTTTTTTAACCTTTTTTTCAACTACCGATTTTTCTGCACCTTTTTTCAACTACTTTTTTTCTGGATCTTTATTTCAACGACCTTTTTTTTTACCTTTTTTTCAACTACCTTTTTTCTGGACCTTTTTTTCTTCTACCTATTTTTTTTTTCTTTCCACGACTCCAAAACGTTAATGCAAACACGATTTCTGAGTCCTTTTGATGTACATATTTTGCTTCCTCGGCGTAGGAAACTTAAATTTGTATGCTTATGATGTAAATATTTTTTTTTTTGGGTGGTGGGGAAGGAGGGGGGGTTTGGGGGGGCGGTGGGGAAGGAGGGGAGGTGTTTGGGGGGAGGTGGGGGGGTTTGGAGGGGGGAAACCTGGAATGTGCGTGGGAAAGCTATAGGTTTTTCCGTGTGTAAGTAAGAAGCGACTCTGCCTCTACAACTTGAAGAGGAGGCAGAAGAGGCGAAGGGGGAGGCCGAACTCAGCGGGAGGTTTGTGTGCGACAGACGGTAGGGAAGGAGGGAGCGATAGAGGACGCGGAAACGAGAGAGGGAGCAAGGGAGAGGGCGGGAAGGGAGAGCAAGGGAGATGGAATGACGGGAGAGCAAGGGAGAGGGCGGGAAGATGAAGGGCGAGGAAGCTATACCTAGGGGAGAAAAAATTAGGGAGGAGGGTGAGAGTAGAGGAACCAGGGGACAGGAGGTTGAGGGGGAGGTTGCAAGGGGTTAGGGATCGACGGCAACACCCCTTCTCAACCCCCTCACCCAAACTTTTATGGAAATCTGGACAGTTCCTCCCCATACGCGGGTATATTAATTTACATGGGTGTTATATTTCTTCCCCTCCAACCACCCTCTCCTGTGCCCTCCTATGCATTATCCTTCTTCCTTCCCTTGTCTCTCTTCCCCAACGCTAAGGTCTTCACCCTTTGCTGGTCTCACACACTCTGTCTCTCTCTGTCTGGCTGTGCTTTAACAAGAGAGACGGTGAGATAATGCATTCGTCCGTATTTGGTGGAGGTATATTATGTCATTTTCCTTTCCCTCTCTCTCTCTCTCTCTCTCTCTCTCTCTCTCTCTCTCTCTCTCTCTCTCTCTCTCTCTCTCTCTCTCTCTCTTTATGCCTCGACTGACCTACCATGACCTGACCTCCCCTTGTGCTAAATTGACTCTCTCTCTCGGCATTTCCTTTTCACAAGTATGTATCGTCACTAATTATGCAAAGTCGTGTGAGCTCTCTCTCTCTCTCTCTCTCTCTCTCTTCTCTCTCTCTCTCTCTCTCTCTCTCTCTCTCTCTCTCTCTCTCTCTCTCTCTCTCCTCTCTCTCTCTCTCTCTCTCTCCTCTCTCTCTCTCTCTCTCATTCTGTCACTGAATTACTGATCACATCCTCATTCCCAGTCTTTCTCTTTCTTCCATTTCATTTAATTCCACATTTACTACATTTTCATCACTTCTCATGCCACTCCCTCCACGCCTCCTCCTTTCCTCCAACCATTCTTCCTTTCCTCCATCTCCTACTTTCCTCCATCTCCTCCTTTCCTCCATCTCTTCCTTTCCTCCATTTTCTTCTTTCCTCATCTCCTCCTTTCCTCCATCTCTTCCTTTCCTCCATCTCCCCCTTTTCCTCCATCTCCTCCTTTCCTCCAACCATTCCTCCTTTCCTCCAACGCCTCCTTCTTTCCTCCAACTCCTCCTCCTTTCCTCCAACTCCTCCTCCTTTCCTCCATCTCTTCCTTTCCTCCATCTCCTCCTTTCCTCCATCTCCTCCTTTCCTCCATCTCTTCCTTTCCTCCATCTCCTCCTTTCCTCCATCTCCTCCTTTCCTCCAACCATTCCTCCTTTCCTCCAACGCCTCCTTCTTTCCTCCAACTCCTCCTCCTTTCCTCCAACTCCTCCTCCTTTCCTCCATCTCTTCCTTTCCTCCATCTCCTCCTTTCCTCCATCTCTTCCTCCTGTCACCTGAGAGAATGAGATGATCTGGTATCTTGCCTGCGTCGGCTTGTCGTTAATTACTCTCGCCTTACCGGGCTGCACGGGGGCTCACCTGCACCGCCTCACTGCACACACTACCTCACGCCCCTCCTCTTCCCCTCCACCCTTTCCTCCCTTAAGATAGAAGATAGAAGGTCTTAGCTACTCTCGTAGGAAGATGCTCGTAGCCGAAGCGCCGTGTGACAACACGAGCACTTTTTGACACCACTACGGGCATCAAATGGTAGCAAAATACCAAAAGATGCCGGAAAATATCGCTCGTGTGACACGGCCTTTATTAGTTAACAGACTTGTCAACTCTTTCTTCCCTTGGTTATTCGAAAATTACTTCGTCTGCACCAGGAAGAGGTGAGATGCTACGATATCTTTTCTTTAGGAACTACCTCGTTTAGGTCTCACGGCCTCTTGTAGCTTCCTTATTTTCTTATGTTCTTTCTTATGTTCTTATATCTGGGTTTTTTTAGGGTGCGTATCGCTGTTTCATCTCTCGTTTTTTTTTATTATAATAACGTAGAAAAAACAGTTTATTCAATCAAAATCTGACTTACTAACGATACAATTTCCTGGCTGCCTCAAATGCTACGTACACAAACTTAAATTCAGTCAGTGGTTGAGTCATGATTTTCCTTCCATCAAGATATTATTTCTCTCTGGCTATTGATTTTTCGTGATGATTTCTCGGTGAAAGGATCCAATAGATATGAAAGTAATGATTGGGAACGTGAAACAGGCGAGGAGGTGTTCCAATTGGATGCTATCGCCCCCCTCCCTCAAAAAAAAGAAAAGGAAATGTCGTGGTGGCCTTTTTTTTGGGGCAAATCTTAGGAGTTCACTTGATCCTTTTTTTGCAAATATTTAATTCAATTGCTGCAATAGTCTGTGTATTTGATTCAAAGCTACATTATATACGTATATATATATATATAATGTCTCTTTCCCTCTCTCTCTCTCTCTCTCTCTGAGTCTCTCTCTCTCTCTCTCTCTCTCTCTCTCTCTCTCTCTCTCTCTCTCTCTCTCTCTCTCTCTCTCTCTCCGGCTTCGTTTTCTATGCATGGGGAGAAGCTGTCCAGAAAAATGGTGTCTCAATCATTTTCTGCTGAATAACCAAGTGGTGAAATAATAAAAATATGGCCGCCTTGCCTCTTTTCTTGTGCTCTTATTTTCCTTCTCTCTCTCTCTCTCTCTCTCTCTCTCCTCTCTCTCTCTCTCTCTCTTCTCTCTCTCTCTCTCTCTCTTCTCTCTCCTCTCTCCATCTTGAACATTCGGAAAGATAAGTAAATTTAGGAGATAACTCTCTGTCGCATATTTTTTACTTGTTTACTTTTAAAGTTTGAGGGGAAAATTCAATCTTTCCATTTTTACTTTTCATGGCTTTCCTAGATATTTCCTACACCTCTCTCTCTCTTCTCTCTCTCTCTCTCTCTCTCTCTCTCTCTCTCTCTCTCTCTCTCTCTCTCCCCTCTCTCTCTCTCTCTCTCTCTCTCTCCGTCCCTTTCCCTTAACCTATTTTCAGGAGGAAAAAAAAAGTGAGGAAAAATTGAATAAATAAACTTGCTGATGAATCAAAGGACTGACAACTTACTTACCAGACGTGTGTGTGTGGGGTTGTGTGTGTGTGTGGGGTGTGTGTGTGTGTGTGTGTGTTGTGTGTGTGTGTGTGTGTGTGTGTGTATGTGCGTGTGTGTGTACATAAAAATCCACACGCTTTCCTATTTTAGAGTTTTGGGTGACCAATAACTTTCTCGATTTCTACTCAGGGGATTTCCTTAACTTCCTCTCCTTCCCTTCCTCTTTTTCTTACCCCTCTTTCTGTCCCCCTTTTTACCCCCCCCCCCCCCCCCCCCCCCCCCCCCCCGCCTCCTTTCCTTAACCTTTTATCGTCTCCTGCCTTTCCACTACTACCTCCTTTTCTCCCTACGATATATATATATAATTCTCCGCATAAATCTCTCTCTTCTCTTCTCTCTCTCTCTCTCTCTCTCTCTCTCTCTCTCTCTCTCTCTCTCTCTCTCTCTCTCTCTCTCTCTCTCTCTCTCTCTCTCTCTCTCTCTCTCTATTCTATTCCCAAATATTTTCGCACCATCTTTCTTTTGTTCATTCTCTTATCTTGTCATCTATCTTATCTATCTTATCTATGTTATCTTATCGTTTAGCGCCACCAACGCAAAAGTCTTACTGTAACAACGATCTCTATCTTTATAAATCATAAGCGCATGGTGGCTTTCATAAGGCGACACTTATCATCAGACGTCTTTCCACTTACGTAACCCTTTCACAACCAGATCTTTCCTTTGCTATAAAAAAAAGTCGGTTGTTAGCCATACAATTATGAAGAAGTAACTAGATAAACCAAATTAGCTAGTTGACAAGGATATTAAACAGGTCATATCTATAAAATATTGCTTATATTCAGTAAAAATCGTCTAATGGTAGTCATATTACAATGGAAATTACGTTCTGGGCCTCAAGGGGTTAAAAAGCTCAGTTTTGCAATCACATTTTACACAACACAGGTAGCAGGTCAGTTGCAGGTCACCCTAAGAAGAGGAACGGGACAAGGAAACACAGCGGACACTCTTGCCAACACTCAGATTAGGGCGGGCAGTCTGGGAAAGGGTGGGAAAGGGTGGGAAAGGGTGGGAAAGGGGAAGGGGCAAAGGGTGGCTTCATTGTCTGTGAGGGGTGAGGGTTTGAGGTGAAGGCTGGTGAAGCAGAGAATAATGTGCCATCCTTATATGCACGGGGGAGGAAAAAGAATGAGTTACGGGCGTGCAAAATAACGCTCAGAGGGACGAAATAAAAGTTGTACAAGTGAATGTAAAGTAATAAAAACATGAATTATGGAAGCGTTAATATATAAAGTAGGTGAGAGGTGAACGAAATGGGTGAGGGAAAGTATAGTACGTGATACGGACGTGTGTGTGTGGCTGGAATAAGGTCACGAATAGCTAAAAGGGAGAGTCAAGGAGGAGATGGAGGAGGAGGAGGAGGAGGAGGAGGAGGAGGAGGAGGAGGAGGAGGAGGAATACATAGGGATACATACATAGGAATAACAGACACCAGGAGACCTATTGGTCCATAACGAGGGTATCTGTTGTACTACACACTACTAACTATCAACTACATGTAAGAGGACAGTTGGGAAATGATACCATGTCCCTAAAGAAGATAGGAACATGGAAGTTTCTTAGTGAAGAATGATAAGATATGAAATATGCTAACTACAACTACCACTAACACTAATCGATCCGTGGGACTATAATATGAATTCGCAGGGCACTATCAATACCCATTTACTTTACGGTACGCGTCAAGTCTGTTTTTAAATGAGAGGAGGAGGAGGAGGAGGAAGAAGAAAAAAGAAGAAGAGGAAAAGTTGACGAGAAAACCAAAAATAGGGAGAAATAAAAGTAGTCGTTGTAGGATTGAAACTTTGAAAGAAGGAAAAAAAATGTAGAAGAGAAAATTAGGTCTGAAAAAAGTTTGAGAGGAAGACAACTTTATACAAAAAATGAAGAGTACGAAGCAAAGTAAAGTAAGTGAGTAAGTAAGTAAGCGAGTAAATTGAAGGAAAAGAATAGAAAATGCTTGAAGAAAAAATAGAGAAGATGAGTAAGATGAAATAAAGGAGGAGGAGGGGGAGGAGGAGGAGGAGGAGGAGGAGGAGGAGGAGGATTGAATCAACGAAATACCATGGCATAAAATTAACGTCACACAAATGGTTAACTTTTCACTGCACCGAATTCTCACGACTCGCCGGAATTCTCACAGAGGCGCGGCGGAGTGACCTCGATTACTGTGACGTCACCCAGGAGAGTCGAGGAGGTCAGAGGTCATCACGGGCGAGGATCACTGATGACCTGACATGACCCCGGAGACACACCCCTCTCTCTTTGCCTTAAATCACTCTCTCTCTCTCTCTCTCTTCTCTCTCTCTCTCTCTCTCTCTCTCTCTCTCTCTCTCTCTCTCTCTCTCTCTCTCTCTCTCCTCTCTTTTCTCTTCTCTTTCTTCCTTAAATCTCTCTCTCTCTTCTTTTCTCTCTTCTCTCTCTCTCATCTCTCTTTCACTTCTCTCTCTTATATTCTTGTCTCTCTCTGTATAATATCATGAAGACTATAATTACTACACAAAACATTAACTATCACGATCACTGACAAAACATCAATATACAGGTAATGATATCTTAATTAAGGCTTTGCAGACATAGATATACTACATACTAGATACCACTACTACTATACTATACTATACATACTACTATAGACATACTACAAGCACTACAAACACTTAATATCCCACAAGGCGCTGGCCACAGGACGTAACTT
>JACEEZ010005173.1:7500-15000 GCA_016584305.1 Chionoecetes opilio | reverse complement strand
TAACTATCAAGATATAATTACACCTATACAAAAAGTAATACAGACATAGGAATTTAATTAGACGCTCATCAGGTAACATCTAAATAAGGTGGAAAAGTGGCTCAGGTAAAAACACTCACGCCACATTACTATGCGTGACTAATGCTCGTATTCGTAGTCACATACCATGATTGCTCGTGGTAATTGCTATGATTTTGTTCCATTTCTATTCAGTCAAAATTATTCACTTGATCTTGTAGCTGCCATGGAAAGTACTAGAGCAATCATACAGTACTCCTATTGCAATCACAACAGAGCTGGCATGACATATTGATTTAATTAGGACAAGACAAGAAGTGAACAATGACCACGTACAATGATGGTATGTGACTACGAATACGGGCATTAATCTGATCGGTATCTTCTTGATGAGATATTATAGACTGTAGATGAAGCGGATGGTGGGCTTCGGAATGATGATGATGATGAGGAGGAGGAGGTGGAGGAGAAAAAAGATGATGATTATTGTCAAGAGGAGAATGAGGAAGAAGAGGGAAACACACAAGAGAAAAAAATATCAGACACAGAGGAGAAATATGGAGTCAGAGGAAAGGGAAAGAAAAAAAATGAAAGAAAAAAAACCCCCCAGGAAAATAGAGGAAAAAAAAAGTGAAATAAAAAAGACAGGAATACACAACGACCTGAAATGAACCTTAGGCAAGAACATCCCTCTTTCAACCCCCCCCCCCCCCCCCCCCCCCCCCCCCCGCGTCTCCACTTCCACTATACTCGCCGCACGTTCAGTTGGCGAAAATGGGGCCCCTTCATTCCCCCTTTCCGAACGCACGGGTTTGGCTGAGGTGTTGGGTGTTGGGTGAGAATGCCTTACTCCAATCTCCGCCCTAAAGCCTCAACACCCAACACCTCAGCCAATCCCGTGCGTTCGGATAGGGGGGAGTGAAGGGGCCCCACTACTCGCCAACTTAACGTGCGGCGAGTAGACCACCACCACTACCACCTGACAAAGGCTACCTGGCCAGCCCACCTGTAATAGTTTCAGCTTACAAGGGAGGGAGTGATGTGTTCCTGTCCCACCCTCGCTGCATTCCCTTCCCTCCTTTGCTCGCAAGTCTCCTACACGCCTGTACTCGCCGCCAGCCATACGCGCAATTAATTCAGATGGCAAAAATGGCTTAATCGTTGGCCATAAGGGTCTGGAAGAAGCGTATATAGATGGGGAGGAGGAGGAGGAGGAGGAGGAGGAGGAGGGAGGTGAAAGGAGAGAAAGGAGGGATCTGGCTCTGTGTGTGTGTGTGTGTGTGTGTGTGTGTGTGTGTGTGTGTGTGTGTGTGTGTGTGTGTGTGTGTGTGTGCATAAGGAAGGAGGGAAGGAGTTAAGGTCAGGTCAGGCAAGGCAAGAACACGACCACCAGCTGCTTATAAAGAATAACTGTAGCGGATCTCCGAGACAACACCAATAAGAGGAGCACAACTTTTCTTTCCATTCTTCTCTCTCTCTCTCTCTCTCTCTCTCTCTCTCTCTCTCTCTTCTCTCTCCTCTCTCTCTCTCTCTCTCGCTCTCTCTCTCTCTCTCTTATTCTCGTATACATAGTCCGTCAGGGTGGCAAGGTTGGTAGAGACGTGAGTTCGCAATGTGCAGCGTCCCTGTGCATTCGGTCAGCGGTTCGAGTCCGCCTAGTTCGTGCTGACGTGGCGGCGCTTTGTATAGTCAATAACCTTGTAGTTGGTACTTGCAAAGTGTCTAGATAGGATGAAAATCTTATCTTATCTCGTATACATAAACATAAGCAAGTGACCATTCCCTCCCTCACACACAGCTATAAGACCGACGTGGCTCTCTTAGGATACCCCTTGTCTAAGTGGTGCATGGAGGAGGAGGAGGAGGAGGAGGAGCAGGAAGAGGAGGAGGAGGAGGAGGAGGAGGAGGAGGAGGAGGAGGAGGAGGAGGAGGAGGAGGAGGAGGAGGAGGAGGAGGAGAAGGGGGAGTTGTTGTAGAAGGAGGAGTTGGAGGAGGAGAAGGAGAAGGAGGAGGAGAAGAAGGAGAAGGAGGAGGAGAGGATGATTAAATAGGGTATTAAAGAGAAGATGGAGAATTAATCAGAAGGGGTTGTATATGAATAACGTCCTAAGGGGTTTAAGTGACCTCTGGATGGACTTTATTCAGTACACACACACACACACATACACTCTCTCTCTCTCTCTCTCTCTCTCTCTCTCTCTCTCTCTCTCTCGGAAGTACAAGGCAATTAACTTAAGCTGTGTCGTCCGGATGCAGTAAGTACAAATCTAGCGACAAGTCAGTAAGTTTCCTCGCTTGTCACAAATCGACAACTCTGCTGCAAAGTCAATACCATTACGGGATGACATGCAACCTACATATATATTAAGAGCTGCTGTGTTGTGGGAGCTGAATTTATCATCAATTTGAAAACAGCGTCTGATTAAGTTCCTTGTCATGAATTATTGTAAAAGGCAAGAATGTTTTGATCAGTGGTGAGGTATCTTACTATCCCGCTAGTTGGATTACTGTAAGAGACTGCCACTAACCCCTTGAGGCCCAGATCATCAAAGTACATTCAGTCGATGTATTTCAATATTCCTCTTTTGCTATTTGCATATTTTATTTTTCAACCACTTGTCACTGATTTGCTACCCTCCCACCCTCTTTTCCAGCGCACCCCTTATCCTCTTTTCCAGCGCCCCCCCCGTCTTTTCCAGCGCACCCACCGTCTTTTCCAGCGCACCCCCGTCTTTTCCAGCGCACCCCCGTTTTTTCCAGCACCCCCCCGTCTTTTCCAGCGCACCCACCGTCTTTACCAGCACACCCCTTATCTTTTCCAGCGCACCCCCATCTTTTCCAGCGCACCCCCGTCTTTTCCAGCACACCCCCGTCTTTTCCAGCGCATCCCTTATCTTTTCCAGCGCACCCCCGTCTTTTCCAGCGCACCCACCGTCTTTACCAGCACACCCCCTCCCCTCTTTGTTGTACCTACCCTTCCGTGCCTTTCAAACCCGACATCTATAACATCCTCACCCACGATCTTGTCCATATAAACACTCGCTTACTTTTACTTTTCAGGCTCTGAGTCCCCGCTGAGTACCGCTTGTCCAGCCGTGAGCGTCGTGAGTGCCCAGTAAGCCCGCCCAGACCTCGTTCCCACGCCCACCACTCAGAGGTTAGGGCGTGGAGGCCAAGGGAGTGGGTGGGGCAGGAGGGTAGCGAGTGGGTGGGGCGGGTGGGTAGCGAGTGGGTAGGGCGGGGCGGGAGGGTAGAGGGTAGGGTGACGGGGTAGGGTAGGGTAGGGTAGGGTAGGGTGTGAGGGTAGGGTGAAAGGGGTAGCAGGGTAGGGTGAAGGGGTAGGATGGGAGGGTGGGAGGGCAGGGTAGCATGGTAGGGTGGGAGGGTAGTAGGGTAAGGTGGCAGGGTAGAGGGTAAGAGGGTAGGGTGAGAGCAAAGCAGAAGCGAAGTGAGACAGGGTGAAGGAGGAGATATTGGGTGTTGATAGGGTGAATAATGGTTGGATTAATAAAACAAATATGAGATTACAGAGGGTGTAGGTTATTTTAGGTAATTTTAAGTTGATTTTAGGGTATTTTAGGTTAGGTTTGGTTATCTTAGGTTTATATTAGGTTATTTTAAGTTGATTTTAGGTTAGGATAGGTTAGGTTAGGTCTGAATGAGTGGGTTAATTAAGTTAACATATATACATATGTACATAACACATGACATATTTCGCTGTTCAATTTGCAAGATACTACATACAAATAGAGTCAGTTAAATTTAGCATTGTATTTTGCCTTTGCCCTACTTTAAGGATTATTAAATTAATTTCATGTTGGACAATAAAGCAAAACAAAAAAGTTTTCGTATTGTTTCGTTATTGTTACTTACATGTTTTGTATATATATATTATTTTGTTGTCAATAAACTACTACTACTACTACTACTATGGATTGGTAGGTATGGGTGAATGAAAGAGTGAGTGAATGAGCGGTTATAGTTAACATACAGAGATAGTCATTAACCCCTTCACACCCAGATCTTTCCTTTGCTATATAAAATTGTATGTTGTCGAGCCATAAAAGTACGAAAAGTAAATGAATATACCAAATTAGTTAGTGGAAAAGGATACTAAACAGGTCATATCTATAAAATATTGCTTATATTCACACAAAAATCGTCTAATGGTACCCAAATTACAAACGAGATTACGTTCTGAGTCTCAAGGGGTTAATGGGTGATATGAGAGGTATGTTATTGGAGGCTACAAATATGAATAGAGTGGATAAGTAAACACACTATTATTGATTCGTGTGGTGTGGATAAAAAGAAATTAACGGGTAGGGAAAAACAGATGGGAGGGAGAGAGGGAGAGAAGGGGGAGATGGTAAGAGAGGGGGAGAGAAGGGTAAGAGGATGGAGAAAAGAAGGCATAGGAAGGAAGGGAACAAAAGATAGTGGCCATAATGGAATAGGAAGGAGGGTTAGGAGATGGGAGAGTGAGGAGGCGAGGAGAGGGATGGAAGGAAAAGGGAGAGATTAAAAGTTGGATGTCAGGTGGATGTGTGTGTGTGTGTGTGTGTGTGTGTGAGGGGAAGGAAGGGGGTAGGTGGGCAGGTAGGCGTGGGAGGGAGGAGAAGGGGGTGAGGGGAGGAGAGGGGAGAAGATAAGCGAGGAGTGAGGGACGTGGGTGCAAGGCTTGTGATAAGAAGATTCACTGATTAAACTTGAGAGAGAAAACTGAAGGAGAAGGAGGAGGAATACATAGGAATACATAGGAATACATAGGAGGAAGAAGAGGCGGAGGAGGAGGAGGAAGAGGCAAGAGAAGTGAACGAAGAGAAAACAGGGAGACAAGGGGAAGGATGAGAAAAAAGAAAAGAAATAAGACGAAGGATGAGTAAGAGTATAGGAAAATAAGAAGGAGGAGGAGGAGGAGGAGGAGGAGGAGGAGGAGGAGGAGGAGGAGGAGGAGGAGGAGGAGGAGGAGGAGGAGGAAGAGAAGTAGGAAGAGGAGGAGTAGGAAAATAAGAAAGAGGAGGAGGAGGAATACATAGGAATACATAGGAAGAACAGATACCAGAAGACCTATTGGTATATAACGAGGGTATCTACTGAACTACATACTACTAACTATCAAACTACAGAAGAAGTAGGAAGAGTGGAGCAATGAGAAGGAAAAGACTATAGTTGTTCGCCAGTGTTGTGTGCGGCGTTAATCATACACACACTCACACTAGCTCATTCATGCCACGTCTTCGCTACTGTTCATGCCTTAACACGCACAGCACGTCACCACATTACTCTCCGCTGCCTGATTACAAAAGAAACATAGACATAGACAGACAGAGACAGACAGATGCATAGACAGACAGACAGACACAGACAGACAGACAAATTACAGTCTATTGGGTACAACTGGCGATCGCGAGTCCGACACGCGTGGACAAGACCATGGGTGAATACATATACACACACACACACACACACACACACACACACACACACACACACACACACAAGCACGCACAAGCACACGCACACAACCCGTTTCACCCTGTACCAGCAAAAAGTTCTGAATTCAGTTTCATGCCAAGCAATAATAGATTAGGACTATCATACGACGCCTTGAATGTTGAAGACGGTAAATAATGCGTGTAATTGTTTGTCAGTACCATGTTTCGCCCCTGCTGCCACTTTTCTCATCTCTGCGGGGGCTATGTTAACATGCTGGGGAGCGGGGCGGGGCGCATAAGGGGAGGAAGGGGGAAGGGGGGGTTTGACGGCGAGGAGGAAGGTAGGAGGGAACAGGGTAGGTGAGGGTGCTGGGGAAGGGGAAGGAGGGAGAGGGGAGGAGGAGGGATGCTGGGGATACTCCATGTCACAGGTTAACTATCTGAGACCAGTCGAGCGTGGCCACTTAATGTTAGGCTTCAACGGATCACAAAGTCTATGGTCCCTCCCCAGCAGCCATGGTGGAGGTACTACACGCGAACGCTGGCGGGGCAGAGGCGACGATGACAATAGGAAACTTTTAATGAGGCGCCAGCGGATGTCCTGATGGCGACTGCGACGACCGTTCTTTTTTTTTTTTTTTTTTTTTTTTTTTACGTTGGAGCCTATAGCGTCATTAGGCTATTTTGCTTTGAGGGCTCAGGTGGTTGGCCCTGCACATTGTGGAGGGTCGTGATGGTTGGCCCTCGCCCGAACACATACACAGCAGTCTTTGTGGGACGAGGACAGATATTAAGAGTTCTGGTTCAGTGGCATAAATGGGTAGAAGTGGGTATACATGGGGCGGTGGTGGCGGTAGTTCTGTGGGTATACTACTACTACTACTACTACTACTACTACTACTACTACTACTACTACTACTACTACTGATACTACGGGCCAATTATTCCACTACCTCCGTTTAAAAGACCAATGCACTACCACACATCCTTATTACGACTATAACAACAGCTATTACCATTGCTACTATTACCACCACCACTACTACACTCTAGACATACTCTTGTCAGTGTGACAAGAATAGGCTTGTTCTGCGAACATGTCTAAAATCACAAGATAAATCTTGTCACACTGACAAGATCTTAATTTGTCAACCATGACAAGATTGTGTTCGTCAACATGACGAACACAATCTCTCTCTATACTTGTATATATATATATATATATATATATATATATATATATATATATATAATATACTATATATATATAATGTGCTATATATATATATATATATATATATATATATATATATATATATATATATATATATATATATATATATATATATAATATATTAATATGAATATAATACTTGACATCTCAATTTCACTGTACAGTGTACTAAGATGTTACTAAGATGCATGATAAATTTTCATTATTCTTCATTTCATCTTCAATAATGTGTATAAACTGAAAATATTTCAATCAAGTTTGCACAAAGTTATTTTTTTCAGTCTTTTTTTTAAAGAAATATGATGGTCCGGTTCGAAAGGGCGTATCTGAGTTCACTCAGTGCGTATCTGCCTTCTCGCATCGGACCCCAGACCCTAGCCCCCAGCCCGCCCGTCACCCAGACCCCCACCATCATCCAACCGCACCCCGGCGCCTAGCCAACCCAAGGGTTCATTGCCCACCACGCCCACCACCCAGGCACTGAGACCAGACCCTAGCCCTCAGGTACTAAAGATATAAAAATAATAAATAGATAATAAAGGGATAAATAATAATCGTAAAGGGTTAATAAAAAGAAAGGGTTAAATAAAAAGAAGTAAAGTAAAATAAAAGTAAAAAATAAATAATAACATGAATGACAGACTTGTGTTTACGAGTGTTTAATGGTGCATGAGGCCTTAGCAATTGTGGTTGGATAATAACATTTATTATTTACAAACTTTATTTTTATATATAAAAACTCTCTCGCTCTAATATTTATTATTTTATTCTCTCATTAATATTTTTATATTAATGTTTTTGTATTGTATT
>JACEEZ010005173.1:0-5000 GCA_016584305.1 Chionoecetes opilio | reverse complement strand
ACACACACACACACACACACACACACACACACACACACACACACACACACACACACACGCACACACGCACACACACTAAATATAATAAATAACCACTCATAACAACGCCAAGTATCGCTAAAGACACTTAACCCTTGAGGCCCAGAACGTAAATTTCATTGTAATATAACCACCATAAGACGATTTTAATGAACATAAGCAATATTATATAGATTTGACTGGTTTAGTATCTTTGTCCACTAGCTAATTTGGTATATTAAGCTGCTCTTCGTAATTGTATGGCTAGTAACAGACGATTATATATAGCACAGGAAAGATGTGGGCGTGAACAGGTTAAATGACAGTTCAATTGACGGGAACCTTTTCACATTAGGTAACTAAATGCCTCTCCGCCTTAATAGTTAGTTACTGGAGTTACCTGGAAAATTGTCACGCGTTTGTATGTTAATGAAATAAAACGGAAAGTAAAAAACAAGGCTCTAAATTTACTTAATACTCCCTCGGGTCGTGAGGTACAGTACTCTAATTAATACATTTAGGAACTACCTCGTGTAGGTCTCACAGCCTCTTATAGCTTCCTTATTTTCTTATGTTCTTCTTATGTTCATTTGGTCGGTGTTTTATCAATGCGTTGTATTAATAAGTTTTCACCTTTTCATCTATGTAAAGAAGAAATGTTATGAATCTTGTCTCCGCTTAGAGTCTCATTTAGACTGTAAAATCCGATTAAGTATAAATCTTAATCCCCCGCCGCGACGCTTATAAGTCTTACCCGCCTCGTCACAAGCCTTACACTCTATTCACGCGATGCAAAACGTGACGGATAGATTAATGGCCAAAGGATTCGAACGTCGGTCTTACACACTGGCAATGTAGGGGCGAAAGTGCCACACACGACCACCTCCCACCTCGACGGAATAAATTCATCAACCCGAAAGTGAAGGTGACCCCTACCGACCCGTACCTCAAAGATCATCTCGTTTGCAATGTAATTCAATCGCTCGGGGGTTGAGCCTTATGGCGGGTGTGTGTAGAGGGCAGAGTCCCATGCGGACACATACAGGGAGCTGCTTGGACCCACGTCACCTGCCGCCTCCCTGGGAACACCAATCTCTCTCTCTCTCTCTCTCTCTCTCTCTCTCTCTCTCTTTCTCCTCTCTCTCTCTCTCTCTCTCTCTCTCTATCTCTCTCTCTCTCTTTCTCTCTCTTCTTCTCTCTCTCATCTCCTCTCTCTCTCTCTCTCTCTCTCTTTTTCTCTCTCTCTCTCTCTCTCTCTCTCTCTTTCTTGCTCTTATTTTTCATTTAAACAGTTATTAAGCATACAAATGGGTTAAAAAGTAGGTAATTAAGGCAGTAAATGTTCTTTCTCTCTCTCCCCCTCTCTCTCTCTCTCTATCTCTCTCTCTCTCCTCTCTCTCTCTCTCTCTCTCTTCTCTCTCTCTCTCTCTTCTCTCTCTCTCTCTCTCTCTCTCCACCACGCACTATCACATATTTTTCATCTCGCACACCAAAGGCGACAGTGCGTTTTACTTATCTTGAGCTGACATCACGGACACCTCGAGTAATCATTCCCACTGCTAGTCTCCTTTTTCTCATCTCCACATCTCCACGCAGCTTTCTCATCTCCACAACTAACTTTTCATCTTCATTGCTAAGGCTTTTCATCTTTATAACAAATTGAAATCTTATCCTTTAATACTAGGTCCCCTAATGTGCCTGTACTATGTTCTTGTTTTTGATTTTGCTCTAGTACTTAAGTGAACTCCTTGGCGTGTTTTTGTTGCGTTGTTTTGTCTGTATGCCTCCGGGCGAGAATAAAATTATTATTATTATTATTATTATTATCCAACATAAAATCCTCATCTTCATTGCATGCCCTCAACTCCATGGCAAATCCTCCGCCTCCTATCCCTTCCTCGCCTCTCTTTCCTCGTTCCTATCCTTCCCTAGCCTCTCTTCCCTTGTTTCTATCCCTCCCTCGCCTCTCTTCCCTATCCCTCGTTCCTATCCCTCCCTCGTCTCTCTTCCCTCGTCCCCTATCCTTCGTTCCTATCTCCGTCGCAAGTCCTCACCTCCAAACCCACATTTAACAGTAGAGCAAAACCACAAGAATGTTTGAAGGATTACGTGAGGTTAACAAGTATTTATTTGAGGTCTTCCAGTGGCCCGATTTACAATTAAGATTAGACACAACTTTAATTTAGAGAGAGAGAGAGAGAGAGAGAGAGAGAGAGAGAGAGAGAGAGAGAGAGAGAGAGAGAGAGAGAGAGAGAGAGAGAGAGAGAGAGAGAGAGAGAGAGAGAGAGAGAGAGAGAGAGAGAGAGAGAGACAAGCTCACTACTACTGTCTTTTTTTGTGAGCGAGATAAAGCAAGAGCGAACTCCCAACCGGCAAGTGGAAATAGAAGAGGTGAGGATAAGTCAAAAGCAAAAACCTCACCTGGTATCATTCCTGTCTACAGACACACACACACACACACACACACACACACACACACACACACACACACACACACACACACACACACACACACACACTACGGGAAGGGGGAAGTTGAAACCCATCCAGGTCTTCGGTCTACATCAGAGGTGACCAGATGACCACCGAATAAACATCATTTCCCGCCAAAAATCCCTTCTCGCCACCGCTTCACCGCCGTTCCGACCGCATATTCTCGTTTTCTGGAACAGTATGTCGCGTTTACTCTTGAACACGTCAGGTTAGGTTACGTTAGGTTACGGTCAGGTTAAGGTAGACTTCCTGTTTTAGAAGGTAATTTTGTGTGGGAATCGCAATGAGGGTATTTTCGAGAAACTCCTATGGTTAGTTTCGGAGCTACAGCCAAGCGTCTTCACGGGGAAACCACATCCTCGCATAGAGTTGGGGAATATGCGGCCCGACCACCATCATCCTGGATATTAACAAGGGCCTTACGGGCGTCGTGTGGAGCCCTTACCTATTACTCCACAATTTGGTTCATTCCTTAACTAATTACCCCTCTGTTGCACGCACGCGATTTCCTAATGCCCGCGAGAAGCAAACACGAGCCTTCATAAACTAAGACGGATCGACACCGCGACTAAAGAGGAAATTTTCGTACGCAAAGTATTGTTTTTGTTCCATCTCCGGCAAGCTATTGAGAGCGGAGGGAGCAAAGGGCGAGGCGAGGTAGGAAGAAGAGTCAGAAGAATGCATCCCTTGCCTTAAATGGAGAGAGGAATGAAGGATAGAAAGAGAACGAGAGGATGAAGGAGGAGAAAGAGGAGGCTGGAGGACAAGTAAGACGAGGAGGTATAAAGGCAATGAGAAGGAGAAAGGGGATCTAAGTGATTCTGTGTACCTCGCAGTCGTGTCAAAGAGCCAGGAAGACAGATGGCGGAACAGGGTGCCGAGGAGAGGAGGCCAGGGCAGCTCTGGAGGTTAATGGAAGGGATCGTGTGTACAGGCGGTTACATGTCAAATGGTACTAAAGCGATTGTTAATGAAGTCATTTGATCCACAAGGCATTTGCGTCCCAAGTCATATAAGACACAAGACAATTGGGTATCAGGTCATACCGTACACTGGCCATCCCGTACACTAAGTCAATTGGCCCTTGGGGACAAACCGTATCAAGCGTTCCCAGTCAGAGTCCAAGCCGACTTGATCGCGCGTTGTATCGATAAAATGATCGTCACAGAAAGAGGAGAGAGAGAGAAGAGAGAGAGGAAGAGAGAAGAGAGAGAGAGAGAGAGAGAGAGAGAGAGAGAGAGAGAGACGAGAAGAGAGAGAGAGAAGAAGAAGAGAGAGAGGAGGAGAGAGAGAGGGAGAGAGGGAGAGAGAGACGAGAGAGAGAGAGAGAGGAGGGAGAGAGAGGGAGGGGGAGAGAGAGAGAGAGAGGAGAAGAGAGAGAGAGAGAGAGAGAGAGAGAGAGAAGAGACGAGAGAGAGGAGAGAGAGAGAGAGAGAGAGAGATAATAAAAAGAAAGTATGGGAAGAGGGAAATCGGAGAGAGGATGAGAGAAGATATAATGAGAGAGAATGAGAGTGAGAGAGGGAGAGGAAAAAAGAGAATGGGAGATATAATAATAAGATAGACAATGAGAGAAAGAGAGATAGAGAGAGAGAAAAAAAAAAAATTATAATACAGACGGTAAGGTAGGAAGAAGAAAAGTTTCCTAAAGCGCGCACACATTCCATTCTTAATCCTTAGTGTTGCCCGGGGTTGTGTCCTGCCTCCCGTAGTCATGATTTCGGCCAACAGTAAGAGTAAACACTAAGGAAGCAAAAAGAAAATGTAGATATGGAGACGGAGCCATAAGAATGTAGCTGAGGCCCTGTAAAATACAACTAGATGAATACACACACCTGTGATACCACTGGATGCCACCTGAGTGGCTTGGTGGTTTAGATTAAACATTAGAGCGTCACGCACAATTCTGTGGTCGGACGTCCGATCCTCGGCGGCCCTTGTTTCCGGGGATTTTTCACTGAGAAATTCAGGCGGTTTCTGTCTCCCTTGAGCAAGAGGATGGGTGTGTGGCGTGTGAGGTTCCAGGATTACCCACCCATAGATCGGTCATACTAGTTCCAAACACTCTCTCCGGAAAGGTAAAACTGAAGCTCGCGAGTCAAGCTCGCATGGACAAGACCATGGTGACACACACACACACACACACACACACACACAGGCACACACACACACACACACACACACACACACACACACACACATATATATTTTCTATATATATGAAGAAAAAAAACAGAAAGGTTAGTGTCTGCGATATTGATGATGATAGGGATAAAAACTGATAAAAATAGAATGATAATAATAATAAAAACTACGTAACTAGAAAAGTTACCCGTATAGAGCATGATGTTCTGAAAGAATTGAAACTGAACTAATCCATTCGTGTTCAGCATGCCCAAAACGTTAGTAAAAATTTTCAAGCAAATCTATGCGATTAAAAATATTGCGAATTGGCATTTTGAGATATACGATGAAAATTATTTCTCTCT
>JACEEZ010005172.1:0-38259 GCA_016584305.1 Chionoecetes opilio | reverse complement strand
CCTGACCTAAGAGGAGGAAGAGGCTAAACAAACCTTACATCAGAGGAGGAAGAGGATATAGTGGGGGAATCTTTGTTCGGAGTAGGGAATGTGGAAGAAGCAAAAAGGACAATCAACAGTTTTTGGATGACCAGAGAAAATAAGAAGAAAGAAAAAGAAAGAAGCTAATAAGATAGGAATAAGAGAGACAACTAATTGAAGACAAAGACAGCAAGAAGAAAAACCACCGGCAGGGAGGGCCGTTGAAAAAGGCCTGACTGAAACTGAAACTGAAGCTTGAAAAGTAGAATATTTATTTACCAAAGTAGAATATGGGATAGAAATAGGGGTTCAATTAGCTCAACAGACAGGGTTTACCAGTAGTTATATGAACAGTTCAGTTCAGTCAGGTTGTTGGTGGGAGTCAGACTTTTTCAAAACGGCACTCCCTGACGTGTTTCTTCTTGCTCCGGGTCTTTAATGTTTTCTTCTCTTAGTCTATCTTATTAGTTCTTCTTTTTCTAACAACAAATAAAATATTTAATGTACACCGTTGTAAAAAAAGCCACTACCTACCGTAGATAACAGTGAAGTCGCCACCTGCAGTGAAGTCGCCAGGCGCCAAAGATTACGAATTATAGCATTACTACTGATTTTATGTTGCCACTGAGGTGTTACACAGTAGTTTATTATCCTGGCTGTGTTAATCTACCCTGTTTTCAGCGTTGTTTATGCTTTGTAGCTGCAAATATAAACTGTTGCGCATTTTGCTTCTCACGTTTTTCTTCGCCTTCGATGGACAAACAGTAAAACAAGTAGCTTTTCACGGCGGCAGGACAAGATTGCCAGATCTTTCAACTTGAACTAGAACTTATTTCACGTTGGCAGAGGAAATTTTTAGTAATCCAAGCATCTTCCGCAGCTAAATATATATAGAGACTGGTTTTTACTTTACTCTCTTAAATTTTCCCTGAATTCCCCAGAGTGGCGACTCAACTGTGGCGTTAAAATACTAGATGGCGACTTACTGTAGTAGGTATAGTTTTGAGGTCGCCCTCGGTTTTAGTTTTGTACTTTGTTCATTTATAGCCCTAATTAGACACAGATGAAGACACAAAATGACACAGACTTTCAGATAGCCCCTTCAACTGTCCTGAAATCATGGCTGTACAATTTAACTATTAACGCCACCCACCACCTCTTGTAAATAACAAAGAAACGTAGAACTGGCGACGTCACTGTTATCTACGGTAGGCTTCGCGAACAGGCTTACCAGTAGTTTATATGAACAGTTCAGTTCAGTTGTTGAGTCGGGAGTCAGCTTTTCAACGGCACTCCCTTGACGTGTTTCTTCTTGCTGTCTGGGTCTTTAATATGTTTTATTCTCTTATTCTATCTTATTACTTATTTCTTTTTCTAACAACAAAATAAAACTTGGTAGTACACCCGTTGTAAAAAAATCAATAGCTGAAGCTGAGTGAGTTGTGAGTCTGTTTAGTGTTGACATGGTAGAGTGGAGACCAAGCGGCAGCCTAGGGACCACGTGCCCGATTGACGTAGGCTGTGTAGGCTGTTTGGTGTTTTAGGCCCAGCTGGTGTTTGCTGTGACGCTGTGGTAAGCATAGATAAGGAGCAATGTGGTGGTACAAGTGTGTGGACGGGTGAGAGCAAAAGAGTGGGTCGTGCACAGACGTGCGGGTTGCCTGCGTGCGGGTTTAGGAAGTGGTTTATAGGCACTATTATTATTTTTTTGGGCCGGATTCAGTTAGGCCGTCCAGCTTAGGCCCGTCACAAGGTTTTAGGCCGCAGGATTGTGAACTTTTGTAGCCCACGTAGTCGTAACGAGCCACCCAGAATAATGTATTTCCAGATAAATGATCAGTCCAGCCTTGGGGTCAAATAAGGGTAGAGTTCTAGCGTCCTTTCCGCCCTTCTTAAGGACTCTAGAACTCTACCCATTTTTGACCTAAGCTGTACGATCATTTATTTATCTGAAAATAAGATTATTTCTGGTTGGTCTCGGTAACGACTACGTGGGGCTACAAAAGTTACATCCTGCGGCCTACTAAAGTGTTTTTGGAAAAATCGTCGAACACAATGGCTCCACGCTTAGGTGACCCCACAATGTGTGGCTGCTCTAGTATTAGACTGGACTTAAACAATCTGGTTAGGATTGTAATGAGTGCCGAGCCGTACTTTGCCTACAGGGCCGATAGTACATTTCAGGTCTTGAGAAAAACCAAGTCAGGCGTTAGTTTAAAGGGTAAATAAGGACGAGAGTTGCGCGGTCGTTTTCAGAGACACCGCTATTTTTTACTTGGCCTAAAAGAGGCTTTTTAATGGCGATAGTTTCATTTTGCGCAAAAAAAAAAAAAAAAAAAAAAAAAAAAAAAAACTTGCCTTACTTGTCTTACTGCCGAAGACACACAGACCAAAAGCAGGGTGTGGGCCCGCAGGCAGGAGCAGAGGTCAGGGCAGCGCGTGGCTCTCTGTGGGCTGACTGTCACCACTGTTGCAGGTGCTGAGGTCACGTCAACCGGCTGCTCCGCCCGACATTGAACCGGCTCGCTCCCGAAACTTTCTGGTGTACGATCTACTGGTGTACGAAAAACTGTTTACGAACGGACTGCACCCCGAGGAGGAACTGTCGCCGAGGGTGCTGTCAGTTCGTACACAAGTTGTTTCGGTACACCATTCGATTCGTACACCAGAAAAGTATTTTCGTAGTCTATATGAAACACCATAGCGTTCGTTACACTCAGCTCAGAGTTGAAACTTGATACTAGAGTTACAAAAGACAACAGGTATTGTACGAACAACTAAACAACACCTGGGTACGAAAACAACTTGTGTACGAAACTCCCTTTAACCACCTCCTTTCCTCCTCTTCTTCCTATATTTCATCCTTTATTTGCTATAACTTATGGACAAATGCTACTGATAGTTCCGTGTGTGTGTGTGTGTGTGTCATTTCACCATGGTCTGTGTCCACGCGCGCAGGACTCTGCGATCGCCAGTTTGTTTTGGGGAGTGAATTAATCTGGCACTCGTTTTTGGGCGGAAATATTAGGTTGTTGTTGCATTGGGGCTGTCTGCTGTGCCCGCCCCTCCCGGCCCGCCCCGCATCTCACCGCCGTATGGTGTTAGGGTATTACGATTCTCCTTTGTGGACGAAACAAATTTTTTCTGGTGTGTTTTTAGTTTTGAATGAAATCTGCTGACCGGTTCTGTCGCGAATTATATAGTATTTTTTAAGGAGATAAAGGTAATTTTTTTTTTTTTTTTTTTTTTTTTTTTTTTTTATAGTTAGGTAAAGGTTTAAGTTAGGTAAAGGTTAGGTTAGGTTAGGTAAGGTAAGGTTAAATTAGGTATAAGTTAGGTTAGAGGTATGGGATTAGGTTAGTATAGGTTAGGTTAGGTAAGGTTAAAGTTAAGTTATGTATAAGTGAGGTTAGGATGGGGTTAGGTTAGGTATAGGTAGGAGTTTAGTTAGGTTCAGGTTCAATTTTTTTTTCATGATGAAAAAAAAACAAAACAAAAAAAAAAAATTGTTGACAGAACCACGGCCCAGTGATACGCAGATTCATTAAAAACACATAAAAACTCACCAGAAAAAAATAATTTCGGACACCCAGTGAGTTCGGTGTTCATCTAGAAATTTACAGTTTTAGTTTGATGTGTTTCTGATATCAATAGTTGGGAAGCAAAGCCCACTCTCTAACCTAACTGATTTTATACCTAACCTAACTAACCGTTGTTTGGTTGTGGACATCACTAATTTTTTTTGTGCGGGGGGGGTGGGGGCTCGGAGATATGGTTACAGGAGTTTCGTACACAAGTTGTTTCGTACCCAGGTTTTGTTTGCTGTTTCGTACACTGATTTTGAGTTTTCGTACATACATGGTGTCGATTCGTAAACTAGTAAGTCAAGTTCAACTCTGAGCTGCGTGTACGAAACGACTATGGTTTCATCTAGAATACGAAACAACTTTTTGGCGTACGAAACAAATTGTGTACCGAAATGACTGCACCCCGAGGAGAAACTGTCGCCGAGGGGTGCAGTCAGTTCGTACACAAGTTGTTCGTACACCAGTAGGTTCGTAACCAAAAAGTTGTTCGTACTCTATATGAAACCATAGTGTTTCGTTTACACTCACTCAGAGGAACTGACTACTAGAGTTACGAAATGACACAGGGATGTACGAAAAAAACTCCAAAATCTGGGTACGAAACAACTAACAAAAACCTGCGGTACGAAAACAACTTGTGTGCAAGGGGGGGGGGGAAATTAATATAATAAAATGGGAAATAATATTTAATTCCCCTAGGTGTGATTGTCAGCCTGTCAGCGCCATCTGTGAACGCTTCTCCTGACGGGATTCCCATTAAGGAGTAATAAAGGGCCAGGGAAGTGTAGCGCTGTGTGGGTCTCAGGTGTGCCCAGGAAAACAGTACATGAGTTCCATGTCCCAGCCCCATGAACAGTCAGGCCCTTGCGTAGGTCACGAGGGCCTGCAGCGCCCCTTCCCAGCCCCTTCACAATAAACATCACCACCCACAGAAGTGAGAAGTGGTGTAAGAAGTGGCAGTCACGCCACAGACACATGCGGGCGCTAATATCGGTTTGTATTGGACTGTTCCCGGGGCCGGTTTCGTTTTGGTAAACTTCCTGGTTTTGAGACTGATTATATAAATTATTATTTCCTGGATAAAGTTTAGGCTTTTTTCTAGATGGAACCCGGACATTGTTACGTCAAACCCCCCCGGCAACCTTGGATTTGGTGATGGAGAATAAAAAAAAAAAAACCTCTATTGGGTTTTCTGGGAAATAAAAAAATACCTCCATCTGAATAAGCATAATTGTAGGCCAGAATAAAACTAGGTCAGTGCTGCGAAGATGAGCACCGCAGTCCTCGGTGCATTTTTACATCTGTTCCACATGGCGGGTTTCCTGCTCACGCCAACATCATTTTCGCATTTGTCCCTCGTTATACCTGCCACAGTCCCGTGACTCCTTATCTTCAGCAACTTGAGAAGATCCTTAAAGTCAGTCTTCACCGCTGGGGGAGCATAATGATGCAGTCGTCATTATATTTTCGCTTGTGTGGCTCCATACCTTGTCTTACTTGTCTTACTGACCAAAGACAACAAAGGACCAAAGCAGGGTAGTGGGGCCCCGCAGGCCAGGGAGCAGAGTGTAGGGCAGCGCGTGAGCTCTCTGTGTGCTGACCCAAGTGACCACCACTGTTGCAGGTGCTGAGGTTCACAGTCCAAGCGGCTGCTCCGCCGGCCACTGGACCCGGCTCGCCCCGGCATCCCCGAGGTTTCCCGCAGGACCGGCGTAGCGTGTGCTGGCGGGGGGTGTTGCTGCGGTGGAGGCTGTGGGGCGCGGCCCGAGCAGCAGCAGCATGGTGGCTGTTGAGCAGCAGGATCAGTATGCCTCAGGGGTGGTGAGGCACAGGGGTGATGGAAAGAATACCTGGAGGCAGGAAGCTCAGGCCACAAGGCACACAGTGAACGAGTGTCCCAGTTGTGGTAAAACTTTCAATTGCAAGAGTAAGCTGAGGCCATTCCTTGACACCACAGTGGTGTTAAGGAATTATAAATGCCTCGAGTGTGGGAAATGTTGTACTACAAAGAGAAACCTCACCAAACACACCCTGACACACAGTGGTGTTAAGAACTATGAATGCCTCGAGTGTGGGAAATGTTTACTCAAAAGTCACCACCTCACCACCACACACCTGGACACACAGTTGGTGGAGAACTATGAATGCCCCGAGTGTGGGAAAAGATTTACTAGAAGTCAGAGATCCCCAGACACACCCTGACACACAGTGTGTTAAAGAAACTATGAATGCCTCGAGTGTGGGAAACGATTTACTACAAAGTCAGGAGCTCACCCAAACACACCTTGACACCAAGTGGTGTTTAAGAACTGATGAATGCCTCGAGTGTGGGAAAACAAATTTACTACAAAGACAGAGCTCACCAGACACACCCTGACACACAGTGTGTGTTAAGAACTATGGAATGACTGGAGTGTGGGAAAAATTTATTCCCAGCCCTTCAACTCAGTTGGACACACCTGAGGACACACTGGTATAAGAAATTCAAGTGGGATGTTTTTCGCAACGTGTTCTATACAAAGAGTGAAATTACAAGGCACGTGAAAGATCCACTTTTAGGTGGTGTGTGTGTGGACAAGTGTGGTTGTTACCGTGCCTTGTGGGAGTGTGTCCTGTGTGGCAATCGGGGGTGGTGTGGGCGCAGTGTGTTACATGTGTGGGGGGCCAGCGTGGACCTTGTGTTCTGTTGAGGGAGTAAGGGCCCAAGCTGTTGTGGGTTGGCAGTGCAGGTGTGACCTTTCAAAAATGTGTGTGAACATTATCATGATCCTTTCCATCAAGCAAAGTTTATAGATAATAACATGTCTTGAAGCAGTGTGAGTCTTTCAGGTAATGTCTCATCACAACTTTTGGGTGTGAGTGCCTTGGTATAGCTATAGACACCCCTTTCCCCGACCTCCCTGTCTTGCGGGGACCATACTCCCCGGAACCCCCTCCTTCTCCCTGGATAATGTAACCCTCCTTCCTCCAACAAATCCACATCCTGCAATCTGATCTAACCCTCCTGCTTTAACATGCCTTGCTCTCCCTTCCCTCACCGTTTCACTATTATTCTATAACCCTGACCCTTGATATGCTTTGCCATAGTGGCCATATGCCTTGATGGCTGGGCGCATTCATCTTTTTAGGCATTAAAATCAATCAATCAATCTTCGTAGGGCTCGTTTCGCAAGCGCGGAATCAGGCTAGTAACTTTTCTTTGTACTCTATCCAGTTGATTATACTTTCTTACATAGGCTGACCCAGAACTGTCTTTTCTTATAGTAGGGTGACCGAACTGTCTTTTCTTAAGGTAGGGTGACCAGAACTGTCTTTTTTCTATAGTAGCTGACCAGAACTGTCTTTTCTAATAGTAGGCTGACCAAGACTGTCTTTTCTATAGTAGGCTGGACCAGAAATGTCTTTTCTATAGTAGGCTGACCAGGCTGTCTTGTCTATAGTAGGGTGACCAGAACTGTCTTTTCTATAGTAGGCTGACCAGAAACGTCTTTCTATAGTAGGCTGACCAGAAACTGTCTTTTCTATAGTTAGGGTGACCAGAACTGTCTTTTCTATAGTAGGCTGACCAGAACTGTCTTTCTATAGTAGGCTGACAGGGAACTGTCTTTTCTATAGTAGGGGACCAGAACTGTCTTTTATATAGTAGGGTGACCAGAAACGTCTTTTCTATAGTAGGCTGGACCAGAACTGTCTTTCTATAGTTAGGGTGACAAGAACTGTCTTTTCCAACGTAGGCGACCAGAACTGTCTTTTTTATAGTAGGCGACCAAGAACCTGTCTTTTCTATAGTAGGGTGACCAGAAACTGTCTTTCTATAGTAGGGTGACCAGGAATGTCTTTTTCTATAGTAGGTGACAGAACTGTCTTTTCTATAGTAGGCGTGGACCAGAAACTGTCTTTCTATAGTAGGGTGACCAGAACTGTCTTTTCTATAGTAGGCTGACCAGAACTGTCTTTCTATAGTAGGGTGACCAGAACTGTCTTTTCTCTAGTAGGGTGACCAGAACTGTCTGTTCTATTAGTAGGGTGGACCAGAAAAACTGTCTTTTCTATAGTAGGTGAACAGAAAACTGTCTTTCTATTAGTAGGCTGACAGAAACTGTTTCTTTTCTATAGTGGTGACAGAACGTCTTTTCTATAGTAGGTGACCAGAACTGTCTTTCTATAGTAGGGGGACCAGAACTGTCTTTTTTCTATAGTAGGGTTGACAGAACTGTTCTTTCTATAGTAGGGTGACCAGCACTGTCTGTTCTATAGTAGGCTGACCAGAACTGTTCTTTTCTATAGAGGGTGACCAGAACTGTCTTTTCATTAAGTAGGCTGACCAGAACGGTCTTTCTATAGTAGGGTGACCAGAACTGTCTTTTCTATAGTAGGCTGACAGAACTGTCTTTTCTATAGTAGGCTGACCAGAAACTGTCTTTCTATAGTAGGCTGACCAGAACTGTCTTTCTATAGTAGGCTGACCAGAACTGTCTTTTTATAGTGGCCTGACCAGAAAACTGTCTTTTCTTAGTAGGCTGACCAGGACCGTCTTTTTATAGTAGCTGGACCAGAAAACTGTCTTTTTCTTATAGTAGGCCTGACCAGAAACGTCTTCTATAGTAGGCCTGACCAGAAACTGTCTTTTATTAGTGGGTGACCAGAACTGTTCTTTTGATAGTAGGGGGACCAGAACTGTCCTTTCATAGTAGGCTGACCAGAACTGTTTTCTAATAGTAGGGGACCAGACCTGTCTTTTCTATAGTAGGGTGACCAGAACGTCTTTTTCTATAGTAGGGTGACCAGAAACTGTCTTTTCTATAGTAGGCTGACCAGAACTGTCTTTTCTAATAGTAGGGTGACAGAACTGTCGTTTCTATAGTAGGGTGACCAGAACTGTCTTTCTATAGTAGGGTGACCAGAACTCTTTCTATAGTAGTGTGACCAGAACTGTCTTTTCTATAGGAGGCTGACCAGAACTGTCTTTTTATAAGTAGGCTGACCAGAACGTCTTTTCTATAGTAGGCGTGACCAGAACTGTCTTTTATAGTAGGCGACCTAGAACTGTCTTTTCTATAGTTAGGGTGACCAGAACTGTCTGTTCTATAGTAGCTGACCAGAAACTGTTCTTTTCTATAGTAGGATTGACCGAACTGTCCTTTTCTATAAGTAGGCGACAGAACTGTCTTTTCTATAGTAGGGTGACCAGAACTGTCTTTTATATAGTAGGCTGACCAGAACTGTCTTTTCTATAGTAGGCTGACAGAAACTGAACGCAATATTCAAGAGAGAGCACGATCGCATTGAAAAGTGTAAGAATGACTTTTCCTCAGACTTATATTCTAAAGTTATTCCTATGAAACAGTTATGTGTTAGCCTTCTTAAAACTTCTGAACCAATGGTCTGGGCTTGAGGTCCGTGGCTCTATAATAATCCCCAAGTCTTTTTCTTCGGTAACATTGGACCGTTCAGGCGTCTATTGAGTAGGTAATTTGATCGTTATTACTTTCCATATGCAAAACTTTACACTTATCGGTATTAAATTTCATTCTGCCAATCTTTGCCCCAAACTAAACTAGGCGATCAAGGGCAGATGCCAATTGCATCTTATCGGGTAGTTGTTGATTTACTTTATTCGTTATTTTAGTATCGTCCGACAAACTTTGATATCTTACAGGTGAGGCCTTCGTCACTATCGTGTACATAGAATTTAAGACAATTACAGGAACCAGTACAGATCCTGCGGTACACCACTGTTAAAACATCTTTGCCAGCTAGAAGACAACTCCATTAATTACGACGCCGCGTGATTCCTCTCAGAAAGCCAGGCTTCACACACACACAACACACCACAGCATCAACACCACACCCACACCCCCACACCCACCCACCCACCACCCACACACACACACCACACACCCACTTACCCACATTTCACCACACCTACACACACACCCATTCCCCCACACCCCACACCATTCACACCCCCACACACCCATTCACACCCCCCAACATACCACCCACACATCCACCATCAACACCCACCACCACACACATTCACACACACATTCACACACCCACACACTCACCCACACACCCATTCAACACCCCCTCCCACACCCACACACACATACTGAAGGCAGTGAGGAGTTGAAGAGGCCAGTCAGCGTGGGGTTAGACTGAGGCGACAGGTACCAGGCCGCGGGCGCGACTCAAAAAACGGTAGTCCAGAATTACCCCTGAGAGACATGGAGAGTTTAGCACACAACAACACAGATAGTAATTTATTGACCACAGTGTACATAAATCTTAACATGAACACACCTTATAAACAATACATACTGGTACTAATAATATAAAAACACCCACAAATAATGCAATCTGCAGTCCACATTCATGATATTAAAACAAAATAACAATCAATCACACCAACACACACTAACACACACACACCACACTAACACCACACACACACACACACACACACACTATTCTTAATCCCTCCATCTATAAATTTTCTTCAAATCCTGCCCTCTTTCACTTCAAAATATCTTTCTTTTTTTTTCCCATCAAAATACTCCTCTCTCTCTCCCCCTCTACATTCAAAAATATCCTCTCTCCCTCTTTCCTTTTCAAATATTCCTCTCTCCCATTCAAAATAATCCTCCTCTCTCTCTCTCTCTCTCCCCATTCAAAAATACTCCTCTCTCTCTCTCCTCCCATTCAAAATACTCCTCTCTCCCTCTCCCATTCAAAATATTCCTCTCTCCCATTCAAAATATTCCTCTTTACCATTCAAAATATTCCTCTCTCCCATTCAAAATACTCCTCTCTCTCATTCAAAATACGCCCTCTCCCTCCTCCCATTCAAAAATATTCCTCTCTCCCATTCAAAATATTCCTCTTCCCATCAAAATATTCCTCTCTCCCATTCAAAATACTTCCTCTCTCCCTCTCCCATTCAAAATATTCCTCTCCCATTCAAATATTCCTCTCTCCCCATTCAAAATACTGCTCTCTCTCTTCTCCCAGTCAAAATATTCCTCTCCTCCATTCAAAACTACTCCTCTCTCTATCTCTCTCTCTCCCATTTCAAAATACTCCTCTCCTCCCTCTCCATTCAAATATTTCTCTCCCATCAAAATACTCCTCTCTCTCACTCAACAAACTCTCTCTCCCCTCTCTCACTCAAAATACTCCTCTCCCCTCTCTTCATTCAAAATACTTCTCTCTCTCCTCTCTCTCTCTCTCTCTCTCTCTCTCTCCTCTCTCTCTCTCTCTCTCTCCTCTCTCTCTCTCTCTCTCCCTCTCTCATTCAAAATACTCTCTCTCTCTCTTCATTCAAAAACTCCCTCTCTCTCTCTCTCATTCAAAAATACTCCTCTCTCCCTCTCCCATTCAAAAATACTCCTCTCTCTCTCTCCCTCTCCCATTCAAAATACTCCTCTCTCTCTCTCTCTCTCATCAAAATACTCTCTCTCTCCTCTCCATTCAAATACTCTCGCCTCTTCTCTCTCATTCAAAATACTCCTCTCTCTCTCCTCTTCATTCAATACTCCTCTCTCTCTCTCTCATTCAAAATACTCCTCTCTCTCTCTTCATTCAAAATTACTCCTCTCTCCCTTCTCATTCAAATACTCCACTCTCTCTCTTCTCTCTCCTCATTCAAAATACTCCTCTCTCTCTCCTCTCTCTCTTCTCTCATTCAAAATACTCCTCTCTCCTTCTCTCATTCAAAATACTCCTCTCTCTCTCTCTCATCAAAAATACTCCTCGTCCCCTCTCTCATTCAAAATACTCCTCTCTCTCCCTCTCTCATTCAAAATACTTCTCTCCTCTCTCCCTCTATCATTCAAAATACTCCTCTCTCTCTCTCTCTCATCAAAATACTTCTCTCTCTCCCTCTCTCATTCAAATACTCCCTCTCTCTCTGTTCTCCCCATTCAAAAAATACTCCCTCTCTCTCTCTCCCATTCAAAATACTCATCTCCCATTCAAAATACTCCTCTCTCCCTCTCTTCTCATTCAAAAATAATCCCTCTCTCATTCAAAATACTACTCTTCCCATTCAAATTACTCCCTCTCTCCCTCTCTCTCATTAAAATTATCCTATCTCTCTCTCCCCCATTATATATATATCTTATAATATATTATATATATATATATATATATATAATATATATATATATATTTATATAGATTAATATATATATTACAGTATATATATTAAGTGTAGATAGGAACTAGACCACTATGGTCTGTTGAACTATTAACATTATCCCAGGAATCCCAGGGCCCAGATCAACACCCAGGCACTGGATGGAAAATTCCTCCCTGGTAATGAGGTCACACGTTGTGTTAATGGGGCGGTCCACTCCCACTCCTGAGTCCCTAACTCCCTGCGTACATGAGCTTGGGTGAATTGAAGTCAGTGATTTTTTACAGATAGATTATATACAGAGATATACATGAAGATAGATAGTATGGATGGTAGCCTACCATCCATACTTTTGGGGTACGAAAAGGGTTCGATATAAGTACGGAAATAAAAAATGAACTTTCGTACCGTACCAAACTTGAAGAAATATATCGAACCATAATATCGAACCGTACTTTAGCCCTTAATTAAAACCGTACCGTACCGTAATTTCGTACCGTACCGTAACGAACCACATGCCCTACTGGCAGCTGCCCGCATGGGAGAACATAAACAAACCTGTGATGTCCTATGAGGCTATCACAGGCGTGGTAGGTGATCATTTTTTCCTCGGGGAAGACACAGGTAAGGCGAATGACAACGTGTCATCGTGTCGTGGATTCATATGGATCTTTTACTCTGGTGTTTGTTTATAATGCATCGGACCGTCGTACGTTTGGCAGTGTACCAGAAAGAAATGTTGAATGGCGAAATCATCAATATCTATCACGATTGATTGCACAAAATTGAAGTAATGTCACCATTATTTCGTTCGTTTACCTTCTCTTTGCGTACATGAAGGAAAATATTTACCCATACACCAGACTTGATGCATTCCTCTAAATCATTGGATAGAGTGTTGTAGGAAATATGGTCCGAATACTTATATTTTTCCAAACAATCCACATTATATCCCCATGAATAAAGTAAACCCTTATATTTCCTTTGCGATAAACCTATGTTGACCATGTCAAAAACTTAATTGTAGCTGGTTTGGTAGGGAATAATGGGAAATAAGACTAGCCTGACCTCCTTGACCCTATGTCCTGGAGCTGAAGGGAAGTTTCCCCGACGGCCACCAGATGCAAAAACCGCTCACTATTCTATCCTATTCCTGCTGCGTGTATGGTTCTTGTCTTGAGTAAGTATGATCTTCAATCATCCCTACTTCCTGCTGTGTGGTAGTGGTCTGTATATTACCGCTGACCCATCCACTGCACCCTCTAGGATCAGTACTTCGCCCTCCATTTCCTCTTCCTCTTTACTTCCTAATTCATCCATTCTTCCTCCTCCTTCCTTCATCCAGAAGTTCTTGTCTTCTTCAGGCACCTGTCCTTGCAATAGAAACATAGGTTTGGGCACTTCAGCGTCTTCATGTGCCCAAAGGCTCCTTTAGGCCTACACACACCGTGTGAAACCACGTGTCGCACATCTCACATGCCACTGACTTGGACTCTCCCCTTCACCTCCTTCCTACACTCTCCACAGAAGCTCTTAAACAACATCTTACCGCTAGCTTCACCGAGGCTTCAGAAAATCGTTTTTTTGTTGGATGAGGTAAACACGCCTAGTCCCTTTTTGAGTCCACCATCAAATTTTTGGCGAATTTTGGTGAGGAAGCCGTAAGAAGCCGGCTTCTTGCAGCTTGCGTTTTCTGTTAACTCGAGGCACTTTTAAGAAGCCGGCTTCTACGGCTTGCCCAGCTGGGCCAAGCGGTAAGAAACCGGAGGAAGTGAGCCCTGAGCCCCGCTTCTACGGCTTCTGTCGGCTTCAATACATCACGATACGTGACGTCAGAGAAAAACAACACGTGGCGGTTTTGCGCAAAATCTTATCAGTGCAAAACCCTGTAGACCCTTCCATTCATCCTATCGTATTGTGATGCCAGGGTTTTTATAGGTTGTTACTGACACCCTTATATGAATGATATTAACTTGTTAGAATACTTCATTGATTAATAAAATCTCCTCATCACAACTGAATTGAGAGTTGAACTTTGTCATAGGGACTTCACTATTTAATTATAGTACGAACACTTCTCGCTGCGGAGATTACTGAAATGGGAATGAACCCTTAAGGTTAGTAAGGGGAATGCTGCCACCAGCTCAAGCGAGTAGTTCTTGGTGTACTCCTGAGCACGTTTAATAACATGAGAATTATTGGTAGTCGGGGGATGGATATTTAGTAGTACACCGAGTGAGGCTAAAAAACTCTTTGGAGATGGGGGGAAGTTTTTCCATAACACGGAATAATCACCTGGGGTTTTACAAATAACACAAAAAAACTATATTTAAACATCATCCTATTTATTCATCATGAAATATTATTTCTCTTGTTTGAGATCTTAGACACAAATATAAGCTCTAATCCGGCACAGGAAAGCTCTAAAAACCCCGGGCAGAGGAAAGTTTCTAATCCGACACAGGAAAGCTCTCTAATCGACACAGGAAAGCTCTCTAATCCGACACAGGAAAGCTCTCAAATTTCCGACACAGGAAAGCTCTCTAATCCGACACAGGAAAGCTCTCTAATCCGACACGGGAAAAAGCTCTCTAATCCGACACAGGAAAAGCTCTCTAATCCGACACAGGAAAGCTCTCCCGAGCATAACCTCCCTCAATGAATCCTATTCTTAGAATTACCATCTACGTATAACAACAAGCCGCTGAAAACTTGTAGGCATACATGGAGAATATAAGGGGGGGGGGGAATGTAAGAGTAATAATGTTGTTCGCGTTCACTAAACCATGTGGACGGGGTTTTTTTCTCCAGACTGAGACATCCGTCTGGACCTTGAGTGAAGTGAGTGAGAGACTCTGTTAATAAACACTTATAAGGAAGGGCAGGTCTCCTATGCGTTAATGAAACTAAAAACTGTACCTATATATGAGCATATAGATAGATATATTATCACAAGGAGGGGGGGGGGGGGAGTAGGAGCGAGTTACTGAGGTCTTACCTTGAGTGAAGTGAGTGAGAGACTGGCTCCCTCGTGGTAACTAAGGGGAGGTTGGGAGAGTAGCGGAAAAAGGGAATGTTCGGGAAACCTATGAAAGGCCCTTCCCCTGAAGGGATTATCAGACCTCGAATGACTCTAATTAACTAATGAAACAAGTATGCATATGAAATGGCTTCTATAATGCAGTTCTTTTACTTGATATAGAAGAATTTAATATGTTTACACTAATATCCAGAGAAAGATGTTTTCCCTTTTTGTTCAGCTTACGAACATGGTTTCAGAGCGACGAGGTATGGGTCGGAATGAAATTTGGTCGACTTTCAATTTAGCGAATAACTCGACTAATCCACCCATTTATGAACGTGATCTGTCACTATTGTGTCTATTTTGAAGGAATTAAGAATCTAAGTGTGTTCCTTGATCTGTCAGGAGGGTGAGGAGAGGATGAAAATTTTTTTAAATTAATAGTTAACCCATGATCGCGAAATAAATGTCCCACGCATTTTGACTCGTATCCGGAGTGTATGGGGGAGGGAGTGGGGGAGGGGGGGAGATAGAAGTGGGAGATAGAAAGAAAGAAGATAAATTTTACCAGAAACGAAAAAATTGAATTGACCTTAATATAATAAGAATACCGTGTCTCCATATGCTGGGTCTAGGTGACAACCTGCCCCCGAACAACATATGATTATTGAAACCTTTTTCCTTCTTAAAATACAAACCGGGAATTGTATGATAGGAATTTCCATCCTGTCTCTTCCCAATCTCCGGGCATTACAGTATTTCACTAATTTTACAGCTTAACTGCTGCCCCGATACACGTTACAGGCAACCATCGAGTCACTATAGCCCTTTCCCAAAGAGAAACACTTACAAGTAATAATAGTTGATAAAAAAAAATACATGATAAAAACCATACTCGTGACTGTTTTGGACGTGGATAATTTTAAACTTTTGAGTAAACTATTATTACTTGTAGGTGTTCTCATGGAGACTAGTGACTCGATGTTGCCTGCAAAATGTATCGGGCAGTAGTTAACCTGTAAAACCAGTGAAATAAGAGCGATGAATGGAGGTTTACAGGATTTCGCGCCTTGACATTTTTCGCAAAACAAACGGGACAAAGGGGGAACTAGTAATGAGTGAATATCGTCGTAGAAATAATGTAATTACAGATAACAGGACACAAATAAACAAACATATGTACATTTTAAAAGCATGGGGCTTACCTTAAGACCACGTATAAGAATATACAAGGGACCGTAGATATAAACACTATAAGGCCTCTTCCATTTGCGACATTTCAAGAACCCAGTTCACGGAACCCAAGAGTTCAGGCGTTCCATTTGCGCACGAAAAAAACCTGGGTCCGAGGCAAAGCGCATAGTGAATCAGCAAAACCCGTGAACTTTCTCTACTCACATTGAGAGGTCGGTAGCCTGGGTGAGTTTTCAGTTTATAACAAACAATGGTCGCTTGGGCCCTATTTTTTCTTATCGTGAAGGGTTTTCCGCATGCATGAGTCGGAGAAGATGTCAGACGGCATAAAAAGAGGCCCTGGTGGAGGCCATGCGGTCCCGCGATCTTTAAAATTGATATGATCCCTTCACATAGCAGTAGCTGAGTTTTTATCTCTCGTTATCTCTCTCTCGTTATCTCTCTCGTTATCTCCTAGTTATCTCTCGTTATCTCTCGTTATCTCTCGCTATCTCTCTCTCTCTCTCTTGTTATCCCTCGTTATCTCAGTCTGCCGTATCTCTCGTACCTTCCTCCTCTCTCTCTCTTCTCTTCTCTCTATTCCTCTCTTCTCTCTATCTCTCGCTCCTCTCTCTCTCTCTCTCTCGTCTCTCCTCTCTTCTCTCTCTCTCACTCTCTCTCTATCTCTCTCTCTCTCTCTCTCTCTCTCTCTCTCTCTTCTCTCTCTTGTCTCGTTATACTCTCTCTCGTTATCTCTCTCGTCTCTCGTTATCCTCTCGTTCAGTCCTCTTCTGCTCTCTCGTTACGTCTCTTGTTATCTCTCTCGTTATCCCTCTCTCTCTCTCTCCTCTCTCTCTCTCTCTCTTCTCTCTCCTCCTCCCCCCCCCTCTCTCTCTCTCTCCTCTCTCTCTCTCTCTCTCTCTCTCTCTCTCTCTCTCCTCTCTCTCTCTCTCTCTCACTCTCTCTATCGTTATCTCTCTCTCTCTCTCGTTACTCTCTCCGTTATGTCTCTCTCTCTCGTTATCTCTCTCCTCTCGTTCTCTCCTCCTTAAATCGCCTCGCCAGCTGAGTATGTGTGTAAACAAAAAACGGGTTTTGCTTTCCAATATTGTGATACACGCGAAACCAACCCTTGACCCAGAACCCAACCACTGAACTGAAATGAACAGGGCAGACATTCAGAACCAGCTTAAAGGGCGCTCCGGTTTTAGTGCTTAAGGGAATGCTAGGATTTGCAGAGAGAACAGATAAAAACTAACTTACCAATTTTCTCTGTGAAAGATGTGTATACTTCCCTATCCAAATGACTACATTCCACCCAAAGTTCATGTCTTTATGTCTTATAGTTGTTGTGGGTGAATTCTTTTTAGTTGAAAAAAGTTGAAATATTTTCACGATTTCAAAAAAAAAAAAAAAAAAAAAAATTATTGCGTCACAACATCAAATTCTAGTATGGAAATGAAAGGTTTGAGTCAGGACAACACTTTCCGTATTGGAGATTTTACAAATATCTTCTATCTTTTTTTTAAATTATTTTTTTACTGGTAGATGTAAATAAAACAATTGGCCCAGAAAAAACGGCAAAATACAGGTTGAAAAAATATATACAGGGAGTTACTGGTTAAACAATATTTTCTAATTTTTGCAATACGGATATTAATGCACACCTTTTCTGCTTTCAAATAAAAACAAACATAAAATTAAAAAAAAAGTTTTTTTTTTAGGGGGGGGGCCAAAATAGCAAAATGGTGGAGATTTAGACTCGAAGAACAAAAACTTAAACTTTCCAGGAGGGCGATTTAAAGTTTCGCTAGGCCATTTTTAAAAAGGCACCGGCCATTATATTCGTCCCCTTCACCCCTCTAGTTTCTTTTTTTGTCTTCAAACGATCCTTTCACGATTTGGTCGATTTTTTCATGTAAGACTCCTGCAGCCATTGAAGGGTTCCCCAAACTCGAGCACCATAAAACCACCTACTGTAACCAAGCATTGTAGTCGACGCACTGCTTGTGCCACTGCAAAGTACTAGAATAGTGTTTATTAGATTTTTGTACTTGGAGCACAAATCTCCGAAATACGAGAGTGTAAATGTTATTTGGGTTTGCGTTTTACCTACAACAAAACATGCTTTCAATAATTTGTCTGTAGTAGCCTCTTAATTCAGCACACACTTTTTTGGCGCCTTTCGACGGCAATACAAAGTGTACTATCATAGTTTTGTGTGATGGGGAGTCTTCTTATTTGCGAGGCACTTTGGTAGAAGCAGTAAGCTCTCAGGTAGACTTGGGGGCTACAGTTGGTGTTGAGGGTTTTCATCATCTTGATGAGCAATGAAGGAATGAGGCAGAAAATGTCATTCCTCATGTCCTTCACGCTCCCTCCACATGAGTTGATTGCCGACTGTAGTATTTTTGCAATTTCATATCACAAAATCAGTCAGTCTTCCTTTCCTCCCATCACTATTCAACCTTTCTTGTTTTCCGTTTTTGTCTTTGTTCCGGTTACCACCTTGTTACCTCACTTTTCTCAAACGCTGTTCCTAATCTTTACCACATGATTTATGCACTCCCCTTTTCTATACTAAACCATTATAGGGGACCTTTATTATATTGTTTTTCCAATGCACATAGAGCGTTATAGGCAGAACTGTCACACCGTCGGAAATAAAACAATGTGTAAGCGTAGGTTGTAGGTAAAGCTTCTCCCAAACAAACTTCAGTGCACCCAGCTGTCTCCATGCCACCAGAACTCCCGTCGTAAGGTTTTTCTGGATTCTTGTTTGTGTCCTTTCTTCACTCTTCCAGATCTTCCTTACTAATTTTGGTATTCTCCTTCTTTGTGCACTTTTTCAAAAGAACTTGCTGACAGTTTCGAAATCAATTACACAACCTGTGTGTGCCTCGACTACGGCACCCACAGCAAGTTACTCGTGTGGCATCGTTTTGCCAACTCCCATCTTTATATGACCTTTATCTATAAATACCGCTTGATCTGGTGTGTAGTTCTTTCACAGCATCCCTGGGTTTTTCCATCACTCTTTTGCCTCTGTTCTGTTCTTCTGTAGAATATGGCCTCTGGGGGGAGGGGGGCGGTGTCCTGGTACTTTGGAATTAACGGGGTAATCCTCATATTGCTGATGAGTTGTGTAGGAAGTAACCCTAATCCAACTTCCATGGTTGAGTTACACCCAACGTGTTCGGAATGGGGTGTCATCAACCTTGCCCGTCGCCAATCATGTTCACCGCAGTCCTCACATTGTCAGGTGGAGTTAAAACCAAGGATTGTTTACAAAATGGACCTAAACTTTGCCCATAACATTGGCTGCACGCAACGTTGGTGAAAAGTTCTCGTAGGTAGCTTGGCTATATTATGTCCATCAATGATGGGGGGGCGGATGGGGGAACAATGTCGCAGCTGTGTTTCCCACCTCCAATCCTTTTCTTGGCAGATGAAGGTGAGCAGTTGTGTTGTGGGAGGTACAAGGGGTGGCGAGGTGTTGGCTGCTGTGCGGTGCTGGTGGACGCGTAGGCTGCTCTCTCTCCTCTCCCTTTCTCTCTCTTCCTGCTTCCTTTACTTTGCTTCTACAGCTTTGTCTTTTCTGTTCTTTATGTTCTGTAGTTTAGATCTCGTCACTCTTCCCATGTTTTAACAAGTGTAGGGGGCAACAAGTAAGGGGCAAACCAGGGTCAAGGTCGAAGTGGAGGCAGGGAGAAAACGTCCTTCCACCTTTGGACTCTATGAAGGCACTGAGCGTGTGAGAGGGTGGCATTGGTCGGTAGATGAGCCCCGCGTGGGACACGAGTGCCAGACACTCTCCAGAACCATATTACAGCAAAACAAAATCAAATTCTATCAAAATTGTGAGTACAGTAACCATCACAAAAAATAGTTTTTGACGCATCAAGGGTTGCCAGATGTTGCAAGTTATTATATTTATTTATTATATAAAAAAAATGAAACGTGATACAGCCACACAAAACTTTGTGGAAGGTAGTTATCGTACTTGGCACCTTTGGCATCAAAACATTGAAAATCCTTGCGTAATGTAGATGAATTTCGTCATTTTACACCAGGCGTCAATCCTTTCAACTTACTTCCCTATTTGTACAACCGAAGTCACGCGGGGATTCTGGTACGAGCATATGGGAGTGCGCTACGGTGTCACTCTGGGCTTCGATAGCTGATTGGCTGAGCGGAGTACAATTACGTCACAGCATCGCCAGCGAATCACATAGTATTCTCAAAAGGTTTCAGCAATCACAAGGGCTTCCACGCATCAGCTGTGTTATAAAACTAAATTCATCATCCACACCAAAAGCTCCATTTTTATTTTTGTCTCCCTCTCCTTCCTCCTCCACACTCCTGTAGCTCTCCTCCTTTCCTCCTCCTAACTTTTCTTATAGCAGCCGGCAGCAGTCGCTCTTTTTTTATGCAGCTAGCACTTATGAGCAGCACAATAATACACCAACGACGGTGTTTTTGTCGCAAGCACAGCCGTCTTAACTAGTACACGACAGACTACACCCTTAATCACACACCCATTGACTTCGCCTAGCAAACTGTTCTGTTTTGTGTCACCATGGCCATGGTATACTTGTTATTGACACTATGACTTCACGCCCCACCACCCACTACCCACTCACCACTGCCACCACTAAAAAATACCACCAACTGCTATAAGGGAAAAAGGTAAGGCTACTTCTTCCTCCTCCTCCTCCTCAACCTCCTAGCTTCTCCTCGCCTTCTCCTCCCTCTTCACCTCATCCCAAACCATTCCCACAGCAGGCCGGCGAGCAGTTGCAGTAGCAGCCAGCAGCAATAGCAGCAGCAGAAGCAGGCAGTAATAAACATATAAGCCGTGTTTTTGTCGGCCTAAGCAAGTCAATTGGTACGAAACCCATCATAGAACACGCTGAAATGGGTGTTACACGGTTTATATTTTTATTATGCTGCCACCATACCACTATCACTACCTGCCACTACCACAACTACCACCAACGCTACAAGAAAAAGGCTAGGAGGACGAAGGACGAAGGAGAAGGAGGAAGGAATATAATTTATATTATATGTACCTTTGTCTGTTTCGCGGAGCTGTGCTGGTGGTGTATGGGTCCGGGAGTCTGGGAGATGCCAACATTCGCCACTCGACCCATTCACCCCATAACAAACTCATCACGAGCGGATGGCATTGTAATATGGCCTAATTTCATTTGTATACTTGCCCCTGTTCAGGTCTTGAGTCAGAAAACATCATAGTATACTACTATTTTATGAGATGTTTGATGTATTTGCGTGCTCTACAACTGCCGGGAGGCAGTTGTGTGATTTTGAAGCTCAACGTCTTTTACACTACGTCATTATGTGCCGCAGAATGCCAAAAGTCGCCCAGAACACTGTTGGAAGTCGCTAGGTCGTGCAGACCGAAGTTAAGCCTCTCTGATGTAGCCCCTGGTTCATGCAACTTGGGCACAAATGGAAGAGGCCATAGTCGATAGTCAATTTACACACTGCACTAATGCGCCAGCGCAGCAATACATTACGAATTTTAGCATCCCTACAAGGACTTTATGTGCCACTGAAGACAGGTACCGTAGATAACAGTGAAGTCGCCAGTTCTACGGTTCCTTGTTATTTACAGCACGTGTGGTGGCGTTAATACTTACATTGTTACACTCCATGATTTCAGGAAAGTTAGAAGGGGCTATCTGGAAAGTCTGTGTCATTTTGGTCTTCATCGGTCATATTAGGGCTATAAATGGAACAAAATTACAAAAATAAAACGAGTTGCGACCTCACTCTACTTACTACAGTAAAGTCGCACTAGTATTTTAACCCAAACAGTTGAGTCGCCAACTCTGGACGGAGTTCAGGGAAATTAGAGGTAAAGTAAAACAAAGTCTCTATATATATGTAGCTGCGGAAGATGCTCGGGATGTGATTAAAATTCCTGCTGCCAACCACGTGTTAAATAACTGCTATCTACCAAGTTTGAAAGATTGGAAGTTTTGTGTCCTGCCGCCGTGAAAGGTGATCAGCTGCTGTCTAGTCATCGCGCGGAAGAAAAACGTGAGAACAAAATGCGCAACAGTTATACCTGCAGATGAACAAAGCATTAAAACAACACTGGAAACAGGTAGATTTTATAAGCCATGATATAAACTACTGTGTAACATCTCACTGGCACATCAAAATCAGTAGTGTATGCTATAATTCGTAATATTTGGCGCCTGGCGACTCACTGCAGGTGGCGACTTCACTGTATCTACGGTATCGCTGTCTTGACTTTTTGTTACCTCTATCAATATCACAAACCTGAGACTGGCGAAAGCGTCTTCAGGTCGGCACATACAAATCAGTACCGTGCATGCTAAAATTCTGTAATACTATTGTGCTGGCGAAATTACGTGCAGCGGCAAGTGCATCGCGCTGACTATAGTGTTAGTCTACGGTACAGCAGCTGATAGGTATGATTTATGGGGACAACTGACCTAGCTCATGACGCTTTAAAGTCAGGAGGTTTGACTGAGCAGAGAGATGTCCGGTGGTGCATATGGACGTTCGAAGATGACAATTCGTGTCATCTGTGTGCACATTTTCACCTTTTTTGGCATTAAATCAATCAATCAATCGCATTGTGTGGTTGTTCTGTTTACAGCTTCAGCTGGTGATCGCCGAGCGGGGGCGAGCCCCGACAAGAAGCTGGCAAACTGTCAGCCGTTATCTGGCGAGGCAGGCAAGCGAGAGAGAAGCCCCCCGGCAAGAAGCCGGCTCTAAGGCTTTCATCACCAAAATTCGCTTTTTAAAAGTCATTCTCCCTCCGCGAGTAATCGTCCAGAGAGTGTTCGAGCTCGACAAGTTGACAGACGACCTGCAAAGCGATCCTGAGCAGAAGAGGTCACAAGAAGAAGAAGAGGCGGACAACAACAACACGGGCCTGGAACACGGCATCTGCAGCCTGTTTTAGCGTGAAAGCTACGCCACAATTACAACGAATTCGCGGACGGGTGAGAGAGAGGTGCAGGAGGATGTGCAAAGGTGTGTTGGGGAGAGTTGATGAAGGGGTGAGGGTGAGGGTGCAGGGAACGATGTGCAGCGTGTGTGGGGAATGGGGTAGGGTGTGTGGGGAGGGGAAGGGGTGGAAAGGGGAAGGGTGTGAGAGGATGGGAGGAGGGGTGAGGAAAGGGGGAGAGGTGGAAAATAGCCCCCAGCTCTCGTGTCTCCGTTGGGGCAAAACCGTGAGGAAAAGTGAAGTATTGGGAGTATTTTCGATTTATCTTCACATTAGGAGTGCAGTAGACTCATTTATGTGTTTCGGGGTGTTAGGCCTTCCGTCTCTCTGCTTTAACTGACGCAAACGGTAAGTATGGAGGAGAGTTTCACGATGTCGGTTTTCAGACGACGACAAACTACTTTTCTGACCTACAATAGGTGCTTGTTCTAATGGTGCTTCTTTATTTGGCGCAAACACAAAAAAAAAACAACAATGAAAAAAACAATTGAAGCCTAACCTAACCCTATGTTATTAAACGCTAACCGAACCCAAACAACCCAACCCACAACCAAACCCAACCCAACCCAACCCAACCCAACCCAACCCAACCTAAACCAACCCCTAACCTAACCTAACCTAACATAACCAACCCAAACCTCTACACTAACAGGTTTCTAATTTTAAAGAAGAAACCTAACCTAAACCTTAACCACAAAATATTATTATTTTTTTTTTTTTTTCTTTTTTATGAGCGCAAGGTCGAGTAGTAGTGTACAGTATACTGAGCCAAAAAAAAAAATTTGAATTCGTGAGTAGTAGATGGTTTGTAGCGTACGTTAAACTCTCATCCATATTAACCCGCAACAAATTCAGGTGCGATGAAGCCTTGAGTGTTATTCGTTATAATGGACGAGATCTTCGCGGTCATTTTAAGAGACGGACCAACTATTTATTCCTGGCCAAAAAATAGGTATGTGTTTTTCGGAATACTTTGGAACTCACCTCGGCGTTGACTGAAATGAACTACCGACTGTATTGCTATGCTTATTGTACCGTAACTCACATCTGTAAAGGTTCCAGGTGCGCTCAGACCTTGGTTAACCCACACGGCCCGCTATGAAATATGAGTGCTCCACAAAAAATTCTAAGTCAGTTAGGTTAGGTCTAGGTATACTTTGTGGTTAAGGTTAGGTTAGGTTAGGTTAGGTATACTTTGTGGTTAAGGTTAGGTTAGCGTTAGGTATACTTTGTGGTTAAGGTGTAGTTCTTAGGTTAGCGTATACGTTGTGGTAAGGTTAGGTTAGTTAGATTTTTACAGATAGTGACTTTGATGATTTTTGGGAGCTAAACTCACCGTTATTTGCTTTCCCCACCCCAAAACCCCGTATTCCTGCCAGTTCCCCAGGCTTGTTGGCTATAGGGGGACAGAAAAAAAAAAGAAGGGGTGAAATGACTTCTTCCACAAAGTTTTACTCTCTATAGTTGCCGCTTTCCATTAAAAACACTGAATCTCCCATCAGAAAAAGCACTAAAAATTGGCGGACAATTAGTCAGGGTCTCAGAAAACAGGAAAGCGATTGAATAGAACATATCAAACTAACCTTAACCTAACCTTATAGGTGTTTCATTAAAGCTAACCCTAACTGTAACCACAAGAGTATATCACCTAAATTTATAGGTTAAATGAAAAATGGAAACCTAGAGAGACTTACCACAAACAAAAACATGTCACTCCGGCACTAGTTCTTCCGGCCCGGTCATCCGGCCCCTAGTTTCGCGGCCCTAGTCACTCCGGTGCCTCTCAGAGGTTCAACCCAAGTCCACTGCGGCCTCCCAGAGCTGAGTGTACGTGTCCTGCGTGTTTCTTGAGCCCATTGAGAGTTTTTTCATGTACGTATATGGCTTGCAGTATACAAGACGACCTTTTTACCTTAAAAATAGCACGAAATTGGGGGTGTCGTCTTATACGTACGCCCAGTATAAAATGTTGAACCCTTAAGATCCTGTGGTGTACGGGACGTTGTTAGCGCGGGTAATGATTGATGGTTAGGCTACCCCTGCCTTGGTAAAAACACAGATACTTTCTACTGAAATCACTACCGTAATTCACATTATCTAATTAAAATAATAAGCTGTAGCTAAAATGAGTAAAGCCTGATCAGGACATGATAATGTAACTATGTGGATGGTTCAACCAGAAGTATGTGTTGTGGAGGGCCATGTGCAGCCTTCGTCCTATATATATACTGTACACAGAGAACATACGGGAGTGGTATATGAATAACAGCAGGCAAGAGAGGAATTTGCATAGATGTAGAATGTAGGGCCTCGCATCAGCAGGGCGTGGGTCGTTATTTCTTCTTCTTCTTCTTCTTTTGACCTTGTTCGCTTCTTATCGCTTGCGGCTCCTTTTACCTACGTTTAATCGGTTGCAGGTCACCTACAACGTCAGACCAAGGTCTGACCTTGGAGCGTTGTCTTATACGGCGAGTATAGCCAAAACCTACGTTTTAACTTAGAAATTTTGGGGTCGTCTTTATACATCCGAGTAGTCTTATACAGCCATATATGGTATTTTTTTTTACTTGGAAGATTTTTATTTATTATGACCAACTTTATACTGTCTTTTTGTGTAAATGACCTAGAAATACCGTAGATAAAACTAGAGTCGCCACTGCACTAATGTCGCCAGGCGCCATATATTACAAATTATCGCATAATACTGATTTGTAATGTCTAGCCACTGAAGATGATACAACAGTAGTTTATAATCATGCTTGTATAATCCTGCCACTGTTTCAGTGTTGTTTTATGCTTCTTGTATCTGGCAAGTATCACGGTTTTCAAATTTACAGCTTACTCGTTTTTTTCGGGCGACGCCGGACGGCAGCGGACAATTACGAACATAAACACTAGCTGGCGATCTTAGTGTAAGTCGCCACTCCGGTTGATATTTGGTAATTTTGTTCATTTATAGCCATACTATGACTCAGATGAAGACACAACAATGCACACAGACTCTTCCAGATATGCCTATTTCTAACTTCCTGAAATCATGGATGTAGTAAAGAAAGTATGAACCCCAGAGGTCTGTACATCGAAAACAAACTGTCCTGATTACTTTAGTTGTATCTACGGTACGTAATAAATTAATGAAGTGAAAGCCATTTCGGATAACTGTTCCTTATGGCCGCATGTAAAGTAATAGGGTTTTGTGTTTGTGCAGCATTTGCGAATGAAACAATGTCACTTTCACCACCAACCATGCTTCATAAAATATTGGCGGGCCGAGCGGACCAGGGGGGTAGGCCGGAGTGACCAGGGTGGTAGGCCGGATGTGACCAGGGGGGGGGGGCTTGGACGGTGACTAGGGTGCCACGGGGCAGGGAGAAAACTAAGGACCGGTGTGACTTGAAATCGCCCACAAAGGTATACCGATAAACCTAACCTATAGGTTTTAATGCAAGAGCTTAACCTAACACTTAACCACAAAGTTACCTAACTAACCTAATCCTTAAAGTTTCATTAAACCTAACCTTAACATTAACCCCTCTTACCTACTGAGGTTGTGGGAAGCAGGGGGAATGTAGCGACGCTTTGTCTCCCCGATGGCGGGCCCTAGGCTTATGCCTCTGGCAACGCCCCACACATCCACACCCGACCATACTAACATATCAGTCTTCATAATATAGTAGTGGCGGAGAAAATATTGATTCTGATGGCTGTCTAGGCTATGAACTCACGAGCACCACGTGATGGGCTATTCCTGTCCCTGGTGCTGTTATAAGGCACGAGAACTGCGACTCGGTCGATACTGACCTCGCTTAACCACGTTGCATTGTATTACCGTATCTTGTTTTACTAGTATACTGTGCAGAAAACTAATCATTAATTCCGTGTATCGTTCAAAACTTATCATACAGATTGATTTGTTTTGTATAGTTATTCTAATAAGTCGACACGGGACACTCTCCTCACCCGACGACTCAAGTTGCACAACATGAGGAATCTCTGCGTTTCCACGAGATGGACAAGTGAAGCCAAGACCAGGGACAGGATCTAGCCACAGGCTCACACAGGACAATCAAGGCTCGAATTCATAGCAATGACAGGCTCGAATTTATGATTATTTACCGTACCGTAGCATATCCATATTTAAGTTTTGGCCTAACCAGTAGCCTACCGTTGGCCTGGTGGACTTCTGTACCACAACTTGGTCGACTGTACGCCTGTTGACTTGTGTACGCTGCGCCCGTAATCTCACTTACAATTAATACTAAACTTTGGTCATTAGAATCCGACTTACGCATCCCATCCTCCCCTTAACTTCACACTCACTGTTTATCCTCACTCACACTCTTTGCTGAATCACCTGTACGGTAGATTTGGCATCGACTTAATAGTGCTATGGCGAAGGACTTATCTAATACCACCTAATACCAAGTTGAATAGTAGAAGAAAATATCGAAATGGCTGCCGCTTTAGGACACTCACCACGTTGCTCTCGACCATATCCTTATCGCACGTGGTACTTCTCAATATGTGATTTATAATAACAAATACTGACCTCTAAAGTTACAAAGTGAGGTAACTATGATAGGCTCGTGCAGAGGAATATGTGGTACATAGAACTACACAGGGAACCTAGTTGAGAACAGCACGTATCTTCCCATTGTATGCGGCGCACCATCAGCACCCCATCACTATTCCTTGCTTATTGGGGCAGAAAAAGCCTCCCGTATTAACTCGTGTATATGGACATTGAATGATGTAGAGGAAAACCGAGAGGGACAGTACATAAACTAATATGTAACTGATTTAGTGAAAAGGGGAACCTACAGATAAGTTGATAAAATAACCGGTTAATTATTACAGTTTCACCCAACCAACACGAATTCTGATGCCGCCTTATGGTTTTTCTGAGTGTGTTTTTAATGTTGTTTTGAATGATACCAGATATTGCTAACCGCTTTCGTGCAATTTTTTTTTCTTGTGTTGTACAAAAAAGAAGAAATAAAAAAAAGACCTAAAACACCTAACCTAACCTGTGTACCTATACTAACCTCCCCAACCCATACCTTAACACCTGAACTGTTATAACTAACCAAATCACTTTAACCGAACTAAAAAAAAAAAAAAAAAAAAATAACCTTTATCTACCTAAAAAACTTTTAGTTAGGTAAAAAGGTTAGGTGAGGTATAGGTTAGGTTAGGTTAGGTAGGGTTAGGTTAGGTACATACAGGTAAAGGTTACGGTTAGGTTGAGGTTCGTTTTTTTTTCTTTTGTGTAAAAGAAAAAACAAAATTGCAACAGAAACGGTTAGCAGAATTCATTCAAAAACCACATGAAAAACACACCAGAAAAACATAAGGCGCATCATAAGTATCGTTTTGTGGGTGAAACTGTAAATTAACCGTTATTTTTCAACTGTCATCGTGTAGGGTCCCTTTCACCTAAATCAGTTACCATAATTTAGTTATGGTAACTGTCTCTTCGGGTTCCTCTACATCATGAATTATGTGTCATATACATATATAAGGAGCTTGTTCTGCCCACAATAAGCAAGGAATAGGGACGGGGGCCATGGGAAACGTCACATAATGCGCAAAATGAATGATTCTTTTCAAACTAGTCTTGTAGGTCTATGTAGCCACATATTCAGCTTCTGCTTCGAGCCGATATAGTACCTAATGTCAACACATTTAGCTGGCGCCTGTATTTGTTATATAAAGACCTATTCGCAATGCGATAAGTCTGAGACGGCCATGGTGGGAGTTCCTAGGCGGCCAGCCATTTTCGAATATTTTCCTGTACTATTAATCTCTTTGGTATTAAGGGTTTAGAAGTCCTCGCCTTAGCACTATACAGTTGTGCCAAACTTAACAGTAAAGATTAAGCAAAGATGTGAGTGAGGGAAAACAGTCTGATGTGAAGTAAGCGTTAAAGTGTCGGAAGTAATACCAAAGTTAAGTATAATTGTAAGTGAGGTACGGGCGCAGGCGGTACAAGTCAACCAGGGTACACGTCGACCAAGTGTACCAAGTCCAACAGGCAAAAACGGTAGGCTTACTGGCCTAGGACAAACAACTCTGTAACAGTAGGGACTAGGATTATCAGGGCCCCGAGCGCCACACGGTACGTAAAAAATTAATCATAAATTCGAGCCTGTCATGGCTATGAATTCGAGCCTGTGAGTGCACCGGTGTGAGGGGCTATGTGGCATAACCTCTGTTCCCTGGTCTGGATTCATTGTTCACACAGTGAACGCAGGAGTTCCCATCAAGTGTGAATTAGTGTCGGCGTGAGGAGATTGTAGGAAGAGTTTCGTGTGACCTTGATTAGATAACTATACAAAAACCAAATCAATTGTATATACAGTTTTGAACGATTTACAGCCACGGAGTAGATTAGTTCGCACCAGTATTATTAAGAAAAAAAATCAACAGAAAATGCAAGTGGGTAGGCAGTAGCGACCCACGAAGTTCTCGTTCCCATTTTAAAACGTACCCAGGAAAGGATAGCCAATCATCGAGGCTCGAATCCATAGCCAATGACACGCCTCGATATAATATTTTTCTCCGCCATAGTAATATGAAAATTGTGTAGGATGTGGGTGGGAGGTGTTGGGCGTCAGAGGCACAGCCTGGCCACGCCAGCGGGGAGACCCCAAACGCCGGCGCTACCATTCCCCCTGCTTCTCCACAAACCTCAGTAAGGGGTAAGAGGGTAAGGTTAAGCGCCTATTTGTTTAATTCGAATACAATAGGTTAAAGGCTTTCTCAGGTTCTGGTATACTTTGTGGTAGTTAGGTTAGGTTTATAGTTTCATTAAACACCTCACGGTTTATGTTTCGGTATACTTTGTGGCGACTTATTCAGTCACCCCCAGAGTCCTTAGTTCTCCGGCCTGGCCCCCCCACCCTAGTCACCCAGGCCCCCCCCCCTGGTGCGCCACTCCGGTACTCTCTACCACCCTGGTCACTCCGGCCACCTCCCTGGTCACTCCGGCCGCCAATGTATTTTATGAAGCTATGTTGGTGGAAATGACATGTTTATTATGCAATGCGTGACACACCCCAACACTAGTACTTTACATGCTGGCTCTAAGGAACAGTACCCCCACGAAACTAGGCATTTCACTTCATTAATTTATACGTACCGTAGTAACACTACCACGAATCAGGACACCGTTTCTTTCGATTGTACATTTGACATCTGGTGGCGTTCATACTTACCATTTACTACCATCCATGATTTCAGGCAAGTTTATGAAGAGGCATCTGGAGAGTTGTGGCATTTGGGGTCTTCATCTGAGTCAAGATTAGGCTATAAATGAAAACAAATACCCAAAATAATCAACCGAGTGGCGACTTACAACTAAGATCGCCAGCTAGTGTTTAGTTATTCTAAGTGTCCTCTCGCCGTTGTCGTCGCCCGAAAAAAAAAACGAGTACGGCGGAAATTGAAAACCGGTGATCACCTGCCAGATACAAAGATCAAAACAACCAACTGCAACCAGGGGCAGATTATACAGTCATGATATAAACTAACTGTGGAATCATCTTCACGTGAACATAACAAATCAGTAGTTATGCTATAATTTGTAATATATTGGCTCCTGTTCGACATTAGGCAGGCTGGCGGACTATAGGGGACATACGCGTTAGTTAATAGTCATTTACACAAAATAAAACATATAAAGTTAGTAATAAAAATAAAATATGACTTCCAAGTTTTTAAAAACAAACAAAATAATCCCCATTATAGGGATGTATAAGACGACTCGGGTATAAGATCGACCCCCCCCTTCTAGTAAAACGGAGGTTTGGGTTATACGCGCAGTATAGAATCCCCAAGGTAGACTCTGCGTGAAGTGTAGTGACCTGCACCGATAGTAGGGAAGAAGGGAGCGCAAGCGTTCTAACGAGCGAAACATTCAGTAAAGAAGGCGTAGAAGAAGAAATAAACGAGACCCACGCCCTGACTGCATGCGAAGGGCCCTGGACCCGTACATCAGCCACCACTTCCTCTCTTGCCTTTTGCTGTTTAATTCAATATACCACGTCACGTATATTCTCTAGTGACCGTATATTATAAGGGACGAGGCTGCACCTTGGCACCTTCCACAACAACCCAATTCTGGTAGTTGGCCAACCATTCCCAAATAGTTACATACATGTCACTGATCAGCTACTCATTTAGCTACACTTATTTTTTATTAAAATAATGTGAATGATAAGGTAAGTGATTTCCAGTAGAAAAGTATCTGGTGTTCTACCAAGGCAGGGGTAAGGCCTACCATCAATAATACCCGCGTAAAACCAACGTCCCGTACACCACAGGATTTAAGCTTCACATGTTTATACTGGGCGTACGTAATAAGCCACGACCCCCAACCCCCCAAATTTTATGACCTATTTTTTAAGCGTACAAAGGGTCGTCTTATTATCGCAGCCCATATCCCCGCGTTTCCCATTTCCCCACCACAACCCACCTCATGGGCTCGAAAAACCCGCAGGACCCGTACACCTCCAGCTCGGGACGGGCCCAGGCAGCTGCACTGGGGTTACCCTCTTGCGAAGGGCCGGGGTGCGTGACTTCTGGCCCCTGCTGCAACCTCGGTGCGGGGCGTGACCGGGCGCGTGAAGAAAACTAAGGGTGCCCGGAGCTTGCTATTTGGTATTTTGCCATGTTTTCGTTGGGTGGTGTAAGCGTGTAGCCCGTTACTTTATCATTAAAAACGTATAAGGGTCAGCGCTTAGATCAACTTATTTGTATTTAAGGTTATGGTTAGTAGATTAAATGAAAAGCCTATTTAAGTGTCTAGGTTAACGGTTAGGTGAATGTCTATTCAATCGCATTCCCTGTTATCTGTAGAACCATGACTAATTTTTCCCGGACAGTTTTTAGGCTTTTCTGATGGAGATTCAGTGTTTTTAATGGAAACGGCAAACTATAGAAGGTAAAACTTTGGAAGAAACCACTTCACCCCTATTCTTTTTTTCTTCCCCCCTATCAGCCAACAAGCCTGGGGACTGGCAGGAAATACGGGTTTTGGGGGGGGGAAGCAAAAAATAAGGATTTAGGCTCCCCCAAAAAATCAATCAAAGTCACTATAATGTAAAAATCTCTCACCCTAACCCTCAACCACTTAAACCCACAAAGTTATACCTAAACCTAACCTAAAACCTTAACACAAAGTTACATAACCCTAACCCCCCCTAAACTTAAAACCACAATAGTAGACTAACCTAAACTAACCAAACCCTTCAAACCCACATAAGGATACCTAACCCAACCTACTGGAACTAATTTTTGAGGCACCCTCAATTTAATAGCGGCCGTGTGGGTTAACACAAGGCTGAGCGCCACGCTGGAACCTTTAACCAGATGTGAAGAGCGACAATAAGCATACAATACAGGCGGTAGTTCATTTCCAGTCAAAGACGGAAGGATGAGTTCAAGTATTTCACCGTAATAGAACACTATTGTGGCAGGAATAAAAGTTGGTGTCTCTGAAAATAGGACCGCGAAGATATCTGTGCCATTATAACGCAAAACACTCAAGACTAGACACGACACATGAAGTTTGCGGGCGTAATATGGAGGTAGGAGGTTCACGTTTTCACCCCGCACCCAAACCTACCAACAATAACTCACGTTGTAATTCAAATTTTTTTGGCTCAGTTCATACTGCCACCTTACTACTCTACTGCGTACAAAAAAAAAAAAAAAAAAAAAAAAAAAAAATAATACTTATTTGCTGCGTTAAGGTTATGTTTAGGTTTCTTAAAAACCTGTTAGGTTCGGGTGTATGTAGGTGAGGGCTGGAGGTTAGGTAGGTTCAGGTTAGGTTGGGGGTTGGTTGGGTTGGGTTTGGGTTGTGGTTGGGTTGGGGGGGGTGGGGCTCGGGTGGGTTAGGTTAAGCGTGTAAAAACATAGGGAGGTTAGGTTTCAAATTTTTTTTTCATTTTTTTTTTTTTTTTTTTGTCCCTGCCTCCCCACAATCAAGAACGGACTAGGCGACCATTCGAGTAACCAAGCCACCTAGTTAGGTCACAAGAAAAGTAGTTGGTGTACTCTCAACACGGCACAGTGGAAACCTCTCCCTCCATAATACCTTTTTGCGGCCCAGTACACAGGCAAGAGAGACGGGTGGAAGCTAACAACCCCCTGACCCACCTAAAATGAAGTCTAACTGGCACCTTAATTACCTTTGCACACGCACCTAAATCGAAAACAATACCCCCAATAATTACCTTGTCGTCTTCACGTTTGCCCCAACTCCGGCGACACGAGAGCTGGCTATTTCCACACCCTCCCCCTTCCTCACACCCTCCTCCCTCCTCTCACACCCTTCCCCCCACTTTCCACAACCCCTTCGCCCACTCCCCCACACACCATCCCCCCATTCCCCACACAGCTGCACCTCTCGGCACCTCTCCCCCCTCACCCCCTTCACACACCTCTCCACCACACACGTTGACATCCTCGCACCAGCTCTTACCACGTATACGAATTCGTTGTATATTGGGTAGTGTCCAGCTTAAAACAAGGCTGCAGATGTGCGTGCCAGGCCAGTGTGTTGTGTCCGCCTCTTCTTCTTCTGTGACCTCTTGCTTCAGGATCGCTGTTGCAAGGTTCGTCTGTAAACTTGTCGAGCCGACACACATCTTCGGACGCGGACTGCGGAGGGAGAAGGACGTGTTTAAAAAGCGAAATTTGGCTGAGGAAGCCTTTAAGAAGCCGGTTCATTGCCCCCGGCTTCTCTCTCGCTTGCTGCCTCGCCCGAACGGCTGACAAGTTGCCAGCTTCTTGTGCGCGCCGCGCCGCCCGCCTCGGCGACACAGTGATAGACTGTAAACAAAACAACCACACCAATGACGATTGAGACTTTGATTTAATGCCAAAAAAAGGTGAGGTGCACACAATGACGAATGTCATCTCAACTCATATCCAACAAATCTTCCTCATAAACCTACTGAATCAAACGCAATGCTAGTCCATTTCCACAATATATAATATCGCTGGCTTGTACCGTTAGATAACACTATAGTCGCCAGTACTTGCCAACTGCAACTAATGTCGCCAGGCACACATATATTACGAATTTTAGCATCATGTACTTGATTTGTATGTGCCACTGAAGACCTCGAATTTTCACAGTAGTTGTATATTATGTAAATCACACACTAACGTAGATAAACAGTGAAGTCGCCACCTGCAGTGAAGTCGCCAGGCGACAAATATTACGGAATATAGCATCACTACGATTGGATGTGCCAGTGAAGATGTTAACAGTAGTTAATCATGGCTGTATAATTCTACTCTGTTAGTTTGTTGTTATGCTTGGTATCCTGCAGGTATAATGTTGCGCATGTTTGTTGTGCACGTTTTTCTTCGCGCCCGGATTGACAGACAGAAGCTGATCACATTTCAGGCGGTCAGACACAATACTTGCCAGATCTTTAAACTTGAATAGAATTTATTAACGTTGGCAGAGGAATTTTTAATATCCAAAGCATCTTCGCGCAGCTAATATTTATAGCGACTGTTTACTTTACCTCTAATGTTCCCCCTGAACTCCCAGAGTGGCGACCTCCAATGTGGGTTAATAATTACTTAGCTGGCGACTTTACGTAGTAGGTATAGTGAGGTCGCAACTCGGTTATTTGTAATATTGTTCATTTATAGCCCTAATATGACAGAGAACCAGCCACAAAATGACACAGACTTGCAGATAGCCCCTTCTAACTTCGTGAAATCATGGCATGGTACAAATGTAAGTATTAACGCCACCCACATGTCTGTAAATAACAAGGAAAACTTAGAACTGCGCGACTTCACTGTTATCTACGGCTACATGTCTTCAGTGCACATAAAAGTCTTAGGGACGCTAAACAATCGTTAATCGGACGTGAGCTCCCTGGCGACATAGTGCCAGTGGTCATTGCTATCGACTATGTACCGGCCTTTGTCCATTTGTGCCCAAGCTTGCCCTGAACACCAGGGGCTACATTCCGCAGAGGCTTACTTCCGAGTCTGCACGACCGAGCGGGGGGGTACTTTTCCAACAGCTGTTCTGGGCGACTGTTGGCAGTATGCAGGCAAATTACATGACGAGTTGCCAGACCGTTGAGCGGTTCAAAATCTACACAAACGCCTCCAGGCAGTTGTTAGAGCAACGCAATACTACATTTAACAAAAATACAATAAATAGAGCTATATTATGCATGGTTTTCTGACTCAAGCACTGAACAGGGCAAGTATACAATGGAAATTAGGCCACTATTAAAATGCCATCCGCTAGGATGAGTTTGTTATGGGGGTTGATGGGTCGAGTGGCGAATGTTGCATCTCACCAGACTCACCACAAATTACACCACCCCGGCACAGCTCGCGAAACAGACAAGGTACAGATATATAAATTATATTAATTCTCCTCTCCTTCTCCTTCTCCTCCTAGCTTTTCTTGTAGCAGTTCTAGCAGTTGGTGGTAAGTTGTCAGGTAGTGGCACGCAGTGATAGCTGGGTTAGTGCGATGGCAGCAGTAAAAAATATAAACCGTTGCTAACAAACATTCAGCGTGTATTGGAGGGTCTTCGTACCAAGACGATGCTTGACGAACAAAAACACGGCTTTTGTATATTTTACTTACTGCTGCTTCTGCTGCTGCTATTGCTGTGCTGCTACTGCAACTGCTGCCGGTGCTGTGGGAAGGGGTTGGGGAGGAGGAGAGGGGAGGAGAGGAGAGGGAGAAGCTAGGAGGGGCGGAGGAGGAGGGAGGAAGACGTAGCCGACCTTTTTCTTATAGCAAGGGTGTGGTAGTTGTAGTGGTGGCAGTGGTGAGGTAGTGGTACGGTGGCAGCAGTAATAAATTAAGCCGTGTAACAAACATTCAGCCAAGTGTTAGTGCGTGGTACACACAGCACTAATAAGACGATGCGGGCGACAAAAAAACCCGTTATATTTTATTGCTGCTGCTAGAATACACACTCGCCCGGTGATATAAGAAAAGGTTAGGAGGAGGAAGCGGAAGGAGAGACTAGGAGGTGCGAGGGAGGAGGAGGGAGAAGGGTGGGGGAGCATTTGGTTGGGATGATGAATTTGTTGATAAACAAGCGAGAGCGTGGAAGGACTCTGTGACTGGCTGAAAATTTTTGAGATCACTATTTTTCTCTCTTGTGATTCGCGGGAGGCGGACGTAATTGTACTCGCCAGCCAATCAGCTATCGAAGCCCTAAGTGACACCGTAGTGAGCAACTCCATATCTGTTACCAGAACCCTCGCGACCTTCCGGTGCGTGTACCAAATGAGGAAGTTAGTTAAGATGCGTGACCATGGATGAAAAGCAACGAAATTCATCCATCATTACCAAATTTCATGTTTTATGCCAAAAGGTGCCAAGTACGATAAACACTATCCACAACCGTTTTGTGGCGTATCACGTTCAAATTTTTTTCATATATAAAAAATACCATATAATTAATTGCAACATCTGGCAACCTTGATGCGTTGTCAAATACTATTTTTGACATGGTTACTGTACTTAAAAATTGTGTATAGATTAGAATGATTTGTTTTGATGTAATATGGTTCTGGAGGTGTTCTCGGCATTAGTGTCCACGCGCTCATATACACAAGCAGCACTTCACAACGCTCAGTGCCTCATAGAGTGCCAAGGTGAAGGACGTTTCTCCTGCCACCTTCGCCCTTGACCATTGTTGCCCTTATTGTGCCCTACACTTGTTAAAACATGGAAAGAGTGACAGATTAAACTACAGCGAACATAAAGAACATAAAGAAAGCTGTAGAAGCAAAGAAAAGGAAGCAGGAAGAGAGAGAAAGGGAGAGGGAGAGGGAGCAGCCTACAGCGTCCACCAGCAACGCACAGCCAGCCACACTGCCACCCCTTGTACCTCCCACAACACCACTGCTCACCTTTCATCTGCCAAGAAAAGGAAGTTGGAGGTGGGAAAAAACAGCTGCAGACATTGTTCCCATCAATGATGAGAACATCATATTGAAGCAAAGCGTAACCTACGAGAACTTTTCACCAACGTTGCGTGCAGCCAATGTTATGGGCAAAGTTTAAAGGTCCAGTTTGTAAACAAATCCTTGGATTTAAACTCCACCTGAAATGTGAGGACTGCGGGAACGAATGTGGCGACGGCAGGTGATGACACCCCAATTACGAACACGTTGGTGTACTCAACCATGGAAGTTGGATTAGGGTTCACTTCTACAACAAACTCATCAGCAACATGAGTATGACCCGTTATATGCAAGTACCAGGACACGCAGAGGCATATTCTACAGAAGACAGAACAGAAGGCAAAAGAGGTGATGGAAAAGACCAGGGATGCTGTGAAAAGACACTACACACCAGATCAAGACGGTATTTATAATATAAAGGTCATATACGATGGGAGTTGGCAAAAACGAGGCCACACGAGTAAACTTGCTGTGGGTGCAGTAGTCGAGGCACACACAGGTTGTGTAATGATTTCGAAACTGTCAGCAAGTTCTGTGAAAAGTGCACAAAGAAGGAGAATACCAAAAATTAGTAAGAAGGATATGGAAGAGTGGAAGAAAGGACACAAACAAGAATGCAGAAAAACTACGACGGGAGTTCTGGTGGCATGGAGACAGCTGCGGCACTGAAGTTGTTTGGGAGAAGCTTGACCTACAACTACGATACACAGTGTTTATTTCCGACGGTGACAGTTCTGCCTATAACGCTCTATGTGCATTGAACAATAATAAAGGCCCCTATAATGGTGTTAGTATAGAAAAAGGGGAGTGCATAAATCATGTTGGGAAAAGATAGGAACAGCGTGAGAAAAGTGAGGGAACAAGTGGTAACCGAGACAAAGACAAAAACAGGAAAAACAAGAAGGTTGAAAGTGATGGGAGGGAAAGGAAAACTGACTGATTTTGTGATAGGAAAATTGCAAAAATACTACAGTGCGGCAATCAGACGTCATGTGGGAGGGAGCGTGAAGGGACAATGAGGAATGACATTATGCCTCATTCCTTCATTGCTCATCAAGTGATGAAAACCCTCAACACCAACTGTGCCCCAAGTCTACCGAGAGCTACTGCTTCTACCAAAGTGCCATCGCAAATAAGAAGACTCCCCCATCACACAAAACTATGAGACGTACACTTTGTATTGCCGTCAGAAATGCGCCAAAAAGTGTGGGCTGAATATAAGAGGCTAACTACAGACAAATTATAAGCAGTTGTTAGGACACGCAAAACCCAAATGAAAATTACTTGTATTTGAGATTTTGCTCAAGCATGTAATAAAAAAATTCGTTTA
>JACEEZ010005170.1:32500-68887 GCA_016584305.1 Chionoecetes opilio | reverse complement strand
AGAGAGAGAGGGGGGAAGGGGGGGGGGGCAGAGAGGGGGGGGGGGGGGGGGTAGAAAAAGAGAGAAAAGGGGAGGGGAGAAAAAAAAAAAAAAAAAAAAAAAAAAAAAACGAAGAGAGGGGAGAGAGAGAGAGAGAGAGAGAGAGAGAGAGGGGGGGGGGGGGGGGGGGGGGGGGAAAAAAAAAAAAAAAAAAAAAAAAAGCCGGAAAAAGGAGAGCCGAGGGGAGAAAAAGGAGGGAGGAAGGGAAAGAAAAGAAAAGAAAAGAAAAAAAAACGAAGAAGGAAAATACGAGAATTAAAAAAAGGAAGAGAAAAGACTAAAAAGGAAGGGGTACAAGAGGAGGAGAAAAAGAGAAAAAGGGGAAAAAACCAGAATATAGAAAAAAAAAAGGGTGAGGAAAATTAGAACGGGGCCTTTTCGAGGGGGAAAGGACAACCCGTTTTTTAAGGGGCCCCCAGAAAGGAACCTTGAAGGGACCAAGAAAAAAGGGAAAAAGAAATTTTTTTAAATTTTAACCTTTTGCCCAAAACAACAATTTGGGAATTTTAGCCCCTTTTTTTTAAATCCCGCCCAAATTTTTTTGGGCCAAAAAGTCGGGGGGGTGAAAGCATTTGATGGAACCTTTTTTAGGAAAAAAGAACTAAAAAAAAACATTTCAATAACCCTTTAAAACCTTAAAGAAATTAATTTTTAGAAAACTTTTTTTATTTTTGGGTAAAAAAACTGAAAAAAAAGGAACCCACGGGCCCCCCCTTTAAATTCACGTGGAAAAAGGAAATTTCCATTTCTATTTTCACCCCTTTACGTTTATTTCATAAAAAACCTTCCCCTTGTTTTTTAGGTTAACAAACCCCTTGTTACCCTTTGGGGCCAAACTTTTCCTTTCTATTTTGGGCCTTAAAATTTTTAGGCAAAAAGGGCCCCAATAATAAAAATATTTTTTCGAAACTTTAAAAAATTTTGTTTCAATTTTTCAAAAAAACTTTTTTTAAAAAAGGAAAATTTTAAGGGATTTCTTATTTTTTTGAGGGCGCCTTTCTTTTCGGGAAAAAAAAGTATTTAAAAAAACCCCCTTTCCAATTAAAATTTTTACATCATTAAACATTTCCCCCCAATTTCTAAATTTTGGGCTTCCCCCATGTCCTTCCTTTTTAAATTTTTTTTTTTTCGGGTTTTCAAAGGGCAGAAAAACCCCCCTTTCCCCCCTTCCCTTTTTAGGGGCAGCATTTTCTCATGAAATCAAAAACCCCCAAAAGAATCTAACACCCCTTTAAACTTTTAAAAAACCCCTCCCGCCTTGTACCACCCCTTTTATCCCTTTACCCTTCTTTACCTATTCGGTGTTTGCCCCTCCTTTTAAAAATTTCAATTTTTTAAAACCCCTTTTAAACCCCTTTTTAAACATTTTTCCTTTTTTAATTTTCCCATCAAACGTTTTTGAAAAAAACCCCGTTTTTAAAAGAATTTTGAACCCTTTTGGGAACCTTTTCCCACAAATTTGGTAACATGTTTTTTCAATTTTTACTCCCTTTATTGTTTTAAATTTCCGGGTTTTTTTCTAAGGTTTTAATCCGGGGAAAACTTTTTTCCATTAGGAAATTTCCCCGGTAATCTTTTTTTTTGAAAAAAAAAAATTTAAATTTTAATTTTCAAAAACCCTTGTTTGGTTTAACTTAACCTTTTTTCCCTTTTTTCCAGTGATCGTGCCCCTTTCAACCAAATTTTTGCCCCAAGCCCCAAAAAATTTCCGGGAAAGGGGTTTTTAGTGAAAAAGAAATTTGGATAAAATTGATTGTTTAATCCGCGAAAAAGGTTTTCCCCGGGATTTTCCTTTTTTTTAAAATGGCCAAAAAAAAAAAAAATAAAAAAAAAAAAAAAAAAAAAAAAAAAAAAAAAAAAAAAAAAAAAAAAAAAAGAAAAAAAAAAAAAAAAAAAAAAAAAAAAAAAAAAAAGGGAAAAAAAACCAAAAAAAAAAAAAAAAGAAAAAAAAAAAAAAAAAAAAAAAAAAAATATGGCAAAGTTTAAAAAGGGTGGGGGTTAAGAAAAATAGCGAAACGGTGGGGGGAAGGGGGAAAAGAACGGAATGTTACAGCGGGAAAGGGTTTAGTCAGATGTAGGAGGGGAGGTGTTGGGGGAAGGGGTTTAAAATTGGCCCCGGGAAGGGGGGGGTTTCCCGGGAGAATATCCGAAAGGGCAGGGAGGTCGGGAAAGGGGGGCCCAAATGGGGGAAAGGAACGGGGAACGGGCAGTAGTGGGAGGGGGGCAGGTTTAGCAGGATAGGGTGGACAGTTTTAGGCCACTTTTTGATAATTTTTTAAAAAACCCAAAAAAAAAATGAAAAATTGTGAAATTTTGGTTTGGGTAAAGAACTCCCAATGGAGATCTTTTCAAGTTTTAATTAAAGGGTTTCTTTTTCTTTTGACTATTTTTTCTATTCTCTAAGTGGGAATTTTATAGTTGCCCTTGTTTAGTAAAAAAATATAAAAATCAAAAAAACTTGGGGAAACACTTGTAATACTGCTTAGACTGAAACACTTCATTTCCCCCACACTTTACACCTTTTGTTTTTGCATCTACAATTTTCCTAAACCATATATGGGGACATGGGGTTTAGGCGCTTATTTCAGGAAGTCCCAAAAAGGCCCCCAAATAAAAAAAAGAAAATGGCTTAAAACCCTTTTTCAATTTTAAAAATAAAAACAAATTTTGAACGGGAAAACATTTTGAACCCATTTTCTTGGATTTCTATTGATGGCGCTTATCGACTTTCTAAAATAGGCCCTGATTTTGGGACTGATGTGTGCATTATTAAAAATACATACATCCCATACAAAAATATAACATCCATAATAAAATACATATATATACATACATACATACTTTATATTTTTTTTTTTAATTTTTTTTTTTTTTTACATACATACATAAAAATACATAACATATCAAAGTAGGGTTTAAAAGGCATCATTTCTGGGCTCTCAACATTCAAACCCAAAATTCTTCAACCTGATTTCCTTCATGGGACCTCACGATTTTTTTAGTGATGGCCCATGAGGAAAAGGGTCCCGGGGTTGTGCGGGTTGAGGACACTTGTTAACAGTTCCTCAGGCCCGCCAGTGTCACAGGGGCCCCCCCGGTACGGGAAAAAGGGGCCCTTAAAAGCTATGCAGACCCCCGGGTATTTTCCCAACGGGTAAAATTTATTTGGTTTCCTCCATATATCATTTTTGTGAATTAGTACTGAGTTCTGGAGCTGCTTGCATGATCACTAGCAGGATAACCCTGGGAGTGATTGCGCCCCTTCTAGCTTGGGTTTGTGACGGGGACTGGAAGTCGGGCGTGGGGGAAAACCAAAAGAGGAGAAAGGGCAAGTCTGGTGCAGGGGGCTGTTGCTGGATTAGGGCAAACTTTTGTACCCTTGGGGGCAGTACGGATTATTTTTTGGGAGAGGGCGTCCTGGGGAATGTCCCCCAAACAGGTGCTACCGTGAGTGCGTATTTTAGATGACAAAAATGTTACCCCCTTTTGGTTTAAAGGGTTACCAAAAAGGGGGAAAGAATGTTACATTTCATGCCCAAAAGATTGGCTAGTAGGTTTCTGCCCTTTCTGCTCCACGCCTTTTTGCGCGGAGGGTGACGCCCTTCCAGGTGAGGGCAGGCCCTTTCACGATGACGAAAAACCATTCTCGTCAAGCCCCCTGTACTTTATAAATCCCTTTGAGGGAGTCCCGGGGTGGTGACTTCAGAGTCCCTCTCAGGATCACTGCCATGGAGGTTGTGAAGACGTCCAAATTTTTTCCATCGGGGGAAAAAATTCATTTCCCTAAATTTAAGGGGGAAAACATAAAGCAGAAAAATGACAGCACTTGCGGTACAGGCCAGGGGGATAGTCTAGTTTAAATTTTCCAAAGTTGGGTTTACAAAAAAGATTTGGGAAGGGAAAATCTTTGCTCCTCGTCTTTTCTGGAGTAAGGGGTCGGAGGTGGGCAGGGGGGGCCCGGGTTAAAGACGCCCCACGTCTTTTAAATCTGGGTGCACACTCGATGTTTAAACCCTCCTCCAAGTGTGGGCAGGATTTGGAAAAAAAAAAAAATTTTTTCCAGCTAAAATTTGTTACACTTTTTGGGAGCATTTCAATGTTGTTAGTTTGGTAAGAGTTTTTAAAAACTCGTAAAAGACTTTCAAGTTAAACCTTTTTTGCTGAAATTGTGAATGTGGGTTTTTCCATATCAAAGTCCAGTCTGCTTTTGGACCCGGGATCATTTTGGGGGTGTGCGCACACTGTTCCCGTGCAGCTGGGCGAAAAGGGCACAAACATTAAAGAAGAAAAATAAGAACATAAGGGGGCAAACAAGGGGGCCCCCAGCCCTACACGAGGTATTTCCCGTACTTTAAAACTCCCCACATCCACCTTTCATCCCATCCATAAAATTTATCCACCCCCTTTTTAAAAGCCCCCCTTTTTTGCCTGCACAATTTCCCAAAGGGGGGAAAATATGCAGAAAAAGACATGGAAAATAGGATCTGGGAGGGTTTCTGCCCACTAGCGAAGCATTTTAAATAAAATATAAAATGATAATGTAGAGGTTTTGGAGGAACATGAGAGTATCATTTCCATTTCTTTAGATAAAATGGGAAAGAAAATAATCCCCAGAATAAAAAGCAAAAACTAGAACAATCGGGACCTTCCCCGGCACCACACATTTCACACACACACACCCCACACACAAACACACACACACACACACACAACCACCAACAACACACAAATATTGATAAGTAAAAAAACATATAAAAAAAAAATGATAAATAAAATAATAAAAAAGATAAGAAAAATGAAACATAATAGAATAAAAAGGTAAAGGGTAAAGGTAAAGGGGTAAAGGGGCACACGCTATGCTGCCGTCCCCTGGGTTTGCTAATCCCCGTGGCATTAAACCCCCCAGAGCCTGTGGTGGGTGGGGGACCCGTTTTCCCCCGGGGCACAGGGGGTTTTGGACACCCGGGGGTTTCCACAGTTACCTTCCCAGGTTTTCCCCCGGGACCCATTATCAAAACCCCCCAAAAGGGAAAAAGGGGTGAACAGGGGGTTTTGGGTGGCCGCCGACCTTGCCCGGGCCGGATTGGGGAAAAGGGCCCGCAGATTGGTAGCCCGGCACGCTAGCCACTGCACCACGGAAAGGTTTACCCTTAATAAAAGATAAAATAATCAAATTTTAAAAAAATGCATTTTGGGAAAGGGTTTCCCGCCCAAAGAGACCGTGAAGGGGGTGCCCGGGGTGCTAGATCTAACCCCCCCAAAGGAAACCCCCCCAAGGGAAAAATCCTGAAAGGGCAAAAATTTACCCCACAGAATTTATGATGATTTTTAATACTACAATACAATTTTAGCCTGCAATATCCCAGGCCTGTGGGTATTTTACAAAAAAATCCCCCAATATACTCTACAACATAAACTTTTTTAAACCCTAGAAGTCATCACAGCAATTTTATAAACTACAGAACCCCTTTTTAAAAATCACTCTGTCAGCGTCAAAAATACAGAAACTCTTTTAAAAAATCACCCCGTCGCGGGCAAAACTACAGAAACCCCTTTTAAACATCACTCTGTCAGCATCCAAAAATACAAAAAACCCTTGTAAATCACTCTGCAGGGTCAAAAAACAGAAAAAAATCTTTTTAAACCCTCACTCTGTCAGGTCCAAAAAACAGAAAAACCCTTTTAAACATCCCTTTTTTCAGCGGTCAAAAAAATAAGAAACCCCTTTTTAAAAAATCACTCTGTTTACAGTCAAAAAAAACAGAAACCCTTGTAAACATCCCCTTCCCGTCAGCGGGCAAACTACGAAAACCCCCTAAAAATCACTCTTTCAGCGGTCAAAAAATACAGAAAATCTTTTAAACATCACTCTTTTCAGCGGTCAAAATCAGAAACCCTTTTAAAAACACTCTGTCAGCGGGGGAAAAAATACAGAAACCCTTGTAAACATCACTCTGTCACGGTCAAAACTACAGAAAAACCCCTTTTTAAAAATCACTCTGCAGCAGTCAAAAATACAGAAAATCTTTTTAAACCTCCTCCCCGTCCCGCGGTCAAAACTAAGAAACCCTTGTAAACATCCCCCCTGTCAGCGGTCAAAACTACAGGAAAAACCCCCTTTTAAACATCATCTGTCACGGTCAAAAATACAGAAAACCCCTTTTAAACAAACACTCTGTCAGCGGGCAAAACTACCCGAAAAACCCTTTTAAACATCACTCTGTCAGCGGTCAAAACTAAAAGGGGAAAACCCCTTTTAAACATCACTCTGTCCGCGGTCAAAAAATTTCAGAAACCCTTTTAAACATACTCGGGCAGCGGAAAAAATACAGAAACCCCTTTTAAACATCACTCTGTCAGCGGTCCCAAAAATACAGAAACCTTTTAAAAAACACTCTGTCAGCAGTCAAAACTACAGAAAACCCCTTTTAAAAATCACTCGGGCAGCGGTCAAAACTACAGAAAAACCCCTTTTTAAAAATCCCTCTGCACGGTCAAAACTACAGAAACCCTTTTAAACATCCCTCTGTCCGCGGTCAAAACTACAGAAACTTTTTAAACACACCTGTCAGCCCGGGCAAAAATACAGAAACCCTTGTAAAAATCACTCTGTAGCGGTTTAAAAAATACAGAAACCCTTTTAAAAATCACTCTGTTCCCGCGGTCAAAACTACAGAAAAACCCCTTTTAAACATCACCTGTCAGGGGGTCAAAAATACAAAAAAACCCTTGTTAAAAATCCAAATCGTCGCGTCAAACTACAGAAACCCCCGTTTAACCCTCACTCTGTCAGCTCAAAACTACAAAACCCTTGAAACATCACTCGTCAGCGGGGCAAAAAAAAAAGAAACCCTTGTAAAAAATCACTCCCGTCAGCGGTTTAAAAAATACAGAAAAACCCCTTTTAAAAATCACTCTGTCAGCGGTCCCCCCCAAAAATACGAAAAATCTTTTAAAAATCACTCTTCAGCGGTCAAAACTACAGAAAAATCTTTTAAACCCTCACTTGCACGGGCAAAAAATCAGAAAACCCCTTTTTAAACATCACTCTTTCCCCGGTCAAACTACGAAACCCCTTTTAAACATCACTCCCGTCAGCGGTCAGACTAAAACAAAACAGGCTAAAAAGACTCAATACAAGGACAAGGACCCTGCATTACAGTTAAGTACCCAATTACAAAGTACTCCAAAGGACTTCAAAAGCATCTAAGGTTTTTGGGGCAATTTACCGACCCGTCCCGGGCCCTTTACCCTGCAGCTGAATGCGTATTTTATCAAGCGGGAAAAACCCTTCAAATATATTTAAAAACTTAAGGGAAAATACATAGAACATAAAACATACATAAAACTTAAAAACCATATAAGAACATACATAAGAAAATATAAGAAAATACATAAGGGGAAAAAAGAAAAATAGTACATAAGAAAAAAAAAGAAAATATTTAAAAAACTAGGGGGCATAAAAACTAAGAGAAATAAGTAAGCAATATTAAACCTACTGTAGTGTTCACCCTTCACGCCCGACCTTTCCTTAGCTATAAAAATTAAAAGTTGTCGAGCCCTGAAAATGAAAATTTAAATGACTATAATATTCCAAATTAGTTTAGTGGACAAGGATACTAAAAGGTCATATCTATTAAAAAATTGCTTATTTTTCACTAAAAAACTTCGGTTTTTAGCCATAAAAAAACGCAAAGTAACTTTAATATACCAAAAATTTGTTAGTTGACAAGGATACTAAAAAAAGGGTCATATCTAAAAAAATTTGCTTCTATTTAAATAAAAATTTCTAATGGGGACCTAAATTTTCAATGGCAATACGCTCTGGGGGCCCCAAGGGTCAAGGCGGGCCCTGGCAAATAATCCCCGGTAAACTCCCGGAAAATCTCTTTACTGTTTTATTTTTTCCCCCCTTCCTACGACTTCCCAAACTTTTTCAAAAGAGGAGTGCAAGGGCCCCCTCCCGAAAAAAATTGGGCCCACCGGCCTTACTTTTTTTCCTTTTCTGTCTTTTTTACAGGGGCTGCCCCCTAACCGGGCTTGGCGTTAACCCCTTTTTTTTGTGCCTTGGCCCGTCCTTTTTGATGTTAAAAAAAAAAAAAAAAAATGGCCATCCCAAATTTAATATTTTTCCCAAAACACAACCAACAACTACTAAAGGCCTGAAAAAAGGGTTTAATATAAGGGCCTGCATTGGGTATAAGGGGCCTGCATATAGGGTTTATATATAGGGCCCGCCTATAGGGGGTTTTAAAGGGGCCCCCATATAGGGGGAAAGGGCCTGGGAATAGGGTTTAAAAGGGGCCCGCATATAGGTTTTTGGGCCCGCATTAGGGTTTAAAAGGGGCCGCATATAGGGTTTTAAAAGGGGGCCCGCATAAGGGGTTTTAAAGGGGCCGCATATAGGGGTTTAAAGGGGCCCGCATATAGGGGATAAAGGGGCCCGGATATAGGGTTTAAGGGGCCCGCATATAGGGTTTAAGGGCCCGCATATAGGGGTTTTTAAGGGGCCCGCAATAGGGTTTTTAAAGGGGCCCGCATATAGGGTTTAAAGGGGCCCGAAAATTTTGGTTTAAGGGCCCGCCTATGGGTTTTTAAGGGGCCCCGCAAAATAGGGTTTTTTAAAGGGGGGCATATAGGGTTTAAGGGCCCGGGATATAGGGTTTTAAAGGGCCCGCATATAGGGTTTAAGGGCCTGCATATAGGGTTTTAAAGGGCCCGGATATAGAGTATAACCCGGGCCCGCATATGGGGTTTAAAGGGGCCCGCTATAGGGGTTTAAGGGGGTGCATATAGGGGTTTTAAAGGGGTGCATATAGGTTTTAAGGGGCCCGCATTTTAGGGGATTTAAAGGGGGGCATATAGGGTTTAAAGGGGCCCGCATATAGGGTTTTAAAAGGGGTGCATATAGGGTTTTTTGGGGCCCGCATTAGGGTTTAAGGGCCCAATAGGGTTTAAGGGCCCGCATATAGGGTGTAAAGGGCCCGCATAAGGGTTTAAAGGGGCCCCGCATTAGGGGTTTTAAGGGCCCGCCCAAAAGGGTTTAAGGGGCCTTTCATATAGGGTTTTAAGGGGGATATAGGGGTTTTAAGGGGCCCGCATATAGGGTTTTTAAAGGGGCCCGCATATGGGTATAAGGGGTGCATATAGGTTTTAAAGGGGCCCGCAAAAAATAGGGTATAAAAGGGGCCTTTCATATAGGGTTTTTAAAGGGGCCCGCATATAGGGGTTTTTTGGGGCCTTTCATATAGGTTTAAGGGGCCCGCTATAGGGTTTTAAAGGGGCCCGCCAAAATAGGGTTTAAGGGCCGCATATAGGGGATAAGGGCCTGCATATAGGGTTTAAGGGCCTGATATTTGGGGTTTAAAGGGCCCGCAATGGTTTTAAAGGGGCCGCATTAGGGTTTAAGGGGCTGCATATAGGGTTTAAGGGGGGTGCATAAGGGTTTAAAGGGGTGCATATAGGGTATAAGGGCCTGCATATAGGGGTTTTAAAGGGGCCCGCATATAGGGGATTTAAGGGGCCCGCATAAAAGGGTTTTTGGGGGGCCCGCCTATTTGGGTTTTTTAAAGGGGCCCGCAATAGGGTTTAAGGGGCCCGAAAATTTGGGTTTAAAGGGGCCCGCATATGGGTTTAAAGGGGCCCGCATTTTAGGGGTTTTAAGGGCCTGCATATAGGGTTTTAAAGGGGCCCGCCCTAAAAGGGTTTTTAAGGGCCCGCATATAAGGGGTTTTAAGGGGGCCCATTTTAGGGTTTAAGGGCCTGCATATAGGGGGTTTTTGGGGGCCCGCATATAGGGTTTTAAAGGGGCCCGCAATAGGGTTTAAAGGGGCCCGGCCCTATAGGGGTTTTAAGGGGCCGGGTATTTTTTAAGGGCCTTTCATATAGGGTTTTAAGGGGCCCGCAAAAAGGGTTTAAGGGGCCCGCCCCTATTTGGGTAAAGGGCCGGGATATAAAAGGTTTTAAAGGGCCCCCGCAAAATAGGGTTTTTTAAAAACCTGCATTAGGGTATAAGGGGCCCGCATTTTAGGGTTTTTAAGGGGGCCCGGGATATAGGGTTTTTAAAGGGGCCGCATATGGGTTTTTAAGGGGGCCGCAAATTAAGGGGGGGGGTTTGGGGGGGGGGCCCGCAAAATGGGTAAAGGGCCCGCATATAGGGTTTTTAAAAGGGGCCCGCATATAGGGGATAAGGGCCCCGCATTTTAAAGGTTTTTGGGCCCCGCATAAGGTTTAAGGGCCCGCATTTTAGGGTTTAAGGGCCCGCATAAAGGGTTTAAAAGGGCCCGCATAAAAGGGTTTTTAAAGGGGGGCAATGGGGTAAGGGGGCCCGCAAAATAGGGGTAAGGGCCTGAATTTTAGGTATAAGGGGCCCGCATATAGGGGTTTTAAGGGGCCCGGGATTAGGGGTTTTAAGGGGCCCGCATTTTAAAGGGTTTTTTAAAGGGGTGCAATAGGGTTTTTAAAGGGGCCCGCATATAGGGTTTAAAAGGGCCCGCATATAGGGTTTTAAGGGGCCCGCATATAGGGTTTAAAGGGGGGCATATAGGGTTTTTAAAGGGCCTGCATATAGGGTTTAAGGGGCCCGCATATTTTTAGGGGGGCCCGCATAAAAGGGTTTTAAAGGGGCCCGGCCCTTAGGGGGTTTTAAAGGGGCCCGCATATAGGGTTTTTTTGGGGCCCGCATAAGGGTTTTTGGGCCCGCCAAAATAGGGTTTAAGGGGCCCCCTAAAGGGTTTAAGGGCCTCATAAAAGGGTTTTAAAGGGCCCCCCATAAAAGGGTTTAAGGGGTGCAATAGGGTTTAAGGGCCTGCATTAGGGTTTAAGGGCCCCCATATAGGGTTTAAGGGCCTGCAATAGGGTTTTAAGGGGCCTTTCATATAGGGTTTTAAAGGGCCCCCCCTATAGGATTAAGGGGCCCGCATATAGGGATAAGGGCCTGCATATAGTGGTTTTCCTCATAATCCTTTTCTCTGATTTGTGGGGCTCAAGGGCTGCCCGCTTGGAGAGGAACCGCTGTTTGAGTGCCAGGTTCTCAATGTTTGGCAATCTCGGGCCTCCTGCGCCCGGGACCTGGGTCGTCAGGTGATCAACTAAATTTTCCAGCGGTTGGGCAGGGCGACCCTACAGCTTCCTGAGGGAGACAAAAAGAACAATTTTTTAAAACAGCCCCGTGTGTTTTTTTGGGTAGCACACACACGCACACCCCACACACGCAACCACACACCACACGCACACACACACCACACACCCCACACAAGAAAAAAGTTACCCATCGGGGCAGAGAAGGAAAGAGGAGACTTAAAAACAATTTTTTTAAACTGAAAAATAAGATGGCAGAAACAGACAGTGAGAGACCAAATGATGGGGAAAAAAAAGAAGTCGTACACAATACAAAAGGGGCAACAAAAAAACTAGGGAAAAAGGAAAAAGCCCCAACCACATCAAGAAGTACGCTTCCCTCTAGCAATGTAGAAGTTTGGAATGGGGCTAAAAAGAGGTGGTACGGTTTAAGTTCCCCAAAATCGGGGAAACCCGGGACCAAAAGCCCCAGCCCCAGTAATGGAATTTTTCCCCTTTTTGAACGTAGATATATTAAGGGGAAAAAAAAACATCCCCAAATTCTTCAAAAAAGGGCCCAAATTTTTCAGAAAAAAGTTCACATTTTTCTTCCTTTTCTTTTCCCCTTGCCCCCGTAGGTGTTCCTGGAGTTTTTGGGGGCCCCTAATACCAAAAACAGACCTGTAGAAAGTACACAAAATAAAAAGGTACACCCAAACCCACCGTCACAAAACCCACGGGAAAATAACAAAAAAAATCGGCCCGGGGGAAAAAACCAAGCGGCCCTGGTGTTTGGGGGCAAAAAACGGCCGACCCGGGAAATACGCCCAGGTTTTGGGTGTTTTTGCCCCTTTTGGAAAAAACGGAACCATTTGCCGAGTTTTTTGGGGGTTGCCCCATCTTGGGATGCCGAGTTTTTGGGGAAATTTTAACCCTTTTAAACGGAAAAAAATGTGCACCCCGTTGAAAAAAAGGGCTGGATAAAAGTACTACGGGGACGGGACCCCACCCGGTAAACTCAGGGGGGCCCGTTAAAAAACCAATAGGTAAACACTAGCCCTTCGGGACAATGGTAAATTTTCCCGGTTTTTTTCACCGGAGGCCACAGGGTTTAATCCCACTCAGGGCTCAAAATCTTCCTCTGGAAACGCGGACAGTTACCGTACCCCTTGAGCAAGGAGATGGGGTGTGTGTGTGTGTGAGGTCCCAAAGAGTGACCCACAGACAGTCTATGGCAATACAGGGATGCAAGCAAGGTGAGTGTTGCCAAAATGTGGCTTGCCTAACAGTCCACTAAAGGCTGGGGAAGTTACTGGTGTGATTGATTGTAAGGCTAAACAGGGGAAATGTGCCGGACATCAGAGGTCACATGGCACTAGGGCAAAGCATAACAAAGGGGGGGGGGTTGTAGAGAGAGAGAGAGAGAGAGAGAGAGAGAGAGAGAGAGAGAGAGAGAGAGAGAGAGAGAGGAGAGAGAGAGAGAGAGAGAGGAGAGAGAGAGAGAGAGAGAGAGAGAGAGAGAGAGAGAGAGAGAGAGAGAGAGAGAGAGAGAGAGAGACTTTGATCCTATCTAGACACTTTGCAAGTACCAACTACAAGGTTATTGACTATACAAAGCGCCACCACGCCAGGACGAGAGAGAGAGAGAGAGAGAGAGAGAGAGAGAGAGAGAGAGAGAGAGAGAGAGAGAGAGAGAGAGAGAGAGAGAGAGAGAGAGAGAGAGAGAGACGGTGAGGGAAGGGGCGGGGAAAGGGTTGTTACAGCAGGATGGTGAGATCAGATGAAGGATGTGGCTGTGTTGATGCAAGCAATGAGAGTGTTTCCTAAATGTGGCTTGCCTCACAGGGGACTAATGGCCCAGGACTTACTTGTGCTCTCGGAGGAGTGACCGCCGTCCTCGGAGGACCTGCCGTGGCCCCCTGAGGACCCCTTCTTGGAGCGGCTCTTGCCTGCGTAGCAAAGACATTACCACCATCACACCACACACTCATTAGGCCTACACTAGGGTCTGGTTGTTGTTTATTTGCTCTAGTACTTAAGTGAACTCCCTGGCTTGTTCTTGTTGCTGTTTTGTCTATAGGCCTCCGGGCGAGAGTAAAACTATTATTATTATTGCAGTAAACCCTCTCATATTCGGACTAATTGGGCCAAGGAGTGGTCCGAGTAATGCAAGGATCCGAATAATGGGGGGATTATATATGGGGGGATATGTAAAAAAAAAATAAAAAAAAAAAAAATATATATATATATATTTAGGTGTATAGCTAGGAAATTTTGACCCCTTTAAAAAAAAAAAAAAATAAAAAAAAAAAATTCTGGGTGTATATGTATTAGCTAGGAAATTTTGACCCCTAAAAAAAAAAAGAAAAAAAAAAAGGGGAAGGTCCGAATAATGTCAAAGTCTGAATATGAGAGGTTTTACTGTATTATTATTATTACTATTACTATTGTTATTATTATTGTACTATTAAGTATTTTTCTTCACAAAAATTGGATGAAAGTTGTTAGCCCAGGAGGCATTAGCAGACTCATTATGGTGCCCAGGAAAACACTGTTGCCAGCTCTTCACTAATACAGTACAACAATATCAGTGATCAATAAATGCCTGTACCCTAAACCCCAGCACTTACTTCTGCCCTTGGAGGGGGAGGGGGTCATGGGCTTGGAGGAGGACCCGTCGCCCGCCTTCTGGAACATCCCGGAGAAGTCTGTCACCTGGTGCATCCCGGAGCCGCTGGCCTTGCTGGGGGGACTGCTGCCCGCCTCATTCTGCCCCCACGAACAACGGCACACATCAACAATACGCATATAAGAACATAAGAACACAAGGAAGCTACAAGAGGCAGCGGAACAATGGCACACATCAACACAACACACATAAGAACACAAGGAAGCTACAAGAGGCAGCGGAACAATGGCACACATCAACACAACACACATAAGAACATAAGGAAGCTACAAGAGGCAGCGGAACAATGGCACACATCAACACAACGCACATATAGGTAGGAATGAATCGGATAAACTAGTGGTCGGCAACCTGCAGCTTTTTCAAGAGACCTGTACGGCTCCTGCCACCTACTTAAAAATGACCAAATTATCGTAAACAAGAGATAAAATACTGGCCTAGATAGCCGCAGTACAAAAGTGTACGTGACCTAGGTCCTGGGTCTCTAGGAAAATATTGGGATGAATTCTTGTACTTATTAACTTGTACTTATTCGTAATTTCCATTCATAATATACACTGCGGCTCCATCAACACTGCTGCCCTGCCAAGTGTGAACAAACTGGCTCTTCTCGAATTCTGGGTTGCCAACCTCTGGGTTAAACTGAAGGCCAAGGAAGACATGGAGGCAGTGTGTGGAAGAGGATCTGAGTAGTAGTAGTAGTAGTAGTAGTAGTAGTAGTAGTAGTAGTAGTAGTAGTAGTAGTAGTAGTAGTAGTAGTAGTAGTAGGAGTAGTAGTAGTAGCAGTAGTAGTAGTAAAAGTAGTAGTAGTAGTAGTAGTAGTAGTAGTAGTAGTAGTAGCAGTAGTAGTAGCAGTAGTAGTAGTAGTAGTAGTAGTAATAGTAGTAGTAGTAGTAGTAGCAGCAGCAGTAGTAGTAGTAGTAATAGCAGTAGTTAATAGTATGAAGTTAATATTTTCATTCTCAAATTATTTTTATGAATGTTGTTTTTATAATGAATATTTTACTACTGCACAAATACACATGAATAGAAACAACAAAGAGAAAAAATCACAATAAAACAAACACAATAACACACAATAACAAGCAGCATTGGCCATTGAAGAAGTTGAGGCAATGGATAGAGATAGTTGGATGCGTATGTAACAAATGTGCACTACTTCAGCTCCCAGCTTACCATGAATGACTCTGACAACCTGCTGTCATCCACGGAGAGGCGGGAGTCATCATCCTCGTCCAGAATGTTGATGGTGGGCCCCACCTCGTCGTCTGAAGAGCTGAGCGCCCCAAACAGTTGCTCTGTGAGGGACACAAAATATATAAGTGTTAATAATATAATAACAAGCAATATTAGTGGTGCTTGCCTGGTTAGATACATGACAGTAACTTTGACGTACTAAGGGAGGGAGGGGGGGGGGGGAGAGAGAGAGAGAGAGAGAGAGAGAAGAGAGAGAGGAGAGAGAGAGAGAGAGAGAGAGAGAGAGAGAGAGAGAGAGAGAGAGAGAGAGAGAGAGAGAGAGAGAGAGAGAGAGAGAGAGAGAGAGAGAGAGAGAGAGAGAAGAGAGAGAGAGAGAGAGAGAGAGAGAGAGAGAGATGAGACGAGAGAGCGAGAGAGGACGAGAGAGCGAGAGAGCGAGAGAGCGAGAGAGCGAGAGAGCGAGAGAGCGAGAGAGCGAGAGCGAGAGCGAGAGCGAGAGCGAGAGAGAGAGAGAGAGAGACTTCCTGCCTCTACACGCTTACCGTCCAGGTTGGATGATGATATGTTGGTGTCCGCATTGTTCTTCTTCTCGTCCTCTTCCCGAACGACCTCCCAGCGGATGGAGGTCGCCTCGTTGTCTGTTCTTAAGAGTCGCTTGACCTCCTTCTCTATTTCTGGCAGGTCAAGATTCTAAAAATAAAAATAATAAGCAATGACTTCTGATGTCAGTGAACCTATAACAAACATTAGGACACAAGTTAATGTTATGATCTGCATAACTATGGGATTAAGATAGAACAACATAAGAACATAAGAACATAAGGTAGCTACAAGAGGCTGGGAGACCTACACGTGGTAGTTCCTGTCACCTAACACTACCTACATCCACCTTTCATCCCCATCCATGAATTTATCCAGCCTCCTTTTAAAGCTCCCTATTGACTCCACACTAACTACCTGACTACTGAGTCCATGCCAATCATTTACCACCCTATTAGTGAACCAGTTCCTCCCTATTTCCTTTTTAAATCTACGCCATAAATCTAAAACCAATGAACTCAATGAATTATAGTTTTTTTTTTTAACGAGGCAAAAAATCCATTCTATCTTAAGGTCTCATGGTTAAAATGATGCCTCTGTTTACCTGATACTATGGTTAACTAGGATAAAACAGCTGAAATTTAGAAGAAGCGTAGTATTCCCTTCTCCTGGCATCAAATATCACTCAGTAAGCAGCAAGGGGGGACCATTTTTCACCTCATCAAAAAAACAGAGTATATATATCAATGGGATTACGATAGGAAATCATAAGAACATAAATCTAAGAACATAAATAAATAAGAACATAAGAAAATAAGGAAGCTACAAGAGGCCGCGAGACTTACACGTGGCAGTTCCTATAAATCAATGTCTGTAAATTAAAATCAGTACCTTCTTTCGCAGAGTTTTTCGGAATCGGCGTTTTCGTACATTCTTGAGCGGTGGCGTGTAGCCGTGGGGCCACAGGTACTTTTTGTCCACCTTGTTGGGGTCCCTGCGCTTCTTCTTGGTGGGGTCTTCCTCCTCAGGCGGGTCCTCCTCATCCCTCACCATCAGCATCTGTCAACACCATCCATTAACCCCTTCACGCCCAGATCTTTCCTGGGCTAGATAAAATTGTCTGTTGTCGAGCCATAAAATTACCAAAAGTGACTTAATATACCAAATTAGTAGGTTAGTTAGGTTACAATAAAAATAACGAAGCATCTGTAAGCACCACCACACATAAGAACATAAGAAAATAAGAAAATATTGAAGCTACAAGAGGCCGTGAGACCTATACGTGGTAGTTCCTGATACCTAACACTACCTACATCCACCTTTCATCCCCATCCATGAAGCTGTCTAGCCTCCTCTTAACCCCTTCACGCTCAGATCTTTCCTTGGCTATATAAAATTGTATGTTGTCGAGCCATGAAATTACCAAAAGTAACTAAATATACCAAATTAACTAGTCGACAGGATACTAAACAGGTCATAGCTATAAAATATTGCTTATATTCACTATAAATAATCTGTTGTTAGCCATAAAATTACGAAAAGTAACTAAATATACCAAATTAGTTAGTGGACAGGATACTAAACAGGTCATATCTATAAAATATTGCTTATATTCATTAAAATTATCTAATGGTGGCTAAATTACAATGGAAATTACGTTGTGGGCCTCAAGGGGAGATAGAGATAGAACATGGAGGAGGAGGAGGAGTGTTGGGAGAAGAAAAGGAGGAGGAGGAGGAGGAGGAGGGTTGGAAGGAAAGGAGGAGGAGGAGGGTTGGAAGGAAAGGAGGAGGAGGAGGGTTGGAAGGAAAGGAGGAGGAGGAGGAGGAGGAGGAGGAGGAGGAGGAGGAGGAGGAGGAGGAGGAGGAGGAGGAGGAGGAGAGGAGGAGGAGGAGGAGGAGGAGGAGGGGTTGGAAGGAAAGGAGGAGGAGGAGGAGGAGGAGGAGGGGAGGAGGGAGGAGGAGGAGGGTTGGAAGGAAAGGAGGAGGGTTGGAAGGAAAGGAGGAGGAGGAGGAGGAGGAGGAGGAGGAGGGTTGGAAGGAAAGGAGGAGGGTTGGAAGGAAAGGAGGAGGAGGAGGAGGAGCGAGGGGGAGGAGGAGGAGGAGGAGGAGGGGAGGAGGAGAGGAGGAGGAAGGAGGAGGGNGGCGGTCATCATCCTCGTCCAGAATGTTGATGGTGGGCCCCACCTCGTCGTCTGAAGAGCTGAGCGCCCCAAACAGTTGCTCTGTGAGGGACACAAAATATATAAGTGTTAATAATATAATAACAAGCAATATTAGTGGTGCTTGCCTGGTTAGATATATGACAGTAACTTTGATGTACTAAGGGGGGGAGGGGGGGGGGGAGAGAGAGAGAGAGAGAAGAGAGAGAGAGAGAGAGAGAGGAGAGAGAGAGAGAGAGAGAGAGAGAGAGAGAGAGAGAGAGAGAGAGAGAGAGAGAGAGAGAGAGAGAGAGAGAGAGAGAGAGAGAGAGAGAGAGAGAGAGAGAGAGAGTTCTTTGATTAGGCAGTTTTGAATTGATAATATATTCTCATCAATGTTGTTTTAACCCCTTCACGCCCAGATCTTTCCTTTGCTGTATAAAATCGTCTGTTGTTAGTCATAAAATTACGAAAAGTAACTGAATATACCAAATTAACTAGTGAACAAGGATACTAAGCAGGTCATATCTATTAAAATATTGCTGATATTCATTAAAATTGTCTAATGGTGGCCAAATTACTATGGAAATTCCGTTCTGGGCCTCAAGGGGTTAATGAGTGTATGCGTGGCTTAAAAAGAGAGAGAGAGAGAGAGAGAGAGAGAGAGAGAGAGAGAGAGAGAGAGAGAGAGAGAGAGAGAGAGAGAGAGAGAGAGAGAGAGAGAGAGAGAGAGAGAGAGAGAGAGAGAGAGAGAGAGAGAGAGAGAGAGAGAGAGCGAGAGCGAGAGCGAGAGCGAGAGAGAGAGAGAGAGAGAGAGAGAGAGAGAGAGAGAGAGTGTGTGTGTGTGTGTGTGTGTGTGTGTGTGTGTGTGTGTGTGTGTGTGTGTGCAGGCAGTGACTTCCTGCCTCTACACGCTTACCGTCCAGGTTGGATGATGATATGTTGGTGTCCGCATTGTTCTTCTTCTCGTCCTCTTCCCGAACGACCTCCCAGCGGATGGAGGTCGCCTCGTTGTCTGTTCTTAAGAGTCGCTTGACCTCCTTCTCTATTTCTGGCAGGTCAAGATTCTAAAAATAAAAATAATAAGCAATGACTCTTCTGCTGTCAGTGAACCTATAACAAACATTAGGACACAAGTTAATGTTATAATCTGCATAACTATGGGATTAAGATAGAAAATCATAAGAACATAAGAACATAAGGAAGCTACAAGAGGCTGGGAGACCTACACGTGGTAGTTCCTGTTACTTAACACTACCTACATCCACCTTTCATCCCCATCCATGAATTTATCCAGCCTCCTTTTAAAGCTCCCTATTGACTCCGCACTAACTACCTGTCTACTGAGTCCATGCCAATCATTTACCAACCTATTTGTGAACCAGTTTTTCCCTATTTCCTTTTTAAATCTACGCCATAAATCTAAAACCAATGAACTCGATGAACTACTTTGAACTATTTTGAACTACTATGAACTACCAGTCTTTTTTTGAACGAGGCAAAAATTCCATTCTATCCTAAGGTCTCATGCTTAAAATGATGCCTATGTTTACTTGATAATATGGTTAACTATGATAAAATACAGCTGAAATTTAGAGGAAGCGTAGTATTCCCTTCTCCTGGCATATATCCATTCTATCCTAAGGTCTCATGGTTAAAAGGATGCCTCTGTTTACCTGATAATATGGTTAACTAGGATAAAATACAGCTGAAATTTAGAGGAAGCGTAGTATTCCCTTCTCCTGGCATCAAATATCAGTCAGTAAGCAGCAACGGGGCAGGATTTTTCACCTCATAAAAAACCAGAGTATATATATCAATGGGATTACGATAGGAAATCACAAGAACATAAATCTAAGAACATAAATAAATAAGAACATAAGAAAATAAGGAAGCTACAAGAGGCCGCGAGACTTACACGTGGTAGTTCCTATAAATTAATGTCTGTAAATTAAAATCAGTACCTTCTTTCTCAGAGTTTTTCGGAATCGGCGTTTTCGTACATTCTTGAGCGGTGGCGTGTAGCCGTGGGGCCACAGGTACTTTTTGTCCACCTTGTTGGGGTCCCTGCGCTTCTTCTTGGTGGGGTCCTCCTCCTCAGGCGGGTCCTCCTCATCCCTCACCATCAGCATCTGTCAACACCAGCCATTAACCCCTTCACGCCCAGATCTTTCCTGGGCTAGATAAAATTGTCTGTTGTCGAGCCATAAAATTACCAAAAGTGACTTAATATACCAAATTAGTAGGTTAGTTAGGTTACAATAAAAATAACGAAGCATCTGTAAGCACCACCACACATAAGAAAATAAGAAAATAAGGAAGCTACAAGAGGCCGTGAGACCTATATGTGGTAGTTCCTGATACCTAACACTACCTACATCCACCTTTCATCCCCATCCATAAAGCTGTCTAGCCTCCTTTTAACCCCTTCACGCCCAGATCTTTCCTTGGCTATATAAAATTGTCTGTTGTCGAGCCATGAAATTACTAAAAGTAACTAATTATAGCAAATTAGGTGGACAAGGATACTAAACAGGTCATATCTATAAAATATTGCTTATATTCATTAAAATTATCTAATGGGGCCAAATTACAATGGAAATTACGTTGTGGGCCTCAAGGGGAGAGAGATAGAAAATGGAGGAGGAGGAGGAGGAGGAGGAGGATAAGTGTTGGGAGAAGAAAAGGAGGAGGAGGAGGAAGAGGAGGAGGAGTGCTGGAACAAGAAAAGGAAGAGGAGGAAGATTAAATGTATAAAAAAAGGAGGGTAAGTTCTGGGCCTCAAGGGATTAATTAATAATACAAGAAAGAGCCGGGAGCCTTCTAATGGCAGGGCAATAATACAAGAAAGACCCGGGAGCCTTCTAATGGCAGGGTAATAATACAAGAAAGACCCGGGAGCCTTCTACTGGCAGGGTAATAATACAAGAAAGACCCGGGAGCCTTCTACTGGCAGGGTAATAATACAAGAAAGACCCGGGAGCCTTCTAATGGCAGGGTAATAATACAAGAAAGAGCCGGGAGCCTTCTAAGGGCAGGGTAATAATACAAGAAAGACCCGGGAGCCTTCTAATGGCAGGGCAATAATACAAGAAAGAGCCGGGAGCCTTCTACTGGCAGGGTAATAATACAAGAAAGACCCGGGAGCCTTCTAATGGCAGGGTAATAATACAAGAAAGACCCGGGAGCCTTCTAATGGCAGGGTAATAATACAAGAAAGACCCGGGAGCCTTCTAATGGCAGGGTAATAATACAAGAAAGACCCGGGAGCCTTCTAATGGCAGGGTAATAATACAAGAAAGACCCGGGAGCCTTCTAATGGCAGGGTAATAATACAAGAAAGACCCGGGAGCCTTCTAAGGGCAGGGTAATAATACAAGAAAGACCCGGGAGCCTTCTAATGGCAGGGCAATAATACAAGAAAGACCCGGGAGCCTTCTAATGGCAGGGTAATAATACAAGAAAGAGCCGGGAGCCTTCTAATGGCGTGGCAATAATACAAGAAAGAGCCGGGAGCCTTCTAAGGGCAGGGTAATAATACAAGAAAGACCCGGGAGCCTTCTAATGGCAGGGCAATAATACAAGAAAGAGCCGGGAGCCTTCTAATGGCGTGGCAATAATACAAGAAAGAGCCGGGAGCCTTCTAATGGCAGGGCAATAATACAAGAAAGACCCGGGAGCCTTCTAAGGGTAGGGTAATAATACAAGAAAGAGCCGGGAGCCTTCTAATGGCAGGGCAATAATACAAGAAAGACCCGGGAGCCTTCTAAGGGTAGGGTAATAATACAAGAGCCGGGAGCCTTCTAATGGCAGGGCAATAATACAAGAAAGACCCGGGAGCCTTCTAATGGCAGGGCAATAATACAAGAAAGACCCGGGAGCCTTCTAAGGGCAGGGTAATAATACAAGAAAGACCCGGGAGCCTTCTAATGGCAGGGTAATAATACAAGAAAGAGCCGGGAGCCTTCTACTGGCAGGGTAATAATACAAGAAAGAGCCGGGAGCCTTCTAATGGCAGGGCAATAATACAAGAAAGAGCCGGGAGCCTTCTAATGGCAGGGCAATAATACAAGAAAGAGCCGGGAGCCTTCTAATGGCAGGGCAATAATACAAGAAAGAGCCGGGAGCGTTCTAATGGCAGGGCAATAATACAAGAAAGACCCGGGAGCCTTCTAATGGCAGGGCAATAATACAAGAAAGACCCGGGAGCCTTCTAATGGCAGGGCAATAATACAAGAAAGAGCCGGGAGCCTTCTAATGGCAGGGTAATAATACAAGAAAGAGCCGGGAGCCTTCTAATGGCAGGGCAATAATACAAGAAAGAGCCGGGAGCCTTCTAATGGCAGGGCAATAATAATAATAATATAAATAATGGCCTCAGCCCCTCACCTGACACACATCGGCTGTCTTGTAGAAGTTTTTACCGTCGATGGTTTTCCAAGTCTCCGTGATGGAGGGAAAGTCCATCAGCTGAAAACCACAAATCACAGAATCAACCACAGCTGAAAAACAAATATATAAAAAAGAGATAAAGAGAGAGAGAAATGCAATACAAAATGAGATCAAAAGGTGAAGCATTGCAAAATAAGATGATACAAATCTACACTCATGCAAATATTGTACTTCCATCTACCATATTTTACGGCTTATAAGTCGCTGCACATTGGAAGACGCACCCTCATTTTGGAAAGAACTTTATAAGAAAAAAAAAAAAAAAAAAAAAAAAAAAAATTGTCCGATATACAGTACAGTATAATCATTTTCCCACCAGAACACACTCACTATTCACTATCTTCATTCACCACTGCTCATCAGCCATTGTTATTGTCTAGCTTGTATGCGATAGTATAAGTAAATCGTCATGTTGGCTGGCTGAACATGTGCACGCAGGTCAGACGGCGGGAGTGAAAAAACCTACCCCGGCGGTGCGCAGCTGCCTGGCTGCCTGGCATGTCCATCAGCTGAGTCTTCCCGAGTGTAAACACCTCTCACGTCCTCCCGTGCCTCACCACGTTGCCTGCCTCCTGTGCCTCACCACGTTGCCTGCCTCCCGTGCCTCACTACGTTGCCTGCCTCCTGTGCCTCACCACGTTGCCTGCCTCCTGTGCCTAACTACGTTGCCTGCCTCCCGTGCCTCACTACGTTGCCTGCCTCCCGTGCCTCACTACGTTGCTTGCCTCCAGTGCCTCACTACGTTGCCTGCCTCCCGTGCCTCACCACGTTGCCTGCCTCCTGTGCCTCACTACGTTGCCTGCCTCCTGTGCCTCACTACGTTGCCTGCCTCCCGTGCCTCACTACGTTGCCTGCTTCCCGTGCCTCACTACGTTGCCTGCCTCCTGTGCCTCACTACGTTGCCTGCCTCCCGTGCCTCACTACGTTGCCTGCTTCCCGTGCCTCACTACATTGCCTGCCTCCCGTGCCTCACTACGTTGCCTGCCTCCCGTGCCTCACCACGTTGCCTGCCTCCTGTGCCTCACTACGTTGCCTGCCTCCCGTGCCTCACTACGTTGCCTGCCTCCCGTGCCTCACCACGTTGCCTGCCTCCCGTGCCTCACTACGTTGCCTGCCTCCCGTGCCTCACTACGTTGCCTGCCTCCCGTGCCTCACTACGTTGCCTGCCTCCCGTGCCTCACTACGTTGCCTGCCTCCCGTGCCTCACTACGTTGCCTGCCTCCCGTGCCTCACCACGTTGCCTGCCTCCTGTGCCTCACTACGTTGCCTGCCTCCCGTGCCTCACTACGTTGCCTGCCTCCCGTGCCTCACTACGTTGCCTGCCTCCCGTGCCTCACTACGTTGCCTGCCTCCCGTGCCTCACTACGTTGCCTGCCTCCCGTGCCTCACTACGTTGCCTGCCTCCTGTGCCTCACCACGATAGTTTTAATGTTCCTGTATATGTGTAGTATTTGTGGTGGCTGCATGTGTACATATGTATACAAACTATCATCTAATGTAACAAACAAAGTTCCTTATACACGCAATGGCTATTGGCGCCAATCTGCCGGGGCGGAAAGGCTCCCGCCAGTACCGTGTAAACATCACAGCGTGAGGACAGAGTGGTAGTTGATTTGAATGTCTTATGGTATTCTAAATAGTTGTAACAGGCATGTACTGAGGTTACATCATATATGAGGCTGCATTGAATAGCTACCTAAGCTAACCTCCTACAACATTCCTCTTGGAAGACGCAGGAGTGTTTTTCAGGGTATTTTAGGGGAGAAAAAGTGAGTCTTATAAGCCATAAAATGCGGTAATTGAAAAGACTTGTCATCATTTTCTTGGGTATATTCTAGCAAAAGACGGATCATGCAAGACCTTTCAGATCAAGATGTCAGATCTGTAACACTGTAACATAACCAAGAGTAAGAAGGACATCCAGTACTTGCAAATGTTATTGTTGCTGAGGTGAAAATAATCAGACCTTAGAACATGAACATGGGAATGAGTGGCTGCCTTACCCTGGCTCTGTACATGATGGTGTCGATGGTGCTGCCTTACCCTGGCTTTGTACATGATGGTGTCAATGGTGATGCCTTACCCTGGCTCTGTACATGATGGTGTCGATGGTGGTGCCTTACCCTGGCTTTGTACATGATGGTGTCGATGGTGGTGCCTTACCCTGGCTCTGTACATGATGGTGTCGATGGTGCTGCCTTACCCTGGCTTTGTACATGATGGTGTTGATGGTGGTGCCTTACCCTGGCTCTGTACATGATGGTGTCGATGGTGCTGCCTTACCCTGGCTTTTTACATGATGGTGTCGATGGTGCTGCCTTACCCTGGCTTTGTACATGATGGTGTCGATGGTGATGCCTTACCCTGGCTTTGTACATGATGGTGTCGATGGTGATGCCTTACCCTGGCTTTGTACATGATGGTGTCGATGGTGATGCCTTACCCTGGCTTTGTACATGATGGTGTCGATGGTGATGACGCCGTTCCTCATGTCGTCCTTGTCGTTAGTGAAGTCCAGTTGGATGGCCAGGCGGTCCTTGATGTTGGTGTGGCCGTGTCGGATGGCCTCGCGCAGAGTGGCCGACTGGGCCTGAAAAATGGCCCTGCTTGTTCACTGATTGCATCTACCTCTGCAGGATTTGACATAACTATACAAATGGGGAACTTTCAAAGCTAACGCCACCAGATGTCTCTAGCGATGTAACTTCTTTTGCACTTTGGGGAGGCGGTAGCAGAGTGGTTAGCGTCGCCGAGTGGTGTTCTCGATGACCCGAGTTCGATCCCGAGTGAGAACCAAAATCCACTTAAAATATTTCTGCACCGTCGAGTGGCCTAAGAATGCCCACATGCTGCCCATAACTCTACCTTCGATTGCGAGTGCATCGGAGGACACAGGGGGGCGGCATGAGCCTCTAATTACAGGCGTCACTATAACAATCCTGCCTGTTCCACCACGGGCGAGGGCCAACCATCACAGCCCTCAAGTGAACCTCCAGGGCCTGCCATTACAGCCCTCAAGTGAACCTCCAGGGCCTGCCATCACAGCCCTCAAGTGAACCTCCAGGGCCTGCCATCACAGCCCTCAAGTGAACCTCCAGGGCCTGCCATCACAGCCCTCAAGTGAACCTCCAGGGCCTGCCATCACAGCCCTCAAGTGAACCTCCAGGGCCTACCATCCCACCCCTGGAGGTCACTGCCTACAGGCGCTATAGGCCAGGATGTAACAATAAAATAATAAGTTGTTATATTGAAGTGAAATTCTGATGTGCCGCGAAGAAGCACAGGGAATCAGGTAATTGATAGATCACTCAGGCTCAAAGTAAAGAAGTGACGGCGCTAGAGACATCTGGTGGCGTTACCTTTGCATAAAGTTCCTCATTCTTACATATATCAGTTAGTCTGTGAAACAATAAAGTTTGGTAATATGATTTATAAAGCAGTAGTTAACTGATCAGTTAGCCCCTTCACGCCCAGATCTTTTCTTTGCTATGAAAAATTGTCTGTTGTTAGCCATAGAATTACAATAAGTAACTAAATAAACCAAATTAGTTAATGGACAGGGATACTAAACAGGTGATATCTATAAAATATTGCTTATAGTCACTAAAAATCGTCTAATGGTACCCAAATTACAATGGAAATTACGTTCTGGGTCTCAAGGGGTTAAGATATTATGGGAAAAACTGATGTTAAACAGAAAGAAGAAGAAGAAGAAGAAGAATCAGTCAGTCTGTGATACAATAAAGTTCGGTAATATGATTTATAAAGAGGAAAATCATCAGTTAATTAAAACAAAAACAAAAAACATTACTACTACAGAGAGCATTGACTTACCCCGGGCACTCTGAGGATGTACTGGTTCTCCAGCTCGGCGCCCTGAGAGCCAGGGGGCCGGGCCATGCGCCCCTTCATGTTTCTGTTCATCTTCAAGGAGCACGTCAGTCACCCTCAAGCAGCACGTCAGTCACCCTCTAGGAGCACGTCAGTCACCCTCAAGCAGCAAACACACCACAACAGTTTGTTGACCTGGAAAATAAAAGCCTCAATAAAAATGTCCGTTTCTCATGGTTTTGTCATTCATGTTCCCAATGTTCCCTGCCCTGCCAGTCTCTCCCTGCCTGACAGCTGGTCCACCGTTCATGCTGCCCTGCTAGTCCCCTCCCCCCGACGGGCGGGTTCCCCCCTTTCATGCCCCCTGCCAGTCTCTTCCCTCCCTGAGGGCTGGTCCACCGTTCGCTCCCCTGCCAGTCTCTCCCTGCCTAAAAGCTGTCCACCATTCATGCTCCCCCTGCTAGTCTCCCCCCTGCCGGGAGGGGGGGGGGTTTTGGCCCACCTTTTCATGCCCCCTTTTTGCCAGTCTCTCCTCCGGGACAGCTGGCCCACCGTTCATGGGGGGCCCCCTGCTAGTCTCCCCCTCCCCCTGACAGCGGGTCCACCTTTCTGTTTGCCCCTGCCGTCTCTCCCTGCCTGACAGCTGGTCCATTTTTTCATGCCCCCTGCTAGTCTCCCCCCTGCCTGCCCGTGGTCCCCGTTCATGCTCCCCTTGCAGCCCTCTCCCTGCCTGAAAAGGGGGCCCCCTTTCATGCTGCCCTGCCACCCTTCCCTCCCTGACAGCTGGTCCCCCTTCATGCGGCCTGCTAGTCTCCCCCTGCCTGACAGCTGGTCCCCCGTTCAGGGCGGCCCTGTGGGTTCTCCCCCTGCCTGACAGCTGGCCCAAACCGGGTTCATGCGCCCTGCCATCCCCCCCCCTCCCTGCAGTGGCCCAACCGTTCTTTGCTCCCCTGTTTAGTCTCTCCCTGCCTGACAGCGGGTTCCCCCTTTTCATGCTGCCTCTAGTCTCTCCCTGCCGACAGCTGGTCCCCCGGGTTTCAGCGGGCCCTCCCAGTCCCCCCTGCCTGACAGCGGGCCCAAAACCGTTTCCATGCTCCCCCTCTAGTCTCTCCCTGCCTGACAGTTTGGCCCAAACCTTTTCATGTGCCCTGTATCTTCCCTCCCTGACAGCTGGTCCACCGTTCATGGGGCCTTTGCTAGCCCTCCCCCCCTCCCCTAAACAGCTGGTCCCCGTTTTTGCCCCCCTGCTGGGCTCCCCCTGCCTGACAGCTGGCCCACCGTTCTTTGCCCCCTGCTAGTCTCTCCCCCTGCCAGCTGGCCCCTTTTTCATGCCCCCTTTTAGTCCTCCTCCCTTTACGCTGGTCCACCTTTCATGCGGCCCTGCTAGCCCTCTCCCTGTTTGACAGCGGGGTCCCCCGGTTCATGCTCCCCTTTGCTAGTCTCTCCTGCCTGACAGCTGGTCCACCGTTCATTCCCCGGTATTTCTCTCCCTCCCTGACGGGCTGGTCCACCGTTCATGCTGCCCTGCTAGTCTCTCCCTTTTGACAGCGGGCCCCCGTTCTGTTTCCCTTTAGCCCTTCCCTCCCCTGACAGCGGGTTTCCCCCGTTCTTTGCTCCCCCGGGCTAGTCCTCCCTGCCTGACAGGGTCCCCGTTAAATTTGCCCCCCTGCTAGTTTTCCCCCCTCCCTGCCCGCGGGGCCAAACCCCGTTCTGGGCCCTGCAAATTTCTCCCTCCGACAGCGGGGCCCCACCGTTAATGCCCCCCTGTAGTCTCTCCCTGCCTGAAAGCTGGTCCACCTTTCTGCCCCCCTGTTAGCCCTCTCCCTGCCTGAAAAGCTGGCACCGTTCTGCGGGCCCTGCTAGTTTCTCCCTGCCTGACCTTTTCCCCACCGTTCATTTCCCCTGCTACCCTCTCCCTGCCTGACAGCTGGCCCCAACCGTTAAAGGCTGCCCTCCCAAGTCCCCTCCCCCCTGACAGTTTGGTCCACCGTTAAATGCCCCCCTGCCAGTCTCCCCTCCCTTTGACAGCTGGTCCACCTTTTCAGTTTCCCCTGCTAGTCTCTCCCTGCCTGAAGTTTGGTCCCCCGTTCATGCTCCCCTGCTGGGCTCTCCCTCCTGACAGTGGTCCACCTTTTAATCTCCCCTGTAGTCTCTCCCTGCCTGACAGCTGGTCCCCCGTTCTTTGCTGCCCTCTGGGCCCTCTCCCTGCTGACAGTTGGGCCCAACCGTTATGCTGCCCTGCTAGTCCTCCCTGCCTGACGGGCTTTTCCCCCCGTTCTTTGCCCCCCTGCTAGTCTTCCCCCCTGACACTGGTCCACCGTTCATGCTCCCCTGAAAAGTCTCTCCCGGGCCTGAAAAGCTGGTCCCCTGTTCATGCTCCCCTGCTAGTCTCTCCCTGCCTGACAGCTGGTCCACCGTTCATGCTCCCCTGCTAGTCTCTCCCTGCCTGACAGCTGGCCCAAATCGTTCTGCTGCCCGGGCTAGTTCCCCCCGCCAAACGGGCTGGCCCAAACCTTTCCATGCTCCCCGGGCTAGTCCCCCCCTTCCGGAAAAGGGGTTCCAACCGTTCTTTCTCCCGGCTATCTCTCCCTGCCTGACAGTGGTCCCCCGGGTTCTTTCTCCCCGCTAGCCTTCTCCCTGCCTGCCGGGTTTGGCCCCACCTTCATGCTCCCCTGCAAAATCTCCCCCTGCCGGGGCCCAGCTGGTCCCCCTTTCATGCTCCCCTGCTGGGTCTCTCCCGGGCCTGACAGCTGGCCCCACCGTTCATCCCTTCCCCGGGTATTTCCCCCTCCCTGCCGGACGGCGGGGCCACCATTCATGCTAGCCCCGGTCCCTCATCTCCGGGGCTTTACCCTTAACCTGCTGTGGGGGGTGAAAACCCCGCTACCCCCGGGACAAAATTTCCCTTCCCCGGGTTTCCCGGGTACCCTTTTTATCAACCCAAAAAGGGAGGATAAAACGCGGGGTTGGGGTGGGCTGGCGCCGTTCCCCGGCAGGGTTTTGAACCAGGGGTTTGGATTTGTAGTGAGGCGCACAAAGCCACTACCCACGGGGGCGACAGGGGGGAATGGGGGGCATAAAAAATATTTTATTTTGGGGGATTTCCCCCAAAAAAACAGAAACCAAATCTATTCAAAAAAAAGGGAAAATTCCCAGAAAAGTTTGTGTCATCTTTGAAAAGAGGATGCCCGATAACGCAATACGGGTTTTGAATTTCCCCAAAAATGGGCCCAACCTGGGGAAACCAGCCCCGGGGCGAGTAAGGGAAATTTTTCCCGACTTTTAGAACTTAAGATATTTTAAAGGGGGAAAAAAAAGAAAACCCAATTTTGAACTTCTTCAAAGGTCAATTTTCTTTCAAAAAATAGTTTTAAAACATTTTTCTTCCTTTTCTTTTTACTTGCACCAGTAGGTGTTCCTGGGCGTTTGGGGGGCCATAATAAAAAAAAAACAACCGTAGAAGTTTCACAAAATAAAAATGTAACAACTTTTACAGTCAAAACACCATGAAAAAAAAAAAAAACAAAACGGCGGGAGAAAACCCAAACGCCTAGTGTGGTGGCAAACCCAAGGGGCCCACCCCGGGAACTACGCCCCCGGGGTTTTTGGGTTTCTGCCGTTTTTTTGGAAAATCCGGAACCAAGCGGTTTTGGGGGGTTCCGAGTCTTGGGAAAGGCCCCAGTTTTGGGGAAACCCAAACCCGTAGTACCATTCCTTCCCGTGGGGTTTTTGGGATGTCAAGGGGTTCCCTCGCCACAAACCTGCCGTCCCGCAAAACAGCAATCAATTACTAATACAATTTAGGGGGGCACCCCGGAATTTTTTTGGGTGGGGGTTTTCTTTTTATATGGCTTCTGGGGGACATTTTGGGCAAGTGGCCCCCTTAAAAGGGTTTTCTACGGGGATGTAGGCCCACTTTCCCCAAATTTTACCAAGTTTATATGGTACAATATTAATAATACTTCCCTTTTTCTCTTGCCCCCCCCTTTCCCCCCCCAGTTTTTTTTCACTACGCCCCGCCCCCCTTTGGAAAACAGGGTGATTTAGACCCAAAAAAGTTTTAGTGAGGCCCCAAACACAAACAAAAAACCCATTAGAATATAAATAAAAAAGGGTTTGTTTTTTTTTAAAAGCTGAAAGTTTTTAACCCAGAAATACCCCATTTTACCCCTTTTGCGCGAAAATATTTTCCTTTTTCTTGGGGTTTTTTTTTCTGGGGAATACAGCCCCCACCCCTTTCTTACCCCCTTAAAAAGCCCTTTAAAAATTGCACGGGAAAAAGTAAATTTAGGGTAACGCAAAAAAAAATAAAAAAAAAATAAGATAAAATGAAGCCCGAAATACCCAAAGGGTTTTTCCCATTTAAACGCTAAAATTCTTGTCCCAAAGGGGAATACCATGCAATACAGCCCCACACCCTTTTACCACCCCCTTTCATAGGGCCCTTTAAAATTCACGGGAACCCGTTTTAAAATTTGGGGATTTAAAAGTAAGAATAAGGTAAATTGCCAATTGGCCGCTTTTGACGTCATAAGAGTTTTTGATCAAGCTGCTTTGATCTTTTACAAACCAAATCGAGGCCCACAAATAAAACCCTTATTTAAACAAAAAAATCAAATTTAAATTTAAAAAAATCAACACGGCTAAGGGAAAATAATTTATAAATAGGACAAAAATAAGCCTAAAAAAACCCCAAAGAAAAAACGGGGAATTAATGAAAAAAACGAGTTTTTTAAAAGAAAGGGGCCAAAAAAGGACCAAAAAATTTTAAACCCCAAAAAAGGGCTTTTTTAAAAAACGGGCCTTTTAATTTTTCGTGGGAAAAAAAATGAGGGAAATAGTAAATTTATGTGTGTAAACTTATAAACAGGGAAAGATCCCTAGTTTTAAGTTTTTAAAAAAAAGAGTAAAAAAATGTTTGTTTTTTCGAAATTTTACCATTTAAAAACCCCCGCCATCCCTATTTCTTCAAATTTAAAAAAGTGAAAAACATTTTCCTTTTTTAGGGAACCCCCCAAACCCCACAGCGACTGTTTTGAGTAGCGAAGGTTTCACACATACAGCCTTTCCCGCTCTCCCTAAGGGAGAAAACCCTTTGGCCCAAAAACAAAAAATAAAAATACACAATGCTTCTAATACCCCTATAAAACAAAATATACCCACCAAACGCACGGGTTTAAAACACAAAAAGATGCGGAAAAGCGTAAAATATTAAAAACCACAAAAAAAAAACCTACATTTGATGTAAAAAAAAAAAATATCGCAAAATATCGGTTTTTTAGGCGGTATTAAATAACAATTAAAAATCATATTTCTTTACGAAGGCCTTAAAAAAACGGGGGACTTTTTTTGTTAAGTCATAAAAGTAGCGGGGTTTTTAACAATAAACCCCCAACCCCAAAATCGGTCCATGAATAAAAAAATGTATTTTCGTTTTAAAAAAAACGTAAATGACAAAATCGTAAACCCCCTTTCCCGAGGCCCGGATTTTTCCCGGAACCAATCAGCGGCCTTGCTCCCTGCCACCAAAACCCGTTTAGGGCACCGGAAAACGTTTAAAAAATACCCGGGGGAGGGGTACCGGTATTTTTCCCAAAAAACCCGGTTTTCGGCAAAAACCGGGATTTTTTTTTATAAACCGGGACAAGCCCACCCTTTTCCCCCTCTTAAATAACGTACATCCAAAAATTTAAAGCATAAATCAACACGGAAACAGTAAGATAAAGATAAAAAGGACACAATAAGCCTAAAAAAAAATATGAAAAAAACGGTGAATTTAAAGAAAAATTTGGTTTTAAAAAAGATGGCCAAAAAAAGGGCCAAAATTTTTACCACAAAAAGGGGACTTTTTTAAAAACGGCCTTAAAATTTGTGAAAAAATATGAGCAAATAGTAAATGAGGTGGTATTTATAAACAAACAGATCGCACTTTGGGAAATTGAAACCCAACCCTTAAAATGGTTTAGTTTTTTCGATTTGTAACCCTTTAAAAACACCCAGCCCCCCTATTTTTCACTAAAAAAAGTGAAAAAAATGTCCCATAGACACCACAAACAAAAAAGGGGACTGGGGGGAGTAGCGAAGTACCACATACAAACCCCTTTTAGCTCATCTCTAAGGGGGAATACTTTTGGCTAAAAACATTTAAAAAAAAAACACAATGCTTCAATACCCATATAAAACAAAAAAAAAAATACCAACGCACGGTTTTAAAAACAAAAACGATTTCCCGGAAAAAACGTAATATATTTAAAAAACACACCCAAAAAAAATACAGGGTGTAAAAAAGAAAAATTTTCAACAAAATACGGGTTTTTTATCGGTAATTAAATAACACATTAAAACCCTATTTTTTTTTACGAAAGGGGGTTTAAACCGGGGGGACTTATATGTTAAAAACCCTAAAAGTAGGGGCTTTTCAAAAAAAGGGCCCCCAATCCAATACGGTCCCCTGAAAAAAAAGTGTTTTTTCGTTTTTAAAAAAAACGTAAATGGGAAACCTCGTAACCTTTTTCCCGGGGCCCGGGTTGCCGGAACCAAAACACGCCTTCTGCCTGCTCAAGGGCCCAAACGGGGTTCAAAAGCAGCTGGTTTGGCGGGTTTGGCCATGTTTTAAAATTTTTCTCCGAATATGGACATGTATAGCGGTAAAAAAGGCGAGATTTTTCCCTTAAATTTCCCTTTTTTAGGCAATTAGTGTGCTAAGAGAATTGTTAGTGTAATATAGGGGGGACAATAATAATTACCGCCATATTAGCCTTTCAGGTAAAAATTTTTCCCTGAAATATGAAATTCCCCTTATTTGAAAGGGCCGGGAAAAGGAAAATTTTGCGTGTTTTTTGCTTTAAATTTTCCCCCGCTGAATACTACAGGACTTAAACCCCGGGTTACCTTTATGCGCTGGGTCCTAGGTTCGAGTCCCCCCGGGCCCGAGTTAGCTTCTATTAAACCCGTGGCCCGGGGCCCCTACCCGTGGCCGCGTGGGGGTACCGGCCTTGGGCCCGTTTATAGGGGGAAAGGGAACTGCGCGTTTTGCTCTTTACTCAGGGCACACCCTTTGGGGGGCTAAATCCTCATCTTAGCCCCCTCTCGCTTTTCCAAAAACACACCACACCTGGCCCCCACGGGGTCTGGGCAATTTTAAACGAATACTTTTTGGAAAAAAAGGGCCTTTGTCCCTCCAGTTTTTTCCCTTTCCCAAAAAAAACCTTCCCAACTTTTTTTATGCAATATTATAACAAATCCTTAACCCTCTTGTCCCCCTTGTAATTGTTTTTGGCCCCTAACCCCCGTCCCGGGTATTTACTAAAAAAAAAACCCCCCCGGGGGATTTAAAAAACCCGCAATTTGGGATTAAAGGGAAAAACCCCATTGAAGGTAAAAAAACGAGAATTGGAACGTTGGTTTAATTGTATTAAAGGCCCGGGAAAGGCCCCAATTAAACGGGGGGGGGAGAAAGGCTTAATCGGCCAAAAGGAAAGGCTAAAACCGGAAAGAAAAATCCAGGAAAGGGGAAACAGGAAATTAAAGGCGGGGTTTCCCAAAGATTTCCCCTTAAACCCAAAAGGGGGGTTTAAACCCTAACCAACGGGGGCCTGCGTAATTGGCCTTTAACCCCCCAAAAACCCGGTTTAAAAACACAGGGAAATTTGGGAGCCCAAACCTGGATATAAAACCAGACGAGGGGAGGCGCTGGGGGCCTTTCCCCCCACAACCCCAAAAACAGGACAACCCCACACGCAATTAGTGGTTTCAAAGGCGGAAAGTAAAAGAGCTCGAAAGAGGTTGAAAAAGGGAGGGGTGCGTGAAAGGCGCTCTCTTCATTCAAATTTTAGTTTTAAAAGTGTGATCCGTTTTTCTGGGAAAAAATTGGGCAAACTTTTAGTTTTGTAATTTGTCTTTTCTGGCTGGGACAAAAATTTAATTTTTAATTACTAAAAATAATAATAAAAAAATAAAAGGGGGTTAGGGTTGGGCGGGTGGGTTTTTTTGAATTCTCAAAAGCAAATTTGGGGAAGTTTTCTACAAAATAATGCCTCTTGTAGGGGGTATTTTTTCTGTTTTGAAATGAAAAAGGGGCCCCAAAATTTGGGGTTGGAAGGGTTCCCCTATGTTTGGGGTGAACTCAAAACAAAAAAAAAAAAAGGGGGGGGGGCTTTTAAAGGTTTAAAAATTTTAAAAGCCGGAAAGGAAGGAAAAAGGGAAAGAGGGGAGGGGAAATTTAATAAAGGGAAGGGGAAGGGGGGCCCCAAAAGGGGGCCCAAAAGGGACCAGGAGGCCCGGGGGGGGGGGAGGGGGCGAAAGGGCCCAAACCCAAAAAGGGGGGGGGGGCGTCCTTTTGGCCACCTACCCTTTTGCCTGAAAAAAGGGGGCCATGTAAGGGGGGAGGGAGAAAATAGGCCGGGTAACGTAACAAAAGGAGGGGGGGGACCCCCCCCGGGGAAACGGGCCTTGGGACCCCTTATTAATCCAACCTGCAAAGGAAGTTTAAGGGGGCCCTTTTTAAAAATAACCTTAAAAAACCGGGGGTTCCCCCCTGGGTTTTCCAAAATGGGGCCCCAAAAAATTAAGTTTAAATTTAAAAAATTTCCTTTTAAAAACCCGCTATCGCTTTTAAAACAACTTTACCAACCTGGGTTTTGAAAAGCCAAAAACACCAAGGAAAAACTAAACCCCCATTTCCCCGTAGGGGTTTTTGGCCCCAACAAACCGCACCATTTCCCTTTTCCCTTTTGAAAATTTTTTTTTGTTGCCCCCCCCTTTTTGTTTTGGGAATTTTCGTACTGGTCCTCAAAATTAGGGTTTTTTTTTGTATAATTATCGGACACTCCTCAAAAATTTGCGTCTTTTTTTTTCGTACATTATTATTAAATTATTTCTTTGTTTCTTGCTAAATTTAAAAGTTTCTTTTTTGAAAGCTTTTTGGTTTTTTGTTGGGTCTATTTTTTAATTTTCCCGGATTCCCAAAAGGGCATACAATGAAAAATTATCCTCTTTACAAAAAAAAAACAAAAAATTAAATTTTAATGGAAGACAAAAAAATGCCATTAGATACCGGGGGTTCCCAAAAGGGAAAAAAGACAACAAAAAAGATCATTCAAAAGAGTGCGAAATTTGAAACCGTTTCTACTTATATACTTGCATGCTGCAGATACAAAGATCAAACCGTGAAACAGGGTAGATTATACAGGCATTTTATATAAACTACTTGTGTGGGCCTCTTCACTGGCATATACAAATCAGTAGTGATGCTATAATTCGTAATATATGGTGCCTGGCGACATTAGTGCAGGTGGCGACTATGGTGTTATCTAGGGTAGGTAATAGTAGATGAAGGAACACATATAGGCTACATAGTACAAAGGCTACACATAGTACACTGTGGTATTTTGAGCAGTGGGTTAACTGGTTCACAAATAGGGTGGTGAATGATTGGAATGGACTCAGTCGTCAGGTGGTCAGTGCGGAGTCTATTGGGGTCTTTAAAAGGAGGCTGGATAAATTCATGGATGGGGAAGAGAGGTGGATATAGGTAGAGTTAAGTAGCAGGAACTACCTCGTGTAGGTCTCACAGCCTCTTGTAGCTTCCTTATTTTCTTATGTTCTTATGTTCTTATGATATATTATAAGATGTAGGCAGAGACCCAGACCCAAGCCCAGACCAGAGCTGTCATAGGACCAAAACTGATGACAATGTTTTACCGTAGATAACACTATAGTCGCCAGTCACTTGCCACTAATGTCGCCAGGCACAATATATTACGAATTTTAGCATCACTACTGATTTGTATGTGCCACTGAAGAGGCATGCACAGTAGTTTATATTATGTAAACCACAATATGTCTTCAGTGGCACATAAAAGTCTGTAGTGATGCTAAAATTCGTAATATATTGTGCCTGGCGACATTAGTGCAGTGGCAAGTGACTGGCGACTTAAGTGTTATCTACGGTAGTATCCCAGGTGAAATAACCAAGGGAAGAGTTGACAAGTCTGTTAATCATTAATATTCGTGATCAACAGCCTCGAAAACTACGATAGACGTATTTTCGTGAGAATCTGAGATATCAAAATTTTACTGAAAATATACAGGGAATACCCTTAGATTTTTGGCTAAAATCATGTTTATTTGAATAACTCAAAAACGATGAGGTTTTCGTGGAAAAGGTATAGAATATAAAAGATAGAACAGACAAAAAGCTTTCTAATGAGCTACAGGTTAACCAGTTTTGACTTCAAATAATTGAGAAAATGACACATTTATATTACTTATAAAATATTTATTTTTTCGTAAAGTATATGAGGTAATTGACTACAGATTGCACCATTAGATAGAACTCGCCACACATAACAACTTTGCTTCTATACGTACTGCCCCTTGGACGGATAGTTCAATAGTAAAATGGTAAAAGCATGTTCGTCGACAGTTTTGGTCTATTCTT
>JACEEZ010005170.1:25000-27500 GCA_016584305.1 Chionoecetes opilio | reverse complement strand
GGTGGTTCACACCCAAAAACCCAAAAAAGCGAAAATTTTATATAGCCAAAGGAAAAATTGGGGTTTAAGGGGTTTTAAAGGTGGTTTTTACCCCCGGGGCAAATAGCTGAACATTTTTTATAGCCCCGGGAAAAAAACGGGCGTGAAGGGGGTTTAAAGGGTGGTTCACACTAGACAAATAGCTGAACTTTTATATACCCAAGGAAAGATCTGGGTGGTGAAGGGGTTAAGGCTGGTTCACACTAACAAATAGCTGAACATTTTATATAGCCAAGGAAAGATCTGGGCGTGAAGGGGGTTAAGGCTGGTTCACACTAGACAAATGGGCTGAACATTTATATACCCAAAGGGAAAAGATCTGGGGTGAAGGGGTTAAGGCTGGTTCACACTAGACAAATAGCTGAACATTTTATATAGCCAAGGAAAGATCTGGGGCGTAAAGGGGGTTAAAGGGCTGGTTCACACTAGACAAATAGCTGAACATTTTATATAGCCAAGGAAAGATCTGGGCGTGAAGGGGTTAAGGCTGGTTCACACTAGACAATGCTGAACATTTTTTATAGCCAGGAAAGATCTGGGCGGGGAAGGGGTTAAGGCTGGTTCACACTAGACAAATAGCTGAACATTTTATATAGCCAAGGAAAGATCTGGGCGTGAAGGGGTTAAGGCTGGTTCACACTAGACAAATAGCTGAACATTTTTTATAGCCAAGGAAAGATCTGGGCGTGAAGGGGTTAAGGCTGGTTCACACTAGACAAATAGCTGAACATTTTGTATAGCCAAGGAAAGATCTGGGTGTCAAGGAGTTATAATTGTTCTTATTAGTATGAATGACGCCTTCCAATGTCTTTTTCTGTGTGTTTTAATGCCTTAAAACATGTATTTGCATTCCTATGTCTTTTATAATTCTATTGTCTATTAATGTACGTTTTACATGTATGTCTTAATGTCTGACCAAAGGCTACGTATTGGAGGTCTTTTTCTCCAATGCAAGTTTTACATCGTAATTATTTTCAGGTGTAAATGTTTTAGTATCTGATTCATGTTTGTATGACAAGGTGTTTTGTTTACATAACACTTAACCCCTTCACGCCCAGGTTTTTCCTTGGCTATAAAAAAATGTATGTTGTCGAGCCATAAAATTAAGAGAAGTCACAGAATTACAGCAGTCACTGAATACACCAAATTAGCAGTGGTGGGCCGCCGTTAATCAAAAAGCTAACTTCGTTAACCGTTAATCCGTTATCCAAAAAATTAACTTCGATAACCGTAAATCAGTTAATTCTTTAAAAATGTAACGGAAGTTATCGATAAACCGTTAACGTTAATTTTTATTCAAGAAAAAAAACAAAAAATCAGTTTTTGCTCTAAAACCACCTAAAAACACCTTTGTCAGTGCCAACACTATAAAATCAGCCTTTAAGGGCTTTTTTAAGGGCTTTAGAACCCAAAAACTATAGTTTGTTTTTGCTTTAGAGGTGCTATGGTGCAATATCTTATTTGTTTATTAAAGAAACTTTATAGGATCTATTAATAGAAAATAATTACTTAAATATCGAATACATAAAATATCATTTTGAACTCACAATTCGAAGTTTAATTGAAAAATTATTTACAATAATAAGTGGCGTTATATCGGGGTTGCAAGAATGACGCGTACAATATTAAATATGCCAAGACTCTGCATCTGTATTGAAAATCTGAAAATAATAGAAACTTTTAAACGTTTACCGGTTTTTATGAAATTTTTGTGTTAGCGGACTTGAGTTAATAGAAGTTAAATGTAACGGAAGTTAATTAGTCCGATAATGATTTCCAAAGTTAACTTAAAAGTTAAATCGTTAACGAAAATGTTAACTTCGTTAATTAACGATAAACGGATTAACGGTTTGGTGCCCACCTTTGCAAATTAGTTAGTGGACAAGAATACTAAACAGGTCATAGCTATAAAATATTGCTTATACGTAGTCACTACAAATCGTCTAATGGCACCCAAATTACAATGGAAATTACGTTCTGGGCCTGAAGGGGTTAACAGGCAATGTCCTAACACAGGCGCCACTATGTAGGCACACATGGCTGTACTCTTGCCCACTCCTTCAGTATTGCATCACGACATGTGCATATAGTCATGTCTTGACGCACACTCGTTGTGATACTGTACGTGTTGTTGTTGTTGTTGTTGTACTAACATATTGTCATCAAAACCATGACTCAGTGCAAATAAACGAATTTGAACGAATTTGAACGAATTTTCGAATTTGAACTCTCACACACAATCTCTCTCTCTCTCTCTCTCTCTCTCTCTCTCTTCTCTCTCTCTCTCTCTCTCTCTCTCTCTCTCTCTCTTTTCTCTCTCTCTCTCGTCTTCTCTCCTCGTTTTCCCTCTTCTCCCCTCTCTCCTCCCCCTTTTCTCTATTCTGTATTCTTCCTGTCCTGTTTACTTCTCTCTCCTTATTCTGTCTTCTGGTCTGTCTGTTACTCTCTCTCTTCTTCTCTC
>JACEEZ010005170.1:0-15000 GCA_016584305.1 Chionoecetes opilio | reverse complement strand
ACTGTCACCACACCACACCCCCCACAACCACCACACAAACCTTCATATCTCCTCCACCACAGTTTCACCACACCACACCCATCACCCCCATCAACCACACCTACCACACCCACCATATCTACCACACCCACCACACAAACTTTTCTAAAACCTCCACCACAGTTTCACCACACCACCCCCACCACAACCACCACACAAACCTTCCTATCCCCTCCACCACACTATCACCACACCACACCACCACCACCATCACCACTATTTCACCACCATTACCAACATACTACCACACCTCACCACACACCACCACCATAACACCACCACACCTATGTATAATCTACCCCCAACACCACCTACACCACCTGCTCCACCCTCTCTTTTCCTCTCCACTCCTCCTCCTCCTCCTCCTCCACCTCCTCCTCCTCCACTCTTCTTCCACCGAGGGAGGTATGGAGAAAAAATCATGGAAATGGAGGAGAGATGTGCTCGTGTGGATGAGGCGATGGAGGAGGAGGAGGAGGAGGAGGAGGTGGATGTAGGTGGAGATGTGGATGAAGATATGCCTTATGATTTGTCTATGAGGCGTATGTGGAGGCCTTGGTGATGGAGGAGGAGGTGGAAAGGGGGAAAGGGAAAGGAAAGGAGGGGGGGGAGGTGGAGTATGGAGATGTGGATGAGGAATGCCTTATGATTTGTCTATGAGCGTAGTGGGGCCTTGTGATGGGGTGGAAGAAGAGGAGGGGGGGAGGGTGAAAGGTGGGGAAGGAGGAGGGGGGGGGAAGGAGGAGGAGGAGGAGGGAGAGGAGGAGGTTCATAGGAATAAAAACACCAGGAGACCATTGGAGAAGGGAGAGGAGGGGGGGGAGGACAAACCTGACAGTACTCATTGAAAAAAAAAATTGTATTCAAAAAAATATATTAGAAAAAGAATCAATGAAAAAATCTAAATATGTCTACGTGTGTGTGTGTGTGTGGGTGTGTGTGTGTGTGTGTGTGTGTGTGTGTGTGTGTGTGTGTGTACTTCTTGCTCATTCTGTCTCTGGCCCCAAACAAAATGTGAAACCAAAATTGTGTAAAAACCAAAAAAAAAAAAAAAAAAAAAAACAAATAAACTTCTTTTAATACAAACTTTTGTATATTTATAAAATCTATTGTCTGTGTGTGTGTGTGTTGTGTTTGTTGTGTGTGTGTGTGTGTTGTGTGTGTGTGTGTCTTCTGTCTGTCTTTTTTTGTCTTTTTCGGCCCGTTTTGGTCCCCGTTGTTTTTTCTGTCTTCTTGTGTCGTTCCCCGTCTTCTGGGGTTTTGTGTGTTTTGTCTGTCGGGGCTGTGTCCTGTGGGGTGGGTGTTTTTCTGTCTGTTTTTGTGTGTGTGTCTGTTAAAAATATTTTTCCCCATAAATTGGTGGGGGAAGTTAGAAAGAAGAGAAAAGAGAAGGAGAGAGAGAGAGAGAGGGGAAGAGAGAGGAGAGAGGGAGAGAGAGAGAAGGGGAGAGAGAAGAGAAGGAGAGAAGAGAGACTTGATCACCGGGTATCTTTGTTCTGTTGTGTGTGTGTGTGTGGGGTTGTGTGTGGTGTGTGGGGGTTTTGTGTGTGTGTGTGTGTGTGTGTTAGCCAACCACAGCAAACCTTTAAAAAGTTTACCAAAATATGGAAAAAAAGGGAAAATTTTTTTTATGCTCTTTTTGGGGAAGAGGGGGGAGTGGGGGGAGGAGGAGGGGGGAGGAGGGGGAGGGAAGGAGGAGGAGGGGAGGGAGGAGGGGGAGGAGGAGGGAAAAGGGGGAAGGAGACCCATTTTTTTTTTCTTTTCTTTTATTTTGTTTTTAAAATTACATCACTAAAAAATTCTTGTTCCAGCAGCAAAAGGGTTAAATCTCTCTCTCTCTCTCTCCCTCCTCTCCCTCCTCTTTCTTTCTCCCCTCCTCCCCCCTCTCCCTTCCTCCTCTCCTCTCTCTCCTCCTCTCTCTCCTCTCGTTTTCCTCTCCCCCCCCCTTTCCCCCTCCTCTCCTCGCCCCTTTTCTCCTTTTCTCCTCTCTTCCCTTTTTCCCCCTTTTTCTCTCTTCTTCCCATCCCCCTTTTAATCTTCTCCCTCCCCTTTTCTCCCCTCGCCCCTCTCTCCTCCCTCTCTCCTCATCTCTTCCCCCTCCCTCTCTCTTCTCTCTCTCCTCTCATTTATCCCCTTTTCTCCTCTTTTTTTCATAAGTTTCAAAAAACCCCTTTAAAATCTTTCTCCTTTTTCCTCCTTCCCTCCTTCCCCCCTTCCTTCCCTCCTCCCTCCTTCCTTTTCCCTTTATTTTTCCCCTCCTTCCCTTCCTTCCTCCCCTTCCCTCCCCCTCCTACCCCCCTCCCTCCTCCTTCCCCCCTTTTTCCCCTCCCTCCTTTCCCTCTCCTCCTTTCCCCCCTTCCTTTTCCCCTTCCCTCCTCCTCCCCTCTTTCACCTCCTCCTCTTTTCCCTCCTTCCTCCTTTCCCTTCCCTCCTTCCTTCCTTCTTTCCCCCCTTCCTTCCTTCCCTCCTTTCCCTCCACATTCCCCCCTTTCCCTTTTCCCTTTCCCTTTTCCATCCCCTCCTTCCCTCCTTTCCATCCTTCCTCCTTCCCCCCCCCCTCCTTTCCCTTTCCTTCCCTCCTTCCTTCCCCCCCTTTCCACCTTCCTTCCTTCCTTCCTTCCCCTTCCCTTCCTTCCTTCCTTCCTTTTTTCCTTCCCCCCCCTTTTCCCTTTATAAAAAACTTTTTTTCTCTCTCCCCTTTTTCCTCATCTTCATTCTTTTTCTTTCTCTTTTTCTTCTTATTCTTCTTCTAGATTTTTGTATTGTTATTATTATTTTTATTATTAATTTTATTACTATTATTATTATTATTATTATTATTTTTTATTACTATTATTATTATTATTATTATTATTATATTATTATTACTATTATTATTATTTTTATTATTATACTATTATTTTCTTTTATTATTATTATTTTTATTATTACTATTATTATTACTAATTATTTTATTATTATTATTTTATTATTATTATTAATTATTATTATTATTATTACTATTATTATTACATTATTATTATTTTTATTATTATTATTATTAAATTTTTACATTATTTTTTATTATTTTATTATTATTATTATTTTTATTATTTTATTCTATTATTTTCATTATTTTTATTATTTTATTATTATTTTATTATTTTTATTTATTATTATTATTTTATTATTATTATTATTATTATTATTATTATTATTGTTATTATTATTATTATTATTACTATTATTATTATTTTTTTTATTATTATTATTATTTTACTTTTTATTATTTTACTATATTCTTTTGTAACTATTCAAAGATAAAAAAAATAGTGAAAAAAAATTTAAAAGGGGTTGGTGAAGGGGTAACCCTCCTCCCCTCCTCCTCCTCCCCCTCCTCCTCCTCCTCCCCCTCCTCCTCCTCCTCCTCCTCCTCCTCCTCCTCCTTCCCCCTCCTCCTCCTCCCCTCCCCTCCTCCTCTTCCTCCATAATTAACGGTGGGGAGCGGAAGAGGCACACCGGGACTCCCCGTGCCAGCCCAAATCACGGGCCACCATTCCCCCCCCCAACCCCCCAATCCCCCCCCCCCCCGCCACTTCCACCCGGGAATAACGCGTGCCGCTTAACCACCGCGACGCCCCCACGCACGACCCACGCACGTGCTGGCGATTTTACGTCCTGTACCATTTTTACATACTACTCGTACATACGATCATCCAGTCCCAAACCCGGGAGGCCTTGCTTTGGTGGCACTTATGCTTACGCTCCCTTGGCCCCTCAAACACGCCCCACTATTGTTTCATCCTAAAAAAAAAATTAGGGCTAAATCACCTGATGGCGGAAACATTTACCATCCACACACTAAATAAAAAAGGTGCAACTGTTCACCCTTATTGAAGGTGCAAAATAAGTCACATATTTTGCACCTTTAAAATGCGTGACACATTTTGCACTGTTTTTTCTTAGTGTGTGCCGCGGCTAGCGAGAAATTTGGCGACTTTACTAGACTAGCGGGCGATAAAAAAAACTCTGCTTTTTTAATAATAGAGTAATTCGATTTCACACCTCACGCCCACCGCACCCATCCCTCGCCCGCCCACCGCCCACCCTCGCCCCGCCCACACACAGGTAAAGGAGGGGCGTCGCCTGAAAAGTTCCCACAATTGAATTAGTGAATCCCTCCCTCCCTCCCTCCCTCCCTCCTCTCTCACTCGACCAAATACAAGATGGAGGAAAACTATCTGTATTATTAAATAAGTAATTTGTCTGTCTGTCTGTTTTTTTTTTGATTATGCCGATCTGTGTTCTTAGCCCTAGCTCTGTCTGTTATTTTTTTTTTGATCTCTATGTCTGTCTGTTTTAGCCCTGTCTGTCTGTCTGTTTGTTAGCCCTATCTCTGTATGTGATTTTTTTTAGCTGTGTCTGTCTGTCTGTCCCTGTTTTTTAGGTTATGTAATTATCTGTCTGTCTGTTTTTTTGGTTCTAATGTCTGTCTGTATGTCTGTTTTTTTTGGTCTATGTCTGTCTGTCTGTATGTTGTTTTGGTTATATGTTTCTCGTTCTGTTACTGTCATGTACTGTTTTTTAAGACAGTATCTCATGTATAGTGGTTTTTTTTAGTGTGTCTGTCGGTCTGTTTTTTTTTTAGCTGTGTCGTGTATGTATGTTTCTTTGGGTTATCAAAATGTATGTATGTCTGTATCTTTCTTGGGTATTATGTTTGTTCTGTCTGGTTCTCTATTGTGGTTATATGTACTGATATGTATGCCTGTAGCTGTCTGTACTGTTATGGCCAATATCTCTGTATGTGATTTTTTTTCAGCTGATGTCTGTCTGTCTGTTTTTTTTTTGGTTTCTTTTTATATGTCCATGTCTGTCCTGCTCGTTTTGGTTATAAGTCATGTTATGTCTGTCTCCTTTTGGTAGTATGTTCGTCTGGCTGGTCTGTCTGTTAGGGCCCCTATCTTATGTATGTGTTTTTTGTTATAGTCTGTTTTTTTTTTTTTTGTCTGTATGTCTGTTTCTTTTGGTTCTCATGTATGTATAGTCTGTTCTTTTGGTTATATGTCATGTATGGCTGTATGGTTTTTTTTTTTGGTTCTATTTCTGTATCTGTCTGTACTGTGGTTTTGTTTATATGTAGTTTTCTGTTGTCTGGTAATGTCTGTTTTTTTAAGCCCTTCTTCTGTTATGTGTCTTTTTTTGAGATGTCGTCTGTCTTGGCTGGTTTTTTTTTGGGTTACTAAATGTCTGTCTGTCTGTCTCTGTCCTTGGCTTATATGTCTGTATTGTATGATACTAGTCGTTTTTTTTTTTTGGTTTTCTCTATGTTCTGTCCTGTCTGTACTCTTTGGTTATCAATGCTCTGTCGGTAACTAGTCTGTTTTTTAGACCTATCTTTGTATGTGATTTTTTTAGCTGTAGTATGTTGGTTCTGTTTTTTTGGTTCTTGTATGTCTGTCTGTGCTCTTCTTTGTTTAGTATGTTTGTACGTATGCGTCTACTTTTGAGTTATATTTTGCTCTAGTCTGTCTGTCTGTTAAGCCCTAATACTCTGTATGTGTTTTTTTTTAGGTGTGGTCTGTCTGTAGTTTTTTTTGGTTCTATGTATGGTTATTCTGTCTCTATATTGGTTATATGGTCTGTCTGATCTGTCTGCTTCTCTTTCTTGAAGGTTAATCATGTTAGTCGTTGTCTGTTTTTCTCTGGTTTCTATGTTCTGTACTGTCTGTATCTTTTGGTGCTGCTTCTGTCTAGTCCTCGTCTCTTTGGTATAATATGGGATATAATCATATTTTCCTTACTGTCTAGTCTGATCTGTATGGATTAGCCCTATATACTTAGTATGTGGTTTATTTTTAGCTGGTCGTATGTCTGATATGTTTTTTGAGTTATTATGTCTGTCTGTCTGCTCTACTTTTGGCTTAATGGTACTTGTCTGTATGTTGCTCTATTTTGGTTATATGTCTGTCTGTATGTCTGTTTTTTTGGTGATAGTCTGTCTTGTACTGTATATTTTAGAGTTATATCATATGTCTGTCTGTCTGGATACTCTTTTGGTATTAAAGTATGTAATAGATCGACCTGAGTTAATAATTGATGTATGTCTGTCTCTTTTTGGTTTATGTTCTGTTGCAATGTCTGTCCTTCTTTTGGGCTAATACGGTACTGTCTGCTCTGCTCTGATTTTTTGGTTATTATGTCTGGGTCTGTCTCCGTCTTTTGGGTTTTATTATGTCTGTCTGTCCTGTTCTGCATTTTTTGGTTCTATGTATGTATGATCTGTCTCCTTTTTAGTCTATACGTAATGTCTGGCTTATTTCTGATTTTTTTTTCGCGTTATCATGTCTAGTCTGTACTAGCTCATACTTTCGGGTTATTGGTTCTGTCTGTCTGTCTGTTTTTTTGTGTTCTATGTATAGTCTGTCGTATCTTTTTTGGAGTTCTATCGTCTGTAACATGTCTGTCTCTTTTTGGTTTATATGTACTGTCTGTACTGTCTGTTTTTTAGCCCCATATCTCTCGTATCGTGTATATTTTTTTTAGCTGTCGTATGTCTTGGTACGGTTTTCTTGGTTTCTATGTCTGTCAGTTGTATCTTATTGGAATCTATATGTATGTCTGTTCTGTCTGTTCGTTTTGGTTTATATGTGTGTCTGTCTTAGTCTGTGTTTTGGTTTAATAAATGTCTGTCTGTTCTGTCTGCTTGTTTGGTATATGTTGTATGTCTGATCTGTTGTTATGGGGTTATATGTCTGTATGTGTCTGTTGTTTTGTTAATCTGTCTGTATGTGTATGTTGTTTGAGTGTAGATCGTCTAAGTCTGTATGGTCTGTTGTTTTGGTTTATATGTCTGTTGTTCACATATCATTGTCTGTTTCGTTTTGGTTCTATGTCTGTCTGTCTGTCCTCTTTGGTTATATGTATGTCTGTATGTAATAGATTGTTTTTGGTTAATATCGATCTGCTAAGTCTTGTATGTTGTTTTGGTTATATTCTGGTGATGGTATGTAGAGTTGTTAATGTGTTCTATAGATACAATGATCTGCTCCTCGTATGGGTTTTCGGTTATATGCTTTGTATGTATGTACTGTGTGTAATTTAGGATTATATGTCTGTCTGTATGTTGTATGATTTCGGCTTCTATGCTCTGTCTGTCTGTCTGTGTTTGGGTTAGTATGTATGTCTGTATGTCTGTTGTTTTGGTCTAGATGTCTGTTGTCTGTCTGTAGTTTTGGGTAAATGTCTCTGTATGTATGTTGTTTTGTTATAATGTATGTAGTACGGTATGTTGTTTATGAGTTATCATGTCTGTATGTTATGTAGTTGTTTTAGGTTATTTTTTTTTTTCTTATATGGTCTGTCTTATCTTCCAGTCTGTCTGGTTGTTGTTTGAGTTCATATGTATGTATGTAATGTCTGTGGTTTCTGGTAATATGTATGTATGTCTGTCTGTTGTTTTTGGTATATATGTAATGTAATGTCTGTATGTTGTTTGTAGTTACTATGTCTGTCTAGTTCTGTCTGTTGTTCTTGGATTAGATGATATGTATTGTCGGTATGTATGCTGTTTTGGTTCTATGTCATGTCTGTATGTCTGTGTTTTGGTTATATGTCTGTCTGTCTGTCTCTTTTGGTTATATGTCTGTCTGTCTTGTCCTGTTGTTTATGGGTTATTATGTCTGTGCTGTTCTGTGTGTTGATTCTTGGGTTCTAGGGTCTGTCTGTCTGTATCTTTGGTTATATGTCTGTCTGTAGGTATGTTGTTTTGGTATATGTTCTGTATGTCTAGATACTGTTGTTGTGTTATATAGTTGTCTGTCTGTGCTTTGTTTTTTGGTATATGTTATGTTGTCTGTATGTGGTTCTTTGGTATATGTCCTGTCTAGTCTGTATATCTTGTGGTTATATGTCTGTCTGTCTGTCTGTTGTTTTGGTTATATGTCTGTCTGTCTGTCTGTTGTTTTGGTTATATGTCTGTCTGTCTGTCTGTTGTTTTGGTTATATGTCTGTCTGTATGTATCTTATTGGTTATACGTCACTGATATGTTGTAATGTTGTTTGGTTCTATGATCTAGTCTGTCTTGTCCTGCTTTTGGTTTATACGTCTGCTCTAGTCTGTCTTGATTGTTTTGGTCCTATGTATGGTATGTCTTGTAATACTTCTCTGGTTTATATGTCTGCTGTTTTTATAGTCTGTTTTTTAGCATTACTGTACTGTCTGTCTCTTTGGTTATATGTCTGCTCTGGTCTGTCTGTTGTTTAGGGTTATAATGGTCTGTATGTCTTGTCTGTGTTTTGGGAATATAATGTCTGTCTGTTCTGTCTCTTTGGTTTAATATGTTATGTCTGTCTGTCTGGTGGTTTGCAGTTTTATGTCTAGTCTAGTCTGTCGTCTCTTTTGCGTATACGTAGTCTTGTATGTCTGTTGTTTTGGGTTCTATGTATGTCTAGTCTGTCTCTTTAGGCTTTATTATACGTTCGCTCTGTCTAGTCTGTGGTTTGTGACGTTCTATGTTTCTGTCTTGGTACTGTCTCTTGGTTTTATACGTCTGTCTGTCTGTCTGTCTGTTTTGGTTCTATGTCTGTCTGTCTGTCTCTTTTGGTTATATGTCTGTCTGTCTGTCTGTTTTTTAGCCTTATGTCTGTCTGTCTGTCTCTTTTGGTTATATGGTTTGACTCTGTATGTCTGCTGTATTTTACACACGTATTTGTATATTCTGTTATTCGTCTGTGTTGTTTTAAGGTTCAATTTCTGTCTGTCTGTTTTAGCCCTATGTCTGTATATCTGTCTGTCTGTATTTTAACACTATCTGTATTTCTGTCTATTTGTCTGTGTGTTGTGGTTCAATTTCTGTCTGTCTGTTAGTTTTGGTTTTATCTCTCTCTCTCTCTCTCTCCTCTCTATCTCTTCTCTCTCTATCCTCTTCTCTTTCTCTCTCTCTCTCTCGTTCGTGTCCTCCCCCCTCCGTCTCTTCTCTCTCTCACTGTACAACAAATGACTGTCTCTTTCCCCGCTTTCCTTTTACAAATCGGCAGGGAGGTACAGAAGGGGAGGTGAAGGTAGAGCGTGACTGGAGGACGGAGTGGTTATAAAAAAAAATTAGTTTCCCCCCATACCTCGCTGCGAGAGAAAGGGGAGGGAAAGAGGGAGGAAACTTTTAAAGGGCAAACGATCTCCTCCTCCTCTTCCCTCCCTCCATTTTTCCCCTTAAAAGGTACACTAAGGGCTAATGACAATGTAGAGAGAGAGAGAGAGAGAGAGAGAGATTTTCCGCGACGAGACGAGAGAGTCGAGAGCGATGAAGATGAGGAGAGAGAGATGGTGCTTAGAGATGAGGACGACCGTAGAGAGATGAGAGCATTTGAAGATGACGAAATTAGAACATTAAGAAATAAGAACATCTAGGGAGGGCCTAACAAAGGACGGCCCGCCGAGACCTACACGAGGTAGTTTCCCCGTGTGAGAGAGAGAGAGGAGAGAAGAGAGTATGGAGGATAGATAGATAGACATAGAGAGAGAGAGAGAGGAGAGAGAGATTGATAGAGAGAGAGGAGTAAGAGATGAGAGAGAGCAGAGAGTCGCAGTCTATTAGTAGCAGATTGCATCTAAACCATTCAGCTAACCAATTAAATCCAATCTATCTTTATACAATCATACTAGCCTTCCCTCCATCCATCCGTGCTTACACGTCATACAATCCTACATCTAACTATCAATGTATACTTATCTATCCAATCCCCCCAAGCCCTTACTCAATCCATAATCCATCCTGCCATTATCTTTATTCAATCCCATTCTCAGCTAAAGTCAACCAGTCATACATCCTAACTGATTAATGTGTATCTGATACTATCTATCCATCCATCCATCCATCCATCCATCCACCCCCCCAGCCTTTCATCCATCAATCCATCTATCCATCCATCCAGTCAACCATCCATACATCCAACTATCAATGTATCTATCCATCTATTTACCCATTCATCCATACCTTTTTTCCTACGACATCTTATCCATACCGACGTAACCTCGACAGTTATAAATGCTTAACCATTTCCAATCCTTCCATCCATTCACTTCCCATCAATCCAATTCAACCAAACTATCCATTTATTTAGCCATCTCAATCAGTGGGCTGCCGAGGGGGGGCATGCGGATATGACCCCCCCCTTTTGTAAAGAATAAACTAAATAATAATAATATATGTATTAAAATGAATAAAAATTATAAACTTTTTTATTTTCAACGGTAAATTATTTTTTTTCCTCCTTTCCAGTACTTATAGCTACATGTATTCTATATAGAGTAGATACGTAGTTCTAAAGTAAGTAGTCTAGTGCTGTTTTGAGCGTACATTTCTGCAGTCCAAATTACAGAAATGAACAAAATGAATGACAATGTTCGCTCAAATAACATAAAAGTAGTACTTTTCCACCAAGATTATTTAAATCCCCAATATTTTTATGTTTGCTTACTTTATGATACAATACCATTTCATAAGTGTCAGGAATCATATGTATATGTATGATACAATGATCTATGTATAACACTTTTATAAAATTAGCCTGACACACTGCTCTATCAAAAGGTTCCCGTCATTTGCTTAGGGTAATTTTCACAACATGAAAATTGGACAAAAATATCTAAGGAACTATTCTAGTGGGGTGTTAAATTCGTTATTATTGTTTTTTTGTTTTTTCTATCAGAGGGAGTAAGCAACCCTAAGAAAAAGACAAGAGACTTTGGCGTGATGAAGCAGTCATAGATTGGTCTTATTGCCAATGCTTTGTGTTCAAGTATACTAAAATTTGAACATATCCCTGGGAGCTCTACTAAATTATGCTCTATACTATGACAAATTAAAGCCTCCTCATATGAAACTATGACAAAAAACTTTATGGTTTAACTTACAATTTGTGTTGTCTCCAGTCAGATCTTATCTATTTTTGCATATATAAAAATACTGCTATTTGAGATCCGGGGTAATTCATAAAACATTCGGGGCTACAGCTACAGCCCCCAATGCCCAGGCCTAACTACGCGATTGGTATGGCCTTCCACCGCACCCCGTTCACCCACCGCCCCGTCAAGCTCCCGCCCGTCAGTAGTAGCAGTAATCAAGGCTCTGGCCAGTTATAGTGTGTCCATCCACTACCCCCGCTAAACCCTAACAGCCCCTTCCACCCTGCCCCTTCAAACCCGCACCCGTCAAGTCCCCGCCGTCAGTTAGTAGCATGCTAAATCAAGGGCCCTGGCAGTTTATTAGTGTGTCCCATCCATACCCCCCCGTAAACCCCTACAGCCCCTTCCACCGCCCCTTCAAACCCGCCCCGTCAAGCCCCGCCGTCAGTAGTAGCAGTAATCAAGGCCCTGGCAGTTATAGTGTGTCCATCCATACCCCCCCGTAAACCCCTACAGCCCCCCAAAGCCCCGCCCACCCCCCCGTAAACCCCTACGCCCCGAAAAGCCCCTTCCCCCCGCCCCGTAAACCCCTACAGCCCCGCAAAGGGCCCCTTCCACCCGCCCCGTAAACCCCTACAGCCCCGCAAAGCCCCTTCCACCCGCCCCGTAAAACCCTACAGCCCCGCAAAGCCCCTTCCACCCCCCCGTAAAACCCCTACAGCCCCGTCCACCCGCTATGCAGCCCCGTACAGCCCCGTAAATTTCCGTCCCGTCAAGCCCCGTCGTCAGTAGGCATGCAGTCAGTAGTGTGGCGTCAGGCTGGATAGTGGTGAGTGGTGACGGTGGTGTCGTCAGGTTGGAGGAAGTTTAAAATATCAAAATGTTTAAAATCAGGTTTAAAATCTTCCTAAATTCAGATAAATCGGGGTAAAAATCTTCCGAAACAGATAAATCAGGTAAAAAATCTTCCTAAATACAGGTAATTAGTACACATTTCTATCCCCCCCGTAACACCCCCTCCCCCCCCCGCCCCGTAAAGCCCCTCCCCCCCGCCCGTAAAGCCCCCTCCCCCCCCAGCCCGTAAAGCCCCCTCCTCCCCCACCCCATAAAGCCCCCTCCCCCCCACGCCCCATAACAGCCGCGCCCGTCAAGCCCCGCCGTCAGTTGTGTCGCCAGGCGGGATAGTGGTGATGGTGGTGTCGTCAGGTTCGCGGGTTTGCACTGACGGGTTCAAAGCTACAATGAGCCGGAAGCTTCTCATGTATCACCCCTCAGCCGTGAGAGAGAGAGAGAGAGAGAGAGAGAGAGAGAGAGAGAGAGAGAGAGAGAGAGAGAGAGAGAGAGAGAGAGAGAGAGAGAGAGAGATGTAAGCATGATCTTTTTATATTATAATTATGTAACGTACATTTAATACTCCTCAGCTGTGTGTGTTGTGTGTGTGTGTGTGTGTGTGTGTTGTGTGTGTGTGTGTGGTATTCATCTAGTTGTATTCATCTAGTTGTATTTTACGGGCCTGAGCAACGCTCGTATGGCCGCGTCTCCATATCAACATTTTTATCTTTCACCCTTAGTGCTGAGTGTTGGCCGAAGCCAGCACCCGGAGAGCAGGTCACAAACCCCGGCTAACACCCGGTACCCATTCACTGCTGGGTGGACAGGGGCTCGGGTTTTAAGGAAACAAACCCATCTTTTTCCGCTCCCCCCGGGGGATCAACCCCGGGACTTCTCGGTTGTAAACCGAGCTGTTTCCCCCCCTACACTACGGTGTTGTGTGGTGGTTGTGTGTGGGGTGTTGTGTGTGTGTGTGTGTGTGTGTGTGTTTTGTTGTGGTGTGTGTGTGTGTGTATAGATAGTAGAGAGAAAAAAGAGAGAACAGACAGATTGAAGTAATAAAATAATAAAAATAATAATAATATAATAGTAGTAGTATTTTTCTCTCTCTCTCTCTCTTCCCCCTCTTTTTTCTCTCTCTCCTTTCTTTTCTCTCTCCTTCTTCCCCCTCTCTTTTTCCCCTTCTCTCCCTCCTCTCCCTTTCAAATATTGCAAAATTCTATTACGCCTAAATTTCATTTTAAAGGGTTTTTGTAAGCAGTTATATACTTTTTTTTTTTAATATTTTTTATTTTAGGAGGGATATTTAATGGAATGTTAAGGTATCTATGTACGTAGTATTATGTTTTAGTAGTTTTATGTATGTAGATGTTAATTTTATTGCTGGGTTGCATTTCTATTTTTTACTTGGTTTCAGTCTAACTTAGATTTTCAAAGTAAAATGTTTTTAAACTAAAAGTATGATATATTACTATGCGTAAAAAATCTATAGAGTTGTCCCCCCCCCTCCCTGAGGTGGAAACACTGGTCTCGCGCTAAAACTCACCTATCATGAACGGTTTTGAATTTAAATTATATATTTAATAACGCATTCCCCAAACCATCATTTCACAGAGCAACATTCCCCCATAAAAGTTTTTGAAAATGGATGGATCTACAATTTATTCAAGGTATCTACAAAAAAAATATTTTCGTTTTCGGGCGCTAAAAAAATACCCAAAATTGACAAAAAATGGGTTTTTTTTTTATTTGCCCGAAAACTTGAGTCGAAGAAAACTTATGGAAAGTAACAAAGGTTCATTTTGGGGTGTTCTACGGGGAGCAGTAACGGCTTGTAAAAAACTCAGGTTGTCGAGAAAATTTTATATTTAATAAATGTCAATATCTATTTTCTCGGTTTTACCAAAAATTTTTTTGCTTTACGTTCCCAATGATGCCCTTGACTGCTTATTTTTCTTCCTATAGCTCTTGCCCGAATTGTCCTATCTTTTAATTATTGAAAAAAAAACGAGTTTTTTCCAAAAAAATCAAGGGAATCCCCTTTCAAAATAAAATATTTTTAAAAAAAAAGATTTTCTTGAAAAATTTTTTTCAGTTTTCGGGTTTTGCTGAAAACGAATTGGGGTCGTTTTCAGTTAAATGAATAAAAGTCCCATTTCAGCCAATTCACAAGACTGATATTCCAGATTTCCTTAAAATCCAAAATTAGAAAAAAACTTTTACAAGACATAAAAATATCTAGGCATTGCTAGATTTTTCATTACTTCAAACAACGATCAGTATTAGTATTTTCAGTATTAGTATTAGTATTATTAACCCTATCTATCCACCCATCGATTGTCAAGGAACTTTTAAAAAAATGGAATACTATAGAAACCTGTGGGACTTTAAACCCTCCCATGACTTCCCGTTAAACGTGAAGGGGGCGAAGAGGCCGTGAAGGTTCGAAGGGTTGTATACATAGCGAAGGATACTGAAAAAAATTTTCTCACTTATTTTCATAATTCATGTTACAAAATCACATTAAATCCCCCTTTTCCTCTCTCTTTCTTCTCTCCTTCTCTTCTCTCTCTCTCCCTCTCTCTCCCTCTCTCTCCTCTCTCCTCTCTCTTAAGTTCAGAGTCATAGAAAAAATTTATGAGTTTTGTAAGAAAAGGAAAAGGGAAGGGAGAAGGAGGAGAAAAGGAGGGGGGAAGGGGGGAAGGATTTAGAATCCAACTTCCCAAAACCAAATTTTCTCTCTCTCCCCTCTCTTTTCTCTCTCTCCCCTCCCCCTCTCTTCTCTCTCCTCTATTCCCCTTTTTTCTTCTTCCCCCCCTTCTCTCTCTCTCTCTCTCTCTTTCTTTCTTTTTTCCCTCCCCCTCCTTCGCCTCTTTCTTTAAGGCTCCCCCCCCCCCCCCCACCCCACCCCCCACCCCCCCCCCCCCCCCCCACCCATTTTCTCCTCCTTTTTGCCTCTCCTTTGTAAATAATACTTTCCCCAAAACACAGGACACACACACAACACACAACACACACCCAAAAACACCACACACACACAACACCAAAAGTTGGGGTACGTTTTACTAACGTTTAAAAAAAAAAAAAAACCTAAAAAAACCCCCCCCCCCCCCCGGTCCTCCTTCTCTCTTTTTTTTCTCTTTTTTCCCTTCCCCTTCCCCACCCCTCTCGTCTCCCTCCTCCCCCGGGTCTCCTTCCGCCCCCCCCCCCCCCCCCCTCACCCCCCAAAATTTCCCCCTTTTTTT
>JACEEZ010005168.1:0-43949 GCA_016584305.1 Chionoecetes opilio | reverse complement strand
AGAACCCCCCCCCCGGGTTAAAATTAAAAAAAATTTAAGCCATCTGAGTGAGGGGGATCTTTTGTCTCCCCTCTAAAAAATCAAGTAGGAGCCTGTGAGGCCTGAAAAAATTTGGTGCTTTATCCGGCATGTCCCCATCATTTCACTAAGCTGCCGGACTAGAGCTGTGACAAGGATCCAAGAACACTGCCCTGTGTCATATGTGCAGAAGTCGAACACAAGAAATGCCGTGACAAATACTGAATTTGCGAGCATATTAGTGCCGAGAAATTCATTGATGCTACAAAGCACAACAAGGACAATGTTTTTACATGATATTCGAATTGCAGACCGACTGAGAGACGACGAAGGCAAGCTCTGTCAAATCAGTCGTCTCTCCCAGATATATATTGCCACCCCCCCGCCGTTAAACTACATGCGTAAATACGAACGTGACAAAAAAACCTGAAGCACTGAAAAGACTGGCTATCACCCAATACCAAACATGTGCTGTTCACACGCACTTTATAGTCCGGTGGCCAACATTATACCCCATATTTAGGCCGAACTTTTGAATTTGTGGTGCATAATTGTTCTTTGCGGATTTTGATAGCCTGAAACCTCTAGTTTTGGAATCTGTCGGGTGCAACTTTTGCATCCTTGAGCATTTTGCAAAAATGACGACTGAAGATAGGAATGGGAATCACTGTTTGGGACTGAGAATTTGAGGTAGGGGTAATAATAAACGGGCATAGATCACACATGTAGTACCCCAGACAAACAACAATTCGATACTCAAACAAAATTGCCGCTGTTTTTTTGGCTTACCTATGCCCCACATTTATGACGCGGCAGCATGTAATATGTATCAGAAAAAGGAAAAGGCCAAAGTCAGCTCGTCGAATTTCATTTTCACCTTTGACAATGTTTTTACTCCCAAAATGTTCGTATTGATTAGCTTTATCCCCTTCAAAACTAATGATATATGAAGTTCGTCAACAATAAGGTCATAGGAGGTAAAAAAGGTCGAAAATTTTGGCGTGAAAATGAAATTCGACGAGCTGACTTTGGCCTTTTCCTTTTATTGATACATATTTACATGCTGCCGCGTCATAAATGTGGACATGGGTAAGCCAGAAAAAAAAGCGGAAATTTTGTTTTAGTATCAAAATTGTTGTTTCTATCAATTAGTGTTGATATTTAGTGATATACTGGCAATGCAACGGTAATTTTTAAGGCTTACACTGGGGTGTTTTTAGTCATTTTGTTATCTTATGTAGTTTTCTATTTAGGGGCTTCTGTTTTGTATGTATGAAAATTTTAGAAATTTTTGGAATCTTTATTTTAGTCTACTTTCTCTATTATATTACCCAAACCTTTTAGTCTGCTTAATTATTTTTATCAAAACAATTATTGGATTGTTATTGTTATTCATCGACAATAAAATAAAGAATGGTATTGTTTGATAACAATTGCTACAGCTTAGGGGCTTTTTGTGGGTTTAGGGGTCTAAACAGCTGCATAGTTGGCAATTAGAGAGAACTGCAACTCCGAAAATGCCAGTGGTCGCGGGCAGTTTTTTTAACTCAAAATTTTGGGTTTAAAAGTTGGTCACTTGAAAGAAAAATATGGGCTTATTCCACTGAAACTTAAAACACAAAGTATAATTTTAAGAACGATTTTCTTCCTAATGTATATTGTATAGAAGCCTGATCTGTAAAACATGCATTTAACAATAACCAAGTAGGTTATAGTGAGGAGGCGAGGGGAATGTTCTCTATGATTATATAGTCCAATAACAAATGTTTAGAAGTTATCTATACCTAGGCATCAATTTTCCTGTTTAATTGGTGTATCAATCAGATAGAAACCTGGAAGTGCAAGAGTCAACGCGTGAAGGGCAATGTTTGATTCAATCTCCCCGCCCAACCCCCCCGGGCGTGTCGCCTCACAATTATAACCTACATTGTCCGCAGAAACAACCCGATTCGGCATTTTTATCTTCGTTTTTCCAAGCATTGCTTTTATTTTGAAAAGCGTTTGCAGACGCAGCGGGTACTGTCTTAGAAAACAGTGTGAAACATCACCCAAATTTTACATGCCACAATATACATGAAAAAAAATATTTTAAAGCTTTGCTACTCGAGGCGAGAAATTTTGCATTAAATTGCTATTATAGAACGTTCCATCGTAATAAATGTCATCCATATAATTAGTAGAACAACAGAAGAACTATATTTTTTGGTATTCAGATTCGGTGCATCAATGTTTATCGCGAAATTAATTTATGAAAAATATTACCCGCGGAGCCAAAACACAGTAGACCAACCTTTGAGTTAAAACTGCCAGCGCCACTGGCTTTCTCGAGTTTCAGTTCTCTCTAATTGAATGCTGCTTTACTGGGTGTATGGATGTGTGCTCATTGAGATGATCACCCCAGGAACTTCTAGATAGAATGCAAGGGCTCCGGTTACCAAACAGAACTTGTTGTCACAGGGAAAGCTGATACTCCTTTTTGAAGTCTGCAAGGTTTTACGAGTGGAGAGATCAGATTTGGGAAAATAACCATGAGGAAGCAGAAAGTCATCATTCCACACCAAAGGGTTTTCCAGTTTGTTTCTAACACCAGAAAGATATTAAAGTAAACTCAGATGACAGACGTGTTTGATTGTTGTACATTACTACCACTACTGTCAAATCTGCATGCCTTGTCATGGAACCGACTTCTCCTGAAAGGACTCCAGTGAACATTGGGGGACACCGTATTAAAACACCAGGCTATTGTCCCACAGCTGCTGGCAGCACATGTGTTGACAGGTGCGACACAGTTGGTTGCTATTTTTGGAATTGGAAAAATCAAAGCAGTAAAAGTCCTAAAGGCAGGATATAAACTGGACAGCATAGGACAACCTGAAGGGCCCCCACGAGACAATAATTCGAAAAGCAACCCAGTTTATTGCAGCATGCTATGGAGAGAAAGTTGGACCAAAACGACAGCATGTCAGATATCCGATACGACATTGGGTCTCCCGCATGGGCAGAAAAAGTGCTGCGTCAGTTCACCAACTGAAGACTCTTCCTCCTACAAGTGAAGCGTTTGTCGAGAACGTGAAAAGGGCACATTTTCAAGCATGCATTTGAAGGTCGGCACTGACTGGCGAGGCACCAGATATGGACCCTCTGGAGAACGGTGGGTATCGATGACGATTTCGGTGTATTAATGCCAGTGACCCTCCCACCTCAAAAGGAAATTGCTCCAGCACTGTTATGAAGCTGATCCAATGTGGTTGCTCAAGCGAAAAAACCATGCTCAACTGAGAGGTGTGGATGTGTGGCTGGTCAGTGTCCTGTTCTGCTTTTTGTTGCTGTCGAGCAGAAATAAGGGAACAATGTCGGAATCGCTGGACTTGTTGAAAAAACGGATATAGAGGATGCCAAAGGGCTCGGAAGAAGATGAAGATAAGAGATAAGATTTTCATCCTATCTAGACAAATTTGCAAGTACCAGAAGATAAAGTAATTATTAGGATGACAGTGATGACTGATGTGTTTGATTATATGAGTTTCCCCATTGGACGCTACTGCATAGATCTCGTCTCTTAGACACTTGTGTATTTTGTTATGTTCTAGTGGGAATAGATTAGCTTAATCCCTTGGATTCATGAAATCCTGTGGATATAAAGCTGATTATTCTGTATATATTGCAGCGAACGCCCCCCCACTTCATTCCTTACTTTCACTGTCCTCAGCTACACCTACTCCGGGCTGCTCTCTTCTTGAGTCAGGGAAGCAGGCAGGTGCTAAAGACGATGGGGGGGGGGGGGGGGGGGACGCGTAGCAACATAAACAGGGCTCGTGCTGGGAATTTAGGACTTATCAGGCTGGGTTCTCCTTCTCTGGCTGTTCACACACACAGGGGGGAAGGGTTTAGGCAAACTCAAGGGGGGCCTTTCACGGTGTTAAAATCAAGTAACTCACAGTACAAGTTGCAAGGTCACTCACTACAAATCTACAACACCTAGACATCAATGCAACGTCACAACCCCGACCTCTTCCTCGGCCGTCATAGGTAAGACGCTACAACAGTCACAATACAACCCCAGTACCTTTCCCAGGCACACTACGCTACAGTGGCTGCCTCATCAGACGCCACAAGACACCGCGCCACAAGCCAGGCGCCGCTATCCTACCACAGGACCTTACCTCCTCGCAAGCACAACCTTGCTACTAACCACTGTGGCCGCATCCTTCTGCAGCGTCACCGTCAGTCCACACCGGCACACTACACACAGCTGGAACAGTCCATTTGACGCCTTTGACAGACGCCTCTTACCAAAGAACTTCCTCTACACTTGGCTTACCTGACCCTGAGGTAATTACGGGCCGGCAAGTCTCAAAAACTCCCCTGGCACCGCCACACCAGCCTCTGTTCCCTCCTGCTCTCCGCCTCGTGGCTTCTTGGATCTCGGCCTGGGTCTGGACAAAACAACCGGCTTTCCCCTCTCAACTTGAGCTCGAGTTACCTCGGAGCACGGTCGTAACAATATGTTAATGTATACGCTACCCATTTTTGCGGCCATCGTAGATTGGGCATTCAGAAATATTGTTATTGTACTTTTCCCAGTCTAATTGGATGGTTTAATCTTATTTTTTTTGTATTATTAGTTTAACAGACCGTCTATTTTTCAGACCGCATAAATAAAAGTGTCTATTGTAATTTCATTAGTGTTATTGGATTCCTTGACCACAAAAACCTATGGTTAGACACCAAAATGACTGTTGTAAGTCAAATATTAAGGAAGTTATCAATATAAAACCATTACTACGTTGGTGTATTATGTATATTAGCCGCCATCTTGAATTTCTCAAAATGCTCAAGGGTGCCATAATTGCACCTGACGGATTCTTATTAATGGCACACTCAGTGATCAAAATCCGCAGAGAACAATTATGCACCACAAATTCCAAGGTTCCACCCCCTGGCTGCTGGACTAATATATTGACAAAATTTTGATGAGGGGAGAATGTTGCACTATGACTGATATTGTAGAGTTTGCATTGAGTCTGCTACAGGAAGGTGAGGTGCTTACAAGTACCTTTCAAAACCGTGATATGAAACAGCTGATCATCTCCCATTGTGGCGAATTGGTCCAAATCTGTCCAAACAGTAGAGTGAATGAAACCTGACATCTTCTTTTTATCTGACATCACAGCTGCTGACCCAAACCATCAAATTGAAGAATCAGGATATAATGAGAGAGGCTGGCAGCAAGTTGAGAGACTCACTCATGGATGTCGATTTTGGTCTGCAAGACAGCTTCTGTGACAATATTGACTTAAAAGGCATTATAGGAGGGAACAATGATGCCAGTGCCTCTTTTTCACACTCTTAGCAACTCTGTTTAAGGTCCGAGACAAAAAACTATTCCAAAGTCGTATTAAAGATCTAGAGGAGCTTATCCAGCTTCTCTTGGATGAAGACATTAACTCAGAATAATTAAAGGACAGCTCCCACAGCAGCAACAGTTCACACAAGATTATCTGACTTCAGACCAGCAAAAGCCTTCACAGCAACAACAGGAGGGCATGGGTTAGAGATCACAAGAGTACACAGCTGCACTGTCTATTCCAAATGTTGTGTACAACATTCACAGAGGAGTGAAGAAAACCCCATTGCATATGATGCTTGGCATGCTCTCTACGCAAGAGATGCAGTAAGAGCCTTCTCACAGTATTAAACATAATTACATGGTGGAGCGTTCGCTTATGTAGCTATCATATTGGAGGTTCGGTATCTGAGGATACTGAGCGAGTTACAGATTAGAGGGAGAATTTTGACATCACACGGGTATAGGCTACCGGTATTATTAAGCTACCAGATGATATTTAGGAAAACTGAGCCTACCATCGTGTTCACGAAACATTGCTGCTACCAAACAGTGGGGGCCCTGGGCATAGGCGACATGGGAAATCGCCCAGGGCGGCATCGTCGAGGGGGCGGCATGAGGCGAATTTTGGTGAAGAAGCCGTAAGAGCCGGCTTCTTGCAGCTTGCGTTTTCTGTTATGGCGGGGGGCCAACTTTAAGAAGCCGGCTTCTTACGGATTGGCCCAGCGGGTCAAGCCGTAAGAACCCATAAGAAGCGAGACCAGGGCTCGCTTCCCACGGCTTCTTACCGCTTGTTGCCGGACGTCAGAGATAACAGCAAATATGGGGGGGAGGGCGGGGATTCTGACACAGTTGAGTATCGTCGTAGAAACACTGTTAATTACAAATAACAGGACACAAGTAACACATAGATGTACATTCAGAAGCATCCCCACTTACCTTAAGACCACGAACAAGAATATACAAGGTTAATGAAAACGACAGGACAATTTTTAAAACTGGTAAAAGAATGATCATGTTTTATCAGGCTGACGATAGGGCTAGTACGACGTAGTAGTTTTTGCTGAATTTTCGCTGATAAATAGGGCACAAATTAGCCTGATTTGTACATTTAGTAGCACGGGTTTTAAACCCTTTCGGACCACACTAATAGAGCTAAAATGGAATGACAGGGGTGATAGGAGAACGTCGATCGTCTGGTAAAATAGCTTTCTCTAGTCTTTTTAACCATAACACCAGACGTTGTTTTTCTAATTTTACTAATTATGCAATCAAAACCAGACCGGAAACGTTTTTCGCTGATTCATTGTCTCTCACACTTGTTAAAGAACGTGAAAATGTTGGAACTCTCGCCGACGGGGACGAGAGTACCATAAACCTTCACCATCATCCGAATTCCACCACAAAACATTGCAAGATATCTTAAGTATGCATGACATTACTGTTGACGGACATGAAACAATATTAATGTGTAGGTAGAGGTGCTGATAGGTATTGTGGAAATGACTAGCATTGCGTTGAGGGAAAATCTTAAGAACAAGATTCCACGTAAGCTGACCAAATGTTGGCTTATGTGTTTACTTACTGTCCTTAACACATCTGTTTAGATTTTAATGAGTGCCGATCCTTACTTTGCCTACATGGCCGATATTAAATTTTTGGTTCTTGAGAAAAACAAAGTCCATTAGGTTAGGTTAGGTCAGGTCAGGGTTAGGTTAGGTTTTGTGCACAGCCGGTGGGCCTCAAGGGGGGGTGCTAGGTTAGGTCTGTAGAGTTTTGTCATCTTTAGAATAAAAGGCTCAACCCCTATCTTCTCTTCTTATAGACAACAAGCTTGGGACAAGGTGGAAACCGGGGTTTTTGGGGGTGGGGAGCCACACATAAAAGGGAATATGGCCCCGAATAAAGTCTATGAACTAGGGAAATTTCCTAGTTTATGGATTTTTTTGTGGGGCCATATTTCCCTTATGTGTGTGCTCCCCCCCCCAAACCCCCGGTTTCCACCATGTCCCCAAACTTGTTGGCTATAAGAAGAAGAAGATACGGGGTGGAGCCCTTGTTCTTAAAATTTACCATATTTATATTATTTTATATATATATATATATATATATAAAATAAAAATATTATATATATATATATATTAATATAATATTATATATAAATATATAGGGTGTATTTTGTATATTTTGGTTAAATTAGTATGTTTTGAAAGAAAAGGATTAATGGCTATTTTTTGGTGTACCTGATTTTATGTTGACATATAATTAATGGTGTAATAATGTACTCTCGCTTTGACGAACAAATTGGGGGAAGGATGCGAGGTTATAATTATCCGAGTGATCCGAACTTTTCGCATATAACAAATTGTGGTCGTTTTTATGAGGTGAAAATTCCCTATTTCCGACTAATTCTGTGTATCGTGAACTTTGTCCGTTACATCTGACGAAAGTTCGTTTTACTTACATACATGCAGCCATCACAAATACTACACGAATACAGGGCAATTAAAAAACAATCAGAACCGTACAACGCAATATACTGAACTTATTCGGTAAAAGCACGCATATACCGGACTGGCAGAAAAAGTGTTGAAGCGATTTTGTTATATAAAAGGGCCGTAAAAGCGAGGGTTGTGTGTATACACTAAACTTTGAAAAAGTACTACAGGAGCATCAGTGTATATACCTAATACGTTCGGTTTGGTGACATTAAGTAGGATTAGGTTATGGGTCAAGAGTGTTTCTGCAATAGGAATACAAAATTATGAAACTAGTTATGAGAAATTGTATTTGGTTTTAATATGAATGTAATTCGTATTTACTGGCTACTTTGGTTGCAATTATCTGACCAATCAGTATTACACTGGCCCTTTGTGCATTAAAATCTGAGGTTTAAAATACATTTTTATTTTTATCGTAACTTATTAATGGCTTTCATTCGACGGTAACACTTTCGTCAGTGTGGTTGTTTTGTTTACAGTTATCACTGTGAGCGCCGAGCGGCGAGCCTCGAACACCACTGTCACCGTTCTGGCGGGGCACGAAAAACGAGAGAGAAGCCGCAAGAAGCCGTAAGAACCCCGGCTTCTTACGGCTTCTCTCACCAAAATTCGCCTATGGAGTGCCCGAGAAAAAAAATATATAAACTAATGATAATAATAATAATAATAATAATAAATAATGATAATATTAAATAATAATAGTATGTAAAGCTCTAGTAGTATATGTCAAGAGATAAATTATAGTGGTGGACTTGTATATTAAGATGCTTGTAACTAATGGCGGAAGTGGAGCGCATCGCAGATCAGCTGCTTGTGCGCGGGGCTTTGGAGCAGGGTGTCCGGCTAACAAAAACAAAACAGATGAGAGGAGGAGAGGAGAGGACCTTTGCTTCGCTTCGAAGCGATCCTAAGCTAATTAAATTCACAAGAAGAAGAAGGCTTCCTGCAATCGCTTGCATTATTCCATAGATTTGTCTAATCTCTTAGTCTTAATTGACATCGTTGGGGGATGTGCGGCCCCAAAACCAATGGATAAGAAAAGGTATAAACCATTAGTGGGGCAGATAACAGCAATTTTTGAGGAATCGGGCAAATGATGATACAAGCATCAAATTTGGCACACTTGTTCTCCAAGTGATACTAATCAAATCTGCCCGATTGGCCAATTGAAAATCCAAGATGGCGGCCCATTTTTTTAAAAATCACATTTTCATTAATATCTCAGTAACCATAAACGTGGGGAAACAAGGGTTATGGAACTTATAAATGCAGCTCTTGAGGGCCCGTCCCAGTGGTATACGCGGAAGTAAAAATTATGCGTAAATAAGGCCACAATCAATCTTTTCGAAGAAAAAAAAACTATATATCTCGGAACGTGACATGTTGGGGACTAAAGGGATTATGCCATTCAGTAGATCTCGTCACAGGACAAAATTTTATTTGTGTCCTATTTCTTCTTAAATCAATAGTTCGTCGGAAAATGCCAAAAACCAAAGGACGCCAAAATTTTGGGGAAATTTTGCACCCAGAAAGTATGATATTTTTCATTTACATATATACGTGAAAATGATCTCAGTAATAATTGGTATAATGACAGTGTAAATAATTGCTATTCTATGTAATTTCCCCAATGATGAATATTTGTGGAACGGATTTTTTTTTAATTTTTTCGAAAACTTTGATTTGTGGCCTTATTTATGCATGATTTTACTTCCGCGTATACCACTGGGATGGCCGTCAAGAGCTGCATTTTTTATGTTCCATACCATTTTGTCCTTACGTTTATGGTTACTGAGATATTAATGAAAATGTGATTTAAAAAAAAATGGCCGCCATCTTTGATTTTCAATTGGCCAATCGGGGAGTTTTGATTAGTATCATTTGGAGAACAAGTGTGCCAAATTTGATGCTTTGTATCATCATTTGCACGATTTTTCTGCTATCTCCTACACTACATCAGGTGCCCAGTTTAGCAAAAAAATGAAAAGGGGAAAGAGAAATGCGGAAGAGATAAAGGTTTTGCAGCATTTATGTCATCTCTCAGTATGATTTTGGGGATGCATGTAGTAAAATAGGCTAGTATAACGCAATTTTTGTTAGCCTGTGTTGCTATGCTATTGCCCATAGAGCGAAATTAATCCAATTAGCAGCTAGCATTGCATAATTCAAACAGTAAGGGGGGGGTTCACACTACACGTTTTTGCTGTCCGTGTCTACGTGCGTGTGGTGATCAGACGACGGACCATGGGCCCCGGGACGTCACATCAGGAAGCCTCCCAGCCCTGCCTGATAAAAGATACACGTTGACTCAGAAAAAAACATAGTACTTGAAGAATTTTGGGGGTTTTCTGGATGATTATTTTTGCGATATGGCATATACTAGCATCCTTCATAGGTACAGCAAGAAAGCTGTACCTTTCCGAGAGCTTAGCACCCATTTCCGACCTATTTGGCCAGGTTTGTGTGTGCAGCGCCGGTAAGAGGTGGGTTTAGAGGCCCCGCGGCAGACAATTGTTTCCCACCCCCCCCCCCCGGCTCTCACCCGCCTCTTACCGGCGCTGCACACACATGACATAACCTGGCCCAATAGGTCGGAAATGGGTGCTAAGCTCTCTGGAAAGTAAGCTTTCTTGCTGTGCCCCGAAAGGATGCAGTATATGCCATATCGCAAAAAAAATATCAGAAACACCCAAAATTCTTCAAGTACTATGTTTTTTCTGTGTCTCTGTGTATCTGTATCAGGCAGGGCTGGGAGGCTTCCTGATGTGACGTCATCAGCATGTTTCGCGCCACGGCTGAAATGAGGCTGTTGTTTTTCCCGCGCTTTTTACAAAAGTCTGTTTTTAGGGAAATAAGGCGTGGAAATGTATATTTTTTGTGGATTAGGTATTTTGAATGAACATTCACAATAATTATGCAAAGAAAAAATGGGTCTGGACGATTACTTTATATATATATATATATATATATATATATATATATATATATATAAAATATATATATAAAATATATACACAAACCTCGTTTTCCCGGACTAATAGGGGGGAGCACGGGTCCGGGAACCGCAAAAGTCCGGGAATCGCATCAGTCCGATGCCAATTTTTTTTTTTTTTTTTTTTTTTAAATCACAAAGAACTGGCCAAGGGCACAACAAAAATGGGTAACACAAAGCCCGCTTAGCTGCCATCCCTATAAAGAAGACAATAAGAGAATAAAATAAAAAGAGGGGTGAGCCAATTTAGTTCATTACCCACCCCCGGATGTTTATCCTACTTTAGTATTTACTGTCGGCAAAACCCCCAATATCAACTACCCCGCCGCGGACTTTTACGTCCGCTGAGCATGCTGCCACCTGGCGGGAGGCAGAGAAAGTGTTCAATAGTCTCAAGAGGGCGTTCCTGCACCAGGGGAGTGGGGGCAGGGGCTAAGGAGGCGGTGCAGGTGAAACAGGAGTGTCGTGTGCCCAAATTAAACAATACGACCGTGAGCATGCGCCAACTGGGCCTGGCGGGAGGCAGCAGAAAGTGGTTCAAAAGTCTCAAAGACGTTCCTGCACCAGGGGGCAGTGGGGTCAGGGGACTAACGGAGGTTGTGCAGGTGAACCGTGAGTGGGGTGTGCCCAAATGTAAACAATACGGACCGCTGAGCATGCTGCCACCTGGCTGGGGGTGCGCACACTGACCCCGGGGTGACAGGAGACGCTCGGAACGCCGACAACTTTGTCAATTTACGAACAGGACCAGGCATTTCAACGTAAATAATAATATTAAATAAATAATTAAATAAAAAATAAATAAAAAAAAAAAGTTCGGGACTCTGACATATCCACGGACCTCGGATTTGTCCAGGGAAATCTGATTTTCCGGGGAATGGAGGTCCCGGGAAAAAACGAGGTTTGGGGTGTACACTCTACCGCAATTTACGAACACTCTATTTTCGAATTTTCGAAGATACGAAAAAATTATTTTGTCCCAAAATTCGGTTTACACAAAGAATAATTCGAAAATTACGAACAAAAGTTCGTAAATTCATAAACAAAATAAAAAAATAAACTTTAATACATAAATAGTAAGAAATATTTATAACACATAAATATTGTAAAGGTTCAGTAAACAGAACCATTGGCTCTGCACATCCACACGCGGGGACGCTGAAGATTGTTTGTTTACATTTCTCCGACCCGGGCGTGCTGTTTTTTATGAACATTATTGTGTAAATCGACATTCAGTGATATTTCAGTGAATAATGCCCCCCGCATTTTGCAGTGCTAGCGGGTGGGCTAAGCCAAAAGCCAAAAAGCATAACACTAGACTAAGTAGCGATTCAGGAAGAAAAGAAGCTCCCCCNAATCTAGTTAGGGCAGTGTTTGCAATGATCCCATTCTTTGGAAAAAAAAACCCCCAATCAGTATTACACTGGCCCTTTGTGCATTAAAATCTGAGGTTTAAATACATTTTTTATTTTATCGTAACTTATTAATGGCTTTCATTCGACGGTACACTTTCGTCAGTGTGGTTGTTTTGTTTACAGTTATCAGCTGTGAGCGCCGAGCGGGCGGCCTCGAACACCACTGTCAGCCGTTTCTGGCGAGGCACGAAAACGAGAGAGAAGCCGCAAGAAGCCGTAAGAAGCCGGCTTCTTACGGCTTCTCTCACCAAAATTCGCCTATGGAGTGCCCGAGAAAAAAAATATATAAACTAATGATAATAATAATAATAATAATAATAAAATAATGATAATATTAAATAATAATAGTATGTAATAGCTCTAGTAGTATATGTCAAGAGATAAATTTATAGTGGTGGACTGTGTATATAAAGATGCTTGTAACTAATGGCGGGAAGTGGAGCGCATCGCAGATCAGCTGATTGTGCGCAGGGCTTTGGAGCAGGGTGTCCGGCTAACAAAAGAACAAAACAGATGAGAGGAGGAGAGGAGAGGACCTTTGCTTCGCTTCGAAGCGATCCTAAGCTAATTAAGTTCACAAGAAGAAGAAGGCTTCCTGCAATCGCTTGCATTATTCCATAGATTTTGTCTAATCTCTTAGTCTTAATTGACATCGTTGGGGGATGTGCGGCGCCAAAACCAATGGATAAGAAAAGGTATAAACCATTAGTGGGGCAGATAACAGCAATTTTTGAGGAATCGGGCAAATGATGATACAAGCATCAAATTTGGCACACTTGTTCTCCAAGTGATACTAATCAAATCTGCCCGATTGGCCAATTGAAAATCCAAGATGGCGGCCATTTTTTTAAAAATCACATTTTCATTAATATCTCAGTAACCATAAACGTAGGGACAAAATGGTATGGAACATTATAAATGCAGCTCTTGACGGCCGTCCCAGTGGTATACGCGGAAGTAAAAATTATGCGTAAATAAGGCACACAATCAATCTTTTCGAAGAAAAAAACTATATATCTCGAGAACGTGACATGTTAGGACTAAAGGGATTATGCCATTCAGTAGATCTCGTCAAACAGGACAGAATTTATTTGTGTCCTATTTCTTCTTAAATCAATAGTTTCGTCGGAAAATGCCAAAAACCAAAGGACGCCAAAATTTTGAGGAATTTTGCAGCCAGAAAGTATGATATTTTTCATTTACATATATACGTGAAAATGATCTCAGTAATAATTGTGTATAATGACAGTGTAAATAATTGCTATTCTATGTAATTTCCCCAATGATGAATATTTGTGGAACGGGATTTTTTTTTAATATTTTCGAAAACATTGATTTGTGGCCTTATTTATGCATGATTTTTACTTCCGCGTATACCACTGGGATGGCCGTCAAGAGCTGCATTTTTTATGTTCCATACCATTTTGTCCTTACGTTTATGGTTACTGAGATATTAATGAAAATGTGATTTAAAAAAAAATGGCCGCCATCTTTGATTTTCAATTGGCCAATCGGGGAGATTTGATTAGTATCACTTGGAGAACAAGTGTGCCAAATTTGATGCTTGTATCATCATTTGCACGATTTTTCTGCTATCTCCTACACTACATCAGGTGCCCAGTTTAGCAAAATATGAAAAGAGGAAGAGAAATGCGGAAGAGATAAAGGTATGCAGCATTTATGTCATCTCTCAGTATGATATGTGATGCATGTAGTAAAATAGGCTAGTATAACGCAATTTTTTGTTAGCCTGTGTTGCTATGCTATTGCACATAGAGCGAAATTAATCCAATTAGCAGCTAGCATTGCATAATTCAAACAGTAAGGCGGGGTTCACACTACACGTTTTTGCTGTCCGTGTCTACGTGCGTGTGGTGATCAGACGACGGACCATGGCTCGGTGACGTCACATCAGGAAGCCTCCCAGCCCTGCCTGATACAGATACACGTTGACTCAGAAAAAAACATAGTACTTGAAGAATTTTGGGTGTTTCTGATAGATTATTTTTGCGATATGGCATATACTAGCATCCTTCATAGGTACAGCAAGAAAGCTGTACCTTTCCAGAGAGCTTAGCACCCATTTCCGACCTATTTGGCCAGGTTATGTGTGTGCAGCGCCGGTAAGAGGTGGGTGAGAGCCGCGCGGCAAGACAATGTGTTTCACACCGCGCGGCTCTCACCCGCCTCTTACCGGCGCTGCACACACATGACATAACCTGGCTAAATAGGTCGGAAATGGGTGCTAAGCTCTCTGGAAAGTACAGCTTTCTTGCTGTGCCCATGAAGGATGCAAGTATATGCCATATCGCAAAAAAAATCTATCAGAAACACCCAAAATTCTTCAAGTACTATGTTTTTTCTGTGTCTCTGTGTATCTGTATCAGGCAGGGCTGGGAGGCTTCCTGATGTGACGTCATCAGCATGTTTCGCGCCACGGCTGAAATGAGGCTGTTGTTTTTCCCGCGCTTTTTACAAAAGTCATGTTTTTAGGGAAATAAGGCGTGGAAATGTATATTTTTTTGTGGATTAGGTATTTTGAATGAACATTCAACATAATTATGCAAAGAAAAAATGGGTCTGGACGATTACTTTATATATATATATTATATATATATTATATATATATATATATATATATATATATATATATATATAGATATAATATACAACAAACCTCGTTTTCCCGGACTAATAGGGGGAGCACTGGTCCGGAACCGCAAAAGTCCGGGAATCGCATCAGTCCGATGCCAATTTTTTTTTTTTTTTTTTTTTTTTAAATCACAAAGAACTGGCCAAGGGCACAACAAAATGGGTAACACAAAGCCCGCTTAGCTGCCAGTCCCTATAAAGAAGACAATAAGAGAATAAAATAAAAAGAGGGTGAGCCAATTTAGTTCATTACCCACCCCCGGATGTTTATCCTACTTTAGTATTTACTGTCCGGCAACCGCCAATATCAACTACCCCGCCGCGGACTTTTACGTCCGCTGAGCATGCTGCCACCTGGCGGGAGGCAGCAGAAAGTGTTCAATAGTCTCAAGAGACGTTCCTGCACCAGGGGCAGTGGGGGTCAGGGGCTAACGGAGGCGGTGCAGGTGAACAGTGAGTGTCGTGTGCCCAAATGTAAACAATACGACCGCTGAGCATGCTGCCACCTGGCGGGAGGCAGCAGAAAGTGTTCAATAGTCTCAAGAGACGTTCCTGCACCAGGGGCAGTGGGGGTCAGGGGACTAACGGAGGTTGTGCAGGTGAACCGTGAGTGTCGTGTGCCCAAATGTAAACAATACGACCGCTGAGCATGCTGCCACCTGGCTGGGGGTGCGCACACTGACCAGGGGTGACAGGAGACGCTCGGAACGCCGGACAACTTTGTCAATTTACGAACAGGACCAGGCATTTCAACGTAAATAATAATATTAAATAAATAATTAAATAAATAAATAAATAAAAAAAAAAGTTCGGGACTCTGACATATCCACGGACCTCGGATTTTGTCCAGCAAATCTGATATCCGGGGAATGGAGGTCCGGAAATCGAGGTTTGTGTGTACACTCATACCGCAATTTACGAACACTCTATTTACGAATTTTCGAAGATACGAACAAAATTATTTTGTCCCAAAATTCGGTTTACACACGAATAATTCGAAGTTACGAACAAAAGTTCGTAAATTCATAAACAAAATAAAAAAATAAACTTTAATACATAAATAGTAAGAATATTTATAACACATAAATATTGTAAAAGGTTCAGTAAACAGAACCATTGGCTCTGCACATCCACACGCGGGGACGCTGAAGATTGTTTGTTTACATATTCTCCGACCGGTCGTGCTGTGTTTATGAACATTATTGTGTATAATCAGACATTTCAGTGATTATTTCAGTGAATAATGCCTCCCAAGCATGGTGCCAGTGCTAGTCTGGGTGGTCCTAAGCCCAAGAAAGCCAGAAAAGCCATAACACTAGAGACTAAGATAGCGATTCAAGGAAGAAAAGAAAGCTCCCGGTCACAAAGCATCGAAGGATCGAGTGTCACTGCTGGTTGGTGGCAATGCTGAGGGTGATTTTCACTTGAAGCCTCTGCTAATTCATCACTCTAAAAACCCACGGGCCCTAAAAGGTCATGTTAAGGCTACGTTACCAGTCATATACCGTTCTAGCAAGAAGGCATGGACCAACAGATATTTATTTGAGGACTGGTTCACCAATTACTTTTGCCCTGCAGTGGAGAGGTACTGCTCTCAGAAGAACATCTCTCAAAAGGCACTGCTCCTCCTCGAGAATGCTCCAACCCACCCTGTTAACCTGTCTGACTTGTCAGCGCACGTAAGAGTCGAGTTCCTGCCCAATTGTATGTATGCCTAAAGCCACAAATATATGTTTTTATAGCAGTTTATGACATTCTATGGATGTGATTATTGTCCGTAGGAACGTATCTCAAATTAAATAATGGGGTTAAATGGGAAAAATACATTCGATTTACGAATTTTCGATTTACAAACAGTTTTTCAGGAACGTAACCCATTCGTAAATCGAGTTGGCCGTGTATATATATATATATATATATATATTATATATATATATATATATATATATATATATATATATATACACACAAACCTCGATTTCCCGGATATCGGATTTGCCGGACAAAATCCGAGGTCCGTGGATATGTCAGAGTCCCGGAATATTTATTTATTATTATTTTATTTTTTTATTATTTTTTTTTATTTTTACGTTGAAATGCCTGGTCCTGTTCGTAAATTGATAAAGTTGTCCAGCGGTCCGAACGTCTCCTGTCACCCCTGATCAGTGTCCGTGCCCCCCGCCAGGTGGCAGCATGCTCAGCGGTCGTATTGTTTACATTTGGGCACACGACACTCACGGTTCACCTGCACAACCTCCGTTAGTCCCCTGACCCCCACTGCCCCTGGTGCAGGAACGTCTCTTTGAGACTATTGAATACTTTCTGCTGCCTCCCGCCAGGTGGCAGCATGCTCAGCGGTCGTATTGTTTACATTTGGGCACACGACTCACGGTTCACCTGCACAACCTCCGTTAGTCCCCTGACCCCCACTGCCCCTGGTGCAGGAACGTCTCTTGAGACTATTGAACACTTTCTGCTGCCTCCCGCCAGGTGGCAGCATGCTCAGCGGTCGTATTGTTTACATTTGGGCACACGACACTCACTGTTCAACTGCACAACCTCCGTTAGTTCCCTGACCCCCACTACCCCTAGTGCAGGAACGTCTCTTGAGACTATTGAACACTTTCTGCTGCCTCCCGCCAGGTGGCAGCATGCTCAGCGGACGTAAAAGTCCGCGGCGGGGTAGTTGATATTGGCGGTTGCCGGACAGTAAATACTAAAGTAGGATAAACGTCCGGGGGTGGGTAATGAACTAATTTGGCTCACCCCTCTTTTTTTTTTTATTCTCTTACTGTCTTTATAGGGACTGGCAGCTAAGCGGGCTTTTGTGTTACCCATTTTTGTTGTGCCCTTGGCCAGTTCTTTGTGATAAAAAAAAAAAAAAAAAAAAAAAAAGGCACCGTACTGGTTTGCGATTTCCGGCTTTTGCGGTTTCCCGTACCAGTGCTCCCCCCCTATTAGTCCGGAAAACGAGGTCGGTTGTATCCCATATATATATATATATAATATATATATCTATATTATATATATTCTATATATATTATATATATATATGATATCTATAGTATATCTTATATTTTTGTTACGCAGGGCACTCACCTTTCCTTATCACACCGCAAGGGTGCTCACGTAAAAACTTACTCCTGACGGAGGTTCGTCAGAAGTACCATGAGGCGAGTAGCTTACCTCACCGCTGATGGCGCCTTTATCATATACACCCGGAGGAAGGGACACTGAGGACGACTGTATTAACACAGTCTAATTTTTATTGGCGGAGGTCACAATACAAAGTACTGATGTGGGTTGGAGAGAACATCACATGTTCACACTGTCTAAAATGGTTGTGTCTAAACACACTGGAGGCTTACGTGAGAATGGCACACAACACACGGGTACTTTACTTAATGCGAGACCGCTGACTTCTCTTAATGCCATGGTCCCCCCAGATCACAAAGGCAGCCAGCGTGGTGTAATAATCTCTTGTCCCCGCCACGGACAACACCGGCTGGCCTCTCCAAAGACCTCCTGCCACCCGCTCCACTCTCCCATCATACCGCTCTCTTCTCCCCGTCTCACGGCACACCGCGGCTCCCCCTGGGGCTCATTGGTGCCCCAAGGCCGACACCAGAGACTCTAACCTTCAACCGATTCGTCCCACCCTCCCCACCATACTTTTCAGCACCAACACACCATCTCATCTGAACAACATACACACCTTACTCCGCATCCCTCCTACACAAATGACCTCCAACACATTCAACAGTTTCACACAAACCGACATTACATTAACACACTGTAACCCCTGGGATGAGGCTCTTGTAGTCCCAACGACCCCACACGGCCGCCACTACACCCCCTTAACCTCACATACACCATACATACGACACTGCTTACCCGTCCTGTACGCCAAATACACACAGAAAGACGGACAGTTCTCTGCTCTGCGGGTGTAACATATATATATATGGTATATACTATAATATATATATAATATATATATATATAATATATATATATATATATATATATATATATATCGTTAAAGTGATAGCTAGTTCAGCGTTTATTACTTTTCTAAAGATATTTTTCTCTTTGTCTTATAGTGTCTTATTCTCTTTTGTAATCACTTGTATGACTTCGCCGTAGCTTGTCATTTTGGCTTGTATCGCGACTTCGGTCTAAGAAAAACCCTTCTTCAGCAGCATGTGGAAGATGTTTCTCCTCAGTTGTAGAGGTGAGCATGACTTAGTATGCGGAGTGAGCGCTATTTATAGATGAGTCTGCTGCAACGCAGCCTTAGTGGCGGCGGCTGATTGGTAGATAGCTTTCTGCTTCGCGTCTCCGTGAGTGGGAGCACCGCTTATTGTTTGTTTGGCTCCTCGCTTTGCTTTTCGTAGTAGGCTGTTATTTGCTGTTGTTCTTTTCATGCGGGTATAGCTTTGTAGGTCGTTTGCCTGTCCGTTAAGCTTGGGATTGTCTCTTTTATGTATAGTGGCTCTAGAATTGGAAGTCGCCGCCCTCTGCACACATGTCGACCATTCTGTATTTTCTTCCTAGAAATGTTTCTTGTGATGATGAATGCATGTTTTTCTAATAGGTGACTTTTTGGGCTCCGAAGTTAGGGTGGCAAGTAAGACGTCTGGACAGCTTCGTTGTCATCCATGCCGAGTAGGATGTGGGGAGGACTTCAACAGTTTCCTCCTCTTTGCATGTGTCTATATATGACTGGGAACTTTTTGTTTTGTCTCAATTCGTCTGGCTTGGGCTGTTTTACGGAGTAAGTAGGTTGCTGGTATTTCTTGTTTTTTGTAATAAATTTGTAGTTTTTATTCTCCTCTCTGGGTCTGCAGGTTTCACATTACGGTTTGACGATTTGGTGATATTATTCTTTTCTTCTTCCTGGTGACGGTGGAGAAGAAAGCCGGTAGAAAGATAGTTATGTCCTTGCTCTTTTTTGTGGCGTTAGGTTGCTACGGTTCTCCCATGATTTCTTAGTCCTGACGGTTGATGTCTCTCTCGCTGGAAGCCGTTGTTTGATGAGAATGTCCTCAACTAATTAAAATTAAAATTTTTAGATTTAGAGAATATGTGAGTATAACTGGACTTAATAAACGACTCGTTAACAAGGGTTTTCCGTATATTATCACTGTGTTGATACCATTATCACATCCCCACTAAACCTAAGGTTTAACCAAAAAATCATGCCAATAATATCCCCGACACGACGCAATTCTTACTCGGGTTTAAACAAAATCCCAAGAATTCCTTTTCCCCACTGTCCACTAGGTATGTACTTATCTACACACACACTCGCGATGTTTCATAGCCTTAGCTGTAATACCCTGGTGTATCCGCGGGTCATCCACTCACTCAAGCTCAGCAACCCACAACCACCATCAGCACCATGTGGGTCCCTCATGGGTTTAAACCACCCCCTCAGCTCACCAGCTCGCTCCAAAACCCTGAATAACGTAAAACAATGAACATGTAATGCCCAATACATAACTGATCAATGCCCTATACATTCTTATAAATACACCGCCCCAGCACATACCTTCGAAAGGGTTGTACGACACAACTCTCTGCGCGGTGTGTTTTGTCGCTACCAAAGATGATCAGAGCGAGAGCGAGAAAACCTGGTCTTCCCTCACCGTCGCCCTTCTTGGCCGTGACGTCACTAGCGACCGCGGGTATAAATATTTTCTGGATCTATATCTACAGGATTTAAGAACTTGAGGAGTGAAGGAAAATTGCGAGGCATTAATTACTAGATATTTATATGATTACTTTACTCTCACCACTCAATGTAACTCTTCGTCATCGTGAGTCACAGGATTAACCCATTTTCTCGCATTACATGGCTTCTTCCCCCCCCCAAAAAAAATTCCTTGTTCCTTCAGATCCCTTCATCACTCATTCCTACCAGATATCTAACTATGTATAACAAAAAAATAGTAACATATACACAACACCATATCATGACTCCTCTCCTTTTTAAATTCACATAGGGTCTTCATCCACCCCACAAACAAAAATACTTAGGTTGACAATACAATTCTCAAATGAACTTTACACCACATAATTAAGTAGTAATGGCGTTCTTAATTTTCTTTCCCCTCCCCTCCCAAGAGCATATTTAAAACCAGTTTGGGGTATACCTAATTATCAATGTAATGACTTTACTCCACCTTCTTCACTTCATCTCTTATTTACTTAGGCCGAAGCCATATAGAGTCCCGCGACTGTACTCATCCCTCTAGTTCTGTCAATGGTTATTCCTTTACCCCACTAACCTAGGCATAGGCACGTAGGGAGAAATCACGACCTGGAATTTTCTCCATCCCCTTCCGTAACTTGGAGTAAAGGCTCACCTCCCTTATGGAGGCATACACTCCTGCGTCAATCAACCCCCAACGAGCAAAGCTCAGAGCCAAGTACATCCACGGGTCTACGACATCCCTTTGGGCGGTCTAGTGTATAGTGTAATCTCATGTACCACCCTCCTAAGGTACCATTCTCTAACCTTTCAATTTGGTCTAGGGGACTCTCATCAAAATACCTCTTTCTCTAGAGATGACTTGTACCATCTGTCATTAACATTCCTCTACGTACTCCTCACTGCTCACTGGTCTCCTCTCTCTAGGTGATGGTTGTTCAAGTTCTTTCTCAACTATTTAACTATTTCTGCTGCCCACAGCCAGCCATCTTGGCCGATATATTGCTTAATTTGTTTCGGTCCGCTCCTGTACACGAATCTTTCAAATATATTTTCTAACACATAATGCACCACCATCTCTCAATACTTCCACTATTTTGTACGTTCCCAACCACTAACACGAGAGTTTTCTTGTTTGGTGCCCGGCTCAAAGCGTTCTCTTGTTACCCGACGCCAATTTGTCCTTCTCCAACCTCTCGTTTTTTTTCCTTTTCACATTAGCTTTTCTCCCGCCATTTTCCTACCTCTTCCAATTTGTTCTCTGGTGATGATTTTGTGTGCCACTGCTGTTTCTCCTCTATCAATTTGTGGTAACTTCACACTAATCACCTTGGAGCATATCGGAAAAAGAAAGCATAGAAAGGTTGGGTTACCCATTGTCTCATGCACTGCACTATTCTAGCACTCTTTGGGTTTCTTCTAGAGATACTGGCCATCTATTGTGATACCCTTGCACAGGTTTGAGGAGAATTGTTTCATAGTTCGGTGCATCCTTTCAGAGATACTATTACCTTGTGGATGATAAGGCGTGGTGTATCCTAACTGATTTCACATGAATCACACATTCTTAAATTGCTGAGACGTAAATTCCTTAGCGTTATCTAACAGACAATGTATGTGGGTGCGCCAAATACACTGAATATATTCCCTAAACTTCTTACATACTTCCTCGTCATCCTAGTTCTTAATTTATAAAACACAGTAAACTACTATAATGATCTATTATAGTTAATACATAGCGGTATCACGTGGGCTCCTTCCCATGTCGGTTTATGTCGATGCTTATCACTCTCTAGAGGTCTAAACTTACTGACGGTAATTCATGCCATCGGTTTGTTGAGTCCACGACTATCCTATGGCTGTTGACCGTTAAACAGTTCCTCACATCTTCTCTCACATCCGTTTTCTAGTTGGGGCCCAATAAAAAATATCCTTCTGCTTTACTTAATTGACTTCCTCTTGCCCTAAAATGACCTGATTCCTTATTATGAATTAATTCCAAGGCCCGCTTTGCTATCAGTTCACTAGGCAAAACAATAAGTAGTGTACTGTACACTGTTATCTAACTGCGGTAGTTAAATATAAACTCCTTCTATCACAATTGATCTAAAGTACTTCTGGGGGTAGTAGATCTGGGTATTCTGCCTCCTTCTAGATACTCTAATCATTTCTCATCCTCTGAGGTCTCTCATTGCATTTCCTTGATTTCTTCTTTAGTTTTTCTAACCATCTCTCTTCTACTTGACATCGAATGATTCCTTACCTTACTGGTCTAGCTAAGCTGGTCCTGCACAGTGTTCTTTTTCTGCTTGATACCTCTATTTTATACCTATAGTCTCTCATTGGGTTCTAGGATCCCACCTGTTCATCTAGGTGACTTGGTTCGATGGTTTAAAACACTGACACTAACGGTTGGTGGTCTGTTCTGATGATAACTTTGGTTCCCCACAGGAAATGATGAAACTGTCTGCATTGCTAAAACTATCCCTATAGGGCTTCCGTATCTGTATGCTGAGTAGCGCGTTTCAACTGGTTTTAATTTTTGGAAAAGTAGAGATTACTCTGGGCTTTGCCCGTGTTCATTATACTGCATAGTACTGCTCCTACATGGGTTTGACTATCATCGGTATCCAACACAAAAGGTTTTTGATATTGGCCTTAGTTAAGATGGGAGCACGGTCAGTTTTATTTTTTAGGTATCTGAAATGCCTTCATGGCTTTCCTCTGCCATTTCGAATGGATTGTTTTTTTCTAGTCAAATTAGTTGATTCGGCACACCGCTATTTTAGCGAATCCTTCTATTTACTTCCTATAGAAACCTACCATTCCCGAAAATCTTCTGTTTCCTTGATATTAGTGGGGTTTCTTTTCTCTCACGGGGTTCTATGTTGTCTGGGTTTGGCTGGTAACCTTCCTTGGTCACTACTTGTCCTAGAAAACTACTTTTCTTTGTCCCTATTTTACATTTTGGTCAAATTTATTAGACTCCAAATTTAGATCATATGCTCAAATAACCTATCGATCCTTTCCACAAGACCTCGTAACTGGTGCCATCAGATAATGTCCATCCAGATTAATTTTTAAGCCCAGTTTCTCTTTTCATAAAGGGGTTAAAATCTGGGCTAATTTGCGGAGAAAATTGCCGCAACTGCAATTCCTCCAAGGCAGTCTTTGTATCTATATAAGGTATTTCCTTCACTGAAAGTTGTTAGGATCTAAAATCTACTCTCATCCAACAGTATTTGTAATATGCACCTCATATCTAGGGTGGCTAGTATTTCCATAGCCCGCTACAGACTCTACTGAGCTCTTCCAATTTGGGTAGGGGGTTATATCATGGCTAAATGTTGATTCACTTTCCTATATCCGACACATCCTTTGTTTTCCCCCATTCGGCTTGGTTAACCAGTACTATAGGACTTAACCACGCAGCTGTGGAAATTTTCTATTATGTCCCTTCTCTTCCATTCTATCAACATTTTAGCTATTAATTCCTTGGCTTTCTCCGGATACCTATAACATTTGGAACTCCTCTACACGTTTTGGATCTACCACCTGAATATGAGGCTGGTTCCGTTTTTCATGGTGCCTAGTTCTCCTGCATCTAAGATAAATAAGTCATGGTGTTGTTTTTATCAGGCGAAAAGGATGGTGTCTCTCCTGTCCACCTTAGGTTGCTTCCAGTCTCCCTTTCAGAATAGCCTGTTTCATTCCTGTCGGGTACCACCTACCTTTGTAGCATCACTGTCGGGTAACATAGCGTTACTCATCTAGTGGTGAGAGACAGCGTGGTCCTGCCGTAACTTGCTGCTCTTTATTTCATTCTGATTTTACTACTCCATACTTAGCTAAAACTTGTATCCAGAACGTAACTTCAACCTGTCATTACTGTTATTAATTATTGGTAGAAAGTATGGTTTCTTTCTTTAGTACCTGGACACACATAGGTGCTATATTTTGCATTTGTCTTTTCTAGGGTCCACCAAGAACTGGTTCCTCTATCTCTCCACTGATAATTCTAACCTTGAGTTCTTTCTGGTCTTATGGTCACGGCTTTGCTGTATTCTTATATGAAGCTTGAATTTAAGGCACTTCATCTTTGCACTCCACGCTCTTAACTGCTCTGAATGTTGCCGTATCGTGTTCACAAAATTCAAAGGGGTAAGTTAAGGTTAGCCCACATGACTTCTTTTTGTTTGTAATTTATAGTAATTTCTTCTAAGTGCCCTATTATATTCATCCCTACCAGGCTTGGGTGGATAAATACTGGTCTGGCACTACTAACACTTAACCTTCTATTGTTTTATCTGCTCCTAGGGTTATTTTTACTTTCACTTGACCTAAGATTCTCAACTCCTTGCCAGTTTTTATGCCTGTCAAACTAGGGATGTTACGTGGTTCTTATTTTAAGTTGTAGTTGTAAAGCTGCGCTCATTCTTTATAAAGTGAATATTTCGCTTCCCCTGGTGGCTAATAACACTTCTGTGACGTGGTCATTAATGCTAAGGGGGATTATTGGGGTGATACGATGTTTAACTAGTCCCTGGAGAACACTTCCTCCCATGACAACTCGGACTGGCCTCCCTACATCTACTTCCTCCCCGCAAAAAAGCCCCAATCAAAGATCAAGCGTTGCTACTGGCTTCCTTCGACAGTCTGCGGCTGAGTTGGTTGTTCATTTTACAGTAGGACGAAACGTCTGGGAATTCCTTCTCCCATCTAAACTGGTGGCTTTGGTCGTTACCTACTCTCAAATCTTGTAATTTCCTCTCCATTCTTCATCTGTGCTCGCAAGTTCTCTTACTTCTAACTGACATGCGACAGTTCTGTGACTGTTCCTGTTTATTGGGAGGAATACTCCGGGGAGCGGGTGTTATCTCTGACGGCTGCCGGGTCTGGTTTACCGCGTATATTCTATTTGTGTCTCTTCCGATGGCGATGGCCCTCTCGGTCTCCACTCTCTCTATGAATTTTCTCAGTGGGATTTGTTCATCCATGAAAAACTCTAACTTCTCCTTACTGTGGCTTGGTAATCCTCTCAACAGTTTTGTTTTTATGATCTTATCCCTACGGGGAATTTCTCCTGGATGTTTTGACTTTGCTAACAATATGGCGTTTTTGCATTTGAGTTTAGTTGCGAAATCTTGGGGATCTTCCAGCCAATCATACTTGACCTCCGAAATGCTGTTAAGGATCCTGTCGACATTATTGTCTGTTAGTTCTTCATATAACCAATAAGTTAGGGTGTCCCATGATCTAAAATTGACCTGACTGAGGGCATTCTGTATGTATAGTGCTAACGGTGGGTCCACTCTTGCCATAAGGATCCTCTTTCTCTCCTCCAAATCCTCTGAACAACTTTCTACTTGGGAAAAGAAAACTTTCAACCTTCCCTCGGCTTGGATTCCCTGCAAATCACTGAGGTTCAGCATTCGTATATCTCTAGGCTTTACCAATGACCTCACTGGTCTCCTGACTTCCTTCTCCTCTCCCTTATCTCTCAACAATAACTCAAGAGCCTCTTTCGTTCTTTCCACTTCTTGTTCTAACTGACTCATCCACTTTAACCGCTCGTATTGTTCTGGACTGGTATCGTCTTTCTTGGGTGTCACTACTTCCTCCTTCCTAATCTCCAAACCCTCTGCTCCGTTATGGAGGAAATCCTCCAAATCCTCTATGGAAAAATTAATCAAATCCTCCATCTTGGAGAGAAAAAAAAATGTATATGCTGACTATTACTAGGTCTAGTGTTGGGCTTTTTTTTTTAAGGTGGCTATTACAGCCACGACAACCCGCAGAAGTTGCTTGCTTGCCGGGGCGTCTATAAAGCCTCAACACTGACATACACTTATTATTTCTAAGGTGGGTAACCCGGGCCTCCTAAGGCCTGCACTGCAGCCCATGCCTGATAGTTGTGCATGATTACATTTACGAGTTCTCATATATAACCCTGCCCNCCCACCCCAATGTAGGCCCACCGGCAGTGTATCTACGTCCTGGTTACTCTGCCCCACCCCCCACATAGTGCCCACCTTGGCAGGACTCTCCCCGGGTTTCCCCGGGGGCCCCCCCCCCTGGCTCCCACCGGACCCCCCCCCCCAATGTAGTGGAAAAAAATATATAAAGAATAAAATAAAAGATGTGGAAAAAAGGGTAAGTACTTTTGGATCTAAATAATAATTTTTAAATAAGAAATCAAAAATTTAAATTTCTAAAATTTCTTGTCTTTGGGGAAAATTTTTAAACATTCACTATTGTTTAATTTAAGTTTTCTTCTCCCAACGATAACGCACGCGAAAATGCTCAATCGTTACCTAAATAATGAGTCTATCCCATTTCCCAAAGTTTCCCCTCCCCTTTTTCTTCGTTTTTCCTTTTTTCCCTTTTCCTCACACGGGGCTGTAAAGCTTATTGCCCCCCCGCTAATTTTTGGGCCGCTTGTCCCCCTGGGCCAACAGCTTCCCCCTTGGGACCCAGTATACTTTCATTAGTCCTTATGTCAAAGAGGAATCACAGAAGTCATTCTACATCTTAGTTTAAAAAAACATTTCATAACAAAACTTTACCAAAGGGCGAGATATCACCTCCCTACAGCCGACTTTCCTGCGAACGTCGAGCTGCTTCAAAATTTCCTAACCTAAAATCCCCGTTTTCCCTCGTTTTCGCTACGGTCTAATTACTACCTTAAAAAATAAGCCTAAACCTGATTCAGGGGTAGGCGTGGAGGAAAACCTCGTTAGCTTAGATACTTTTGTGTTATTTCATCTCTTCCCCCCATTAAAGTAATTTCCCCGGTTTCATAGCTTCTTCCCCCCCCAAAAAAAATGTCCCTAGCCCCGTCCTTTAAAGCTCCTACCGGTAACCTAACTAAAAAATAAAAAAAAATAAATCATATACATCCACATAATTTATAAAAATTTTATAGGGTTTTTTATCACTCACAAAAATAGTCTCATCCCCCATTCCAAATTTTTCCAAAAAATTTACAAAAAGTGAACTACTCATAGTCATGGTCCAACTGGTTTTTTAAATTTTTTGGAAAAAAAAGAGGGTACTTGGGGTTTTTCCTACACTATAAGCTCAGTCTGCCCACTGGTTTGGCTTTGCATCGGTACCAACAAAAGGTTTTTGATGTTGCCTTTTTAAGTGGGGGGCACGGTCAGTTTTCTTAATATCTGAAACTTGCTGCTTTTTCTCTGACCATTTGAAGAGTATCTTTCTGGCAAATTAGTATAAAATTATCTTGCGAATCCTTCTATGTACTTCCTATAGAAACCTACATGCCAAATCTTCGGTTTCCTTGACATTAGTGGGGGGTCTATTTTATTCTACGGTGCCATATTTTCTGGGGTTTGGGTTGGTAACCTTCCCTTTTCACTACGTGTCCGAAAAAACTTTTCTTTGTTTTTTACATTGGTCGATTTATTTGACTCCAAAAATTTGTCAAGTCCAAAAATTTATCGATCCCTTTCCAATAATTCTCGTAACTGGTGCCATCAGGGGTTAGTCATCAGAAAAATTTTTTAAAACCAAATTTTTTTTAGTAAAGGAGTTTGGTCGGGCTAATTTTTCGAGAAAAATTCCGCACGCAATTAATCCAAAAGGGAAGTCTTTTTTAAACTTAAAGGAAATTCCTTTACAAAGTTTTTTAGATCTTTATATTCACTAAAATACTTTATAAATTTTCTCTTTCATATCTAGGGTGGGATAGTATTCATAGCCCACTACCGATTCTCTAACCCCTTTCCCAAATTTTGGGGGGGGGTGTATACGTGGGTAAATGTTGATCCTTTTTTAACAGACACCCTTTTTTTCCCCTTCGGTTTTAACCATTCTAGGACTTAACCCGCACTGGGAATTTTTTATTATGTCCCCTCTTTCCCTTTCTTCAAAATTTTTTGCTATTTGTTCTTTAGCTTCTCCCGGGAACCCATATGAACTCCTCACACTTTTGGATCAAACCTGAATATGGAGCGGGTTCAGTTTTCATGGTGCCTAGTTTCTCCTGCATCTAAGAGAAATAGTTCTGTGCTCTTTATAGGCGGAAAAGATGGTGTCTCTCCTGTTCACCTAAGTGTTTTTTCCAGTCTCCTTTTTCTAGATTGCTGTATTCGTTCCAGTCGAGACCATACCCTCCGCTACCATCCACTATCGGGTCCCATTGCGTTACTCATCACCTAGTGGTGAAAAATCGTGTTCCGCCGTAACTTTGCTGTTTCTTGAATTTCTTCTGAGTTTACATACTCTATCATTTAGCTAAAACTGTACCAGGACGTAACTTCAGCTGTCCACTACTGTTATTAATTATTGGTAGAAAGAATCGTTCTTCTTTTAGTAACCTGGACGTATACAGGTGGCTATATTTTTCACTTGTTTTTTTTTGTGTCCACCAAGAGAGTGGTTCCCTCTACCCTCGTCCCTGGTAAATCTAACCATTGAGTTTCTTTACTGGTCTTATGGTCACACTTTGCTGTATCCTATATGACAGCTTGATTTTGCACCTCCTCGTTGCACTCCTCTCTCATACTGCTCTGATGGTAACCGGATCGGGTGTTTAACAAATTTAAGGATAAGTTAGGTTAGCCCACATGACTTTCTTTTGTTGTAATTTATAGTCATTTCTTCTAGTCCTATTTATGTTCGGTCCCTATCAGGGCTTGGTGATAAATACTGAATTCGTGAACACTAACATCCCCACGTCTAGTGTTTCTATCTAGTTCCTAAGGGGTATTTTTACTCTTACTTGACTAAGATTCTCAACTCCTTGCCCGTTTATCCGTGGGGGGTCAACTAGGATGTTACTGTGGGTTTCTTATTTTAAGTTAAGTTGTAAATCTAAAGCTGCACTCTTTTTTATAAGTGAATATTCGCTGTCCTGTGTCTTAATAAAACTTCGCGTGACGTTTCATAATGGCTAAGGGGATTATTGGGGATGGATGTTAACTAGAGTCACTGGAGTTCTTTCTCCCAGGACAACTTGAACTGCATCTCCTACATCCTACTCTCCACAATCGAAACAGCGTTGCATTACTTTGGCTTCCTTCGACAGTCTGCGATTGAGTGGTTGTTCATTCTACAGTAGGGGCCAAAAACGTCCTGGGAACTCTTTCTCCAATCTGAAACTGGATAGCTGCTGGTCCGTTACCTACTCACGAAATCTTGTAATTCTCTCACCCATTCCTTCCATCTGTGCTCGCAGTTTCTCTTACTCTAACTGACTGGCTGACAATTTTCCTGTGACTGTTCCTGTTTATTGGGGAGGAATACACCCGGGGAGGGCGGGTGTTATCTCTGATTGCTGTCGTGCTGGTTTTACCCCCGCCGTATATTATATTTGTGTCTCTTCTCCGATGGCGCTGGCCCTCTCGGTCTCCTCCCACTCTCTCTATTATTTTTCTCAGTGGGGATTTGTTCATTCATGAAAAACTCTAACTTCTCCCTGCTGTGCCTTGGTATCCTCTCACAGTTTTGTTTTTAGGATCTTATCCCTAGGGGAATTTCTCCTGGATGTTTTTGCTTTGCTAACTAATATGGCTCGTTTTTGGCATTTGAGTTTAGTTGCGAAAATCTTGGGGATCTTTCCAGCCAATCATACTTGACCTCCGAAATGCTGTAAGTGATCCTTTCGACATTATGGGCTGTTAGTTCTTCATATAACCCATAAGTTAGGGTGTCCATGATCAATTGACCTGACTGCTGGGCATCTGTATGTATAGTGCTAACGTGGTCCCTCTTGCCATAAGGATCCTCTTTTCTCTCCTCCAAATCCTCTGAAGCAACTTTTACTTGTGGGAAAAGAAAACTTTCACCTTCCTGGCTTGGATTCCCTGCAAATCACTGAGGGTCAGCATTCGTATATCTCTAGGCTTTACCAATGACCCTACTGGTCTCCTGACTTTCCTTCTCCTCTTCCTTATCTCTCAACAATAACTCAAAGAGCTCTTTCGTTCTTTCCACTTCTTGTTCTAACTGACTCATCCACTTAACCGCCGTAATTGTTCTGGACTGGTATCGTCTTTCTTGGGTGTCACTACGTCCCCTTCCTAATCTTTCCTAATCTCCACGCCTCTGCTCCGTTTTATGAGGAATCCTCCAATCCTCTATGGAAAAATTAATCAATCCTCCCATTTGTAGAGAAAAAAAATGTATATGCTGACTATTACTAGGTCTAAAGTGTTGGGCTTTTTTTTTTTAAGGTGGCTATTACAGCCACGACAACCCCGATAAGTTTGCTTGCTTGCCGGGGCGTCCTATAAGCCGTCACACTGACATACACTTATTATTTCTAAGGTTGGTAACCCGGCCTCCTAACGCCGCACTGCCTCCCAAGCCTGATAGTTGTGCAGGATACATTTACGAGTTTCTCGGTATGTAAAAGCTCTGCCGTCCTGTTAAAGTGCACCTCCATCATGCGCCCCCCTAAGTCTTGTGCATAGGGTTTTGGCGTTCAAGCTTAATTTCCTATACTGAGTTTAGTTTATTGTTTCAATTTGTTATTTACGCTCTAGCTACTTTATCGTATGTTTTCCTTGCTTCAACTCTCCTAGCGTATGGTCTGTTATGATCCTGGGTTTCTATCATACAAATCCTTATCTCACAGCGGCAACGTGCCTCTACGGCTACTCTACCTTCCTAATCTCTGCCACTTGCCCTCCACCTTACTGGCTTCTTTGATAGCACCAGAGTGGGCAATCCGCAATTTTTTTTTTTCATTCCGCAATCGCAATTCGGCAATCCGACCTGCACCAGTCCGCAATCGCATTCCGCAATTTTTTTTCAGATGGCCTTTTCCGCATTGCAATTCCGCATGTCGCAATTCTGCAAACTAATTTTGGAACCATACAAGTAAAACAAAACACCTACAATTAAACAAAAAATGTCCCTCAGACTTTTAATTAGTGTTTATTTTTTAATACTTGTGTATTCCTATTTGTTTCTGTCTATATTGTTACTTGTCATTCACAATTAGTCTTTGTCTCTTTTAGTGTTTTTCTTTACTTCTACACTTCACAGTCTACTGGCTAGTACTCACTAGGTGACTATGGTTATCTATATGAAAGAGGGTACGCCCATTCCTAGGCCTCTATGTTAACGCTACTGGGTGCCATCTTAGCGCCAAGGCCTCTCGTTCACCCAAGAAAAAAGACCCGGGGAAGTTCTCAAGGCATGACCCCGCAGTATATCATTTTACATGTAATAAAGGATATCTTTTTATCTTCGGAAATGTTTTTCTATCTGATTATCACATAAAACAACGTAAAACCATTAAATAAGCCATTATGAGACTGAAGAACCGTAATATGATGAACTTAAAATTCACTTAACGCATCGTCATGTAAAACTTTGTGGCAACAACATATTCAGTAAATATCATGCACAGAATTGTATTAGCTTCCATTGATATATTTCCGTTTTTCTGATAAATGCGTAGTACCTTGCAAAAATTTGCTAAATTTGTTAACTAAATAAATCGCCGAACAGCCGCTCTCTGGTGATGACGGTGTTCACAAATAATCAAATATATATTGGATATATATCGCCTTTTTATAACAGCCTTTATATAACAATGTTTCTATGTTTTAACGTTTAACTAGTAAATTAAAAGATAATTTATATTTTCACCCACCAACAATTTTCATGATGCGCCCTTATTGTATATAAATAAGGCACATCAGAAAATCGTTGGTTGGGTGAAAGTATAAATTGACCAAATTTTAAATTTTTACTAAATCTCAGTAGATAAGGAATAACTTACTTGTCCAAGTGACTCAAGTTAGTACTGGAAGCTTCTTCTCCAGTGTTTTCCTGGCCCGGCCTGCTCTCACGCTCCGGCTCTGGCTTGAGGTGCTGAGTGCTGGGAGATCATCCTGAGCTCCAAGTCACTTCTGACACAATCCCCACTTCTAACACCATCAGTATCCAGTGTATTTTATACTCATACTCCTACTCCTAGGCGACGAACGAGATGGCCACAAAAACTTGTCCATTCTGGTTAAATTACATGCTAATTTTCAGAAGCAACAATAAAGCTTAATAATCAACGGCGTTTTGGTAAATAAACGGCTATTTTATGTTTTCTGGTTCAATTGTAATTTCAGTAGTTTCAAATTTGTCTTAATATTTTGCAGATTTGGTGCTCATATAATTAGCGTTTAGTAAACCCATTATATGAGCAAATCTGCAAAATATAAGACCAATTTTGAAATTACTGAAATTACAATTAAAACAACAAAAATAGCCGTTTATTTACTAAACGCCGCTTATTAAGCCTATTGTTTTATCCTATATATAGTTAATAACCCGTTTAGTAACCACAATAGACACTGGTTAGTCGTTTACTACCACTACCACTGGCCAGTAACCAGTGTCTATTGTCTAATTTGTGAAATCTTAGTACTTCACTAACACAACAACGAAGTATATTGTAGGATAAATCAGTTTTTTAATCCACAACACACACAGCCAGCGTGTGAACGTACACGCTCTCAATCCAAAGTCCGTAACGCACGTGACTGAAGTGAGTGACTGTGCGACACTAGCTATAACACTACCTAGCGATGCTTTGACGATGCGTGCTTGTCTTGGTAACGAAAGACCGGTTTTTTCTCGCAATTGAACCTGATATGGTTTCTGCGACAAACACACAAGCTTGGTATGAGCCCGAATAATAATCAGTCCAAAACATTGCAACAATATCACACAGCAGTATATACCACACATTTCGCAAGTGTTTATTGGAGTGGTCTTCGTAATCCAAGAACGGTGCTTGGACGACAAAAACACGCTCATTGGCAGTTGGCAGTGTCGTCTCCACCGCTATTTGTGGGAACTTATGTTCACGCAGGCACTTGCCATTTTTGAAGGTGGTGATCGTCCACAATTATTTTTATTGCGTTTAAAATTTTTGGCGGTCCGCACCCGCAATTCCGCATTTTTTTCAGGCATCCGTAATTGCGCAATTTTCCGCAACCGAATTACCATTCGTAAGTTGCGAATTGCAGAATTGGGTGTCGGACATATCAATTGCGAATGCCCACCGCTTGGATATCATTACTACCTAACCATAGGTTGACTAACTCAATTCTTTCTGCCTATTCCGTTCAATCTATTATCTGAAATAAAGTTCTAATCTGCCTCCTGGCGCTCTGATAAACGTGCTACTGTTAACGTTAGATCATCTACTTCCACGGTCTGAGGGACCTGACTATGACACTACGCTGGCCCTGTTACATGGATGTTGACACTGGCACTGGCACTTGAAAAAATAAAAAGGATTAGTTAGCGCTGGGTTAAGAGGAACCCTTAAACGGATCTAACCAGTCTGCCACCAAAGTGGTAGCGCCCCCCCCCCCTTATAGCTTGATGTTAACTCGAAGGGCTCCACAAACCTGGATAATTTACGCCTGCCACCACCCACAATAATGTGATTTTTTTTTTTTTAAAGATTTTCGTGAATATGTGAGTATTACTGGGACTTAATAAACGCTCGTTAACATGGTTTCTGTAGAATTATCACATACTGATGGGCCAGTATTTACATCCCACTTAACCTAATGTTTCACAAAAATAAATCACTGCACAATTATGGTAGTCCCGACACTACCGCGACTCTCACTCGTGGTATTAACAAAACCCAAGAATTCCTTTTACCCCACCCGTCCTGTGTAAAAGTACTATACACACACACCTCTCCTATGACTCATGGCCCTTAGCTGTATACACTGGTGTGTCCACAGTTCATCACTCAGGGGTTTGGCGTAAAGCTTAATTTCTATACGAGTTAGTTTTTATTTTAAATTTGTTATTTATCGTTTAGCTACTTTATCAGTTTTTCTTGCTCAACTTCCTAGCTTTGGGTCGTTATGACCTGGTTCTTCATACAAACCCTTATCTCCAGGGCACGTTCCCTTTTCCGGTTTCTACTCCCCCTAACTCTCCCACTAGGCCTCCCACCTTACGGCTTTTTTGATAGCCCCAGAGGGGGGATCGCAATTTTTTTTTAAATTTCCGCAATCGAAATTCCCGCAATTCCGCCCTGCACCCAGTCCGAAAATCGCAATTCCCGCAATTTTTTTCAATGGGCCCCTTTTCGAAATTGCAATTCCGCAATTCCGAAATTCGGAAAAAACAAATTTTAAAACCCCACAAGAAAAAAAAAACCTAAAATTTTAAAACAAAAAAGTTAAAAATTTTTAAATTAGGTTTTTTTTTAATACTTTTTTTTTTCCTATTTTTTCGTTATATTGTTACTTGTCATTCAAAATTAAGTTTTTGTCTCTTTTAGTTTTTTTTTTACTTCTACACTTCACAGTTTTTTTTACTCAGTATACTATGATAGGGAAAACTATAAAAGGGGAACGCCATTCAGGGGCCTATTTTAAAAACGCTACGGGGCCATCTTAGCGCCAAGGCCTCTGTTCACCCAACCCCCGGGGGAAGTTCTAAAGGCGACCCCGCAGTATATCATGTTATACGTATAAAGGATATACGTATTTTTCGGAAATGTTTGTTCTATATGTTTATCACATAAAAAAACAGAAACACATTAAAAAAAGGCCTTTAGAGACTAAAGAACGAAAATAGCATGAACTTAAAATTCACTTAAAACGCTCGCATGTAAAACTTTGGCACAACATATTACGGAAGATATCAAAAGAAGAGAATTGTATTAGTTTTCCTTTGATTATTTTCGTTTCTGATAAAAGTAGTACCTTGCAAAAATTTCCCAAAATTTTTTAAAAAAATAAATCCCGCACAGGCCGCTCTCTGTAGGATTTTTTTACAAATAATCAAAATTTATATTGGGAAATTATACGCCTTTTAACACCTTTAAACAATTTTTTATGTTTTAATTTTTTCGTAAATTAAAGGATAATTTATAGTTTCCCCCAAACCCAACAATTTTCTGATGCGCCTTATGATAAATAAGGCACATCAGAAAATCGTTGGTTGGGGGGGAAACAAAATTGACCAAATTAAATTTACTAAATTCAGTAAAAGGAATAACTTACTTGTCCAAGTGATAAAGTTAGTGGAAGCTTCTCCCCAACTTTTTCCTGGCCCCTGCCTGCTCTCACCTGTGCTCTGGCTGAGGGCTGGTGGGGGGAATCATCCTGACCCCCAAAGTCACTTTGACAAATCCCCACTTCTAACACCATCAGTAGCCGTGTTTTTACTCAACCCTACTCCTGGGCGACGGAGATGGCCACAAAAATTGTCCTTTTGGGTTAAATTTGCTAATTTTCAGAAGCAAAAAAAAATTAATCAACGGCGTTTGGTAAAAAACGGCATTTTTTTTTCGTCAAATTTTTAATTTTCATAATTTCAAAATTTGTTTATATTTTGCAGATTGTGCTCATATAATAGCGTTTTGTAAACGCTCATTATAGAGCACAATCTGCAAAATATAAGACAATTTGAAATTTCTGAAATTACAAATTAAAACAAGCAAAAATAGCCGTTTATTTTTCTAAACGCCGTTATTAACCATTGTTATCATAAAATAGTTTAAAACCCGTTATTAACACAATAACCTGGTTTGTGGTTACTAACCCTAACCCCTGCCAGTAAAACCGTGTCTATTGTCTAATTTTGCAAACTTAGTACTTCACTAACACAAAACATTATGTAGGATAAAACGTAATCACAACACAGCCAGCTAGTGGAACTACACCTCTAATCCAAAGCCCAGAACGCACTGACTGAGTGAGGACTGTGCTACACTAGCTATAAATACCTAGCGAGCTGGACGATGCTTGCTTTGGGCTTGGTACGAAGACCGTTTTTCTGCAATTGAAAATGATTGGGTTTTGCGACAAAAACACAACAATTGGTAGGGAGCCCAATAATAATCAGTCCAAAAAAATTGCAAACAATATCACACAGCAGTAAACCACTTTCAGAAGTGTTATTGGAGTGGTCTTTGAAACCCAAACGGGCTTGGCGACAAAACAGCTCATTGGAGTTGGCAGTGTCGTCTCCACCCTATTTGGGGGGAAAATTTTGTTTACGCAGGCACTTTCATTTTGAAGGGGTGACGTCACAATTATTGCATTTCTTTTTAAAATTTTTGGCGGTCCCCCAACCCGCAATTCCGCATTTTTTTTACTCCGTATTGCGCAATTCCCAAACCCAAATTTCCCTTCCCGTAAGTTGCGGGAAATTTCGAATTTCGGACACAATTTCGGAATGCCCCCCCTCGGAATCATTACTACCTAACCATAGGTTGACTAACTCAAATTCTTTCTGCAATATTCCGTTCAATCTATTATCTGAAATAAAAGTTCTAATCTTGCCTCCTGGCGCTCTATAAACTTCTACTGTTACGTTAGGATCATCTACTTCCACGGTCTGAGGGACCTGACTATGACCAACTAGCGCTACCCTGTACATGGATGTGATCACTGGGCACTGGCACTTGAAAAATAAAAAGGAATTAGTTAGCGCGTGGGTAAGAGGAACCCTTAAATGGATCCTAACCAGCTGCCACCAACTTGTAGCGCCCCCCCTTATAGCTTGATGTTAACTCGAAGGGCTCCACAAACCTGGCGATTACGCTGCCACCACCCACAATAAGTGGGATTTTTTTTTTTAAAGATTTAGAGAATATGTGAGTATTACTGGGACTTAATAAACGACTCGTTAACAGGGTTTCTGTATATTATCACATACTGATGGGCCAGTATTCACATCCCCACTTAACCTAAGGTTTCACAAAAATAAATCACTGCACAATTATAATCCCCGACACGACGCGACTCTCACTCGTGTTTAACAAAAACCCAAGAATTCCTTTACCCCACCGTCACTGTGTAAAGTACCTATACACACACACACTCGCTATGAATCATGGCCTTAGCTGTATACACTGGTGTGTCCACAGTCATCCACTCAGCTCAGTTCACACCATCAGCTCACACGTGGGTCCCCCTCATGGGCTAAACCACCCCCTCATGGTCACTCAGCTCACTCAGCTCACTCCGCTCCAAAACCCTTGGAAGCACGTAAATCAATGAATATTTAAGTTCCAACACATAAATAATCAATCCCCTATACAGCCTTATAAATACACCGCCCCACACACACCTTTGTAAAGGGTTGTAAGACACAACTCCCTGCGCGTGTTGTTCCGGCAAGGCTTGGTGACAGAGAGAGAAAATATGGCTACCTTCTCCCTTTCTCGCCTTCTTGCCGTGACGTCACTAGCGACCGCGGGCACAAAATACTGTCGGAAACTATATCTATTGATTAAGGACTGAGGAGTAGGGTACGCCGTATAACAAAAATTCTTTTTCTCAACTTTGGCATGCCAATTTCCTATGTAAAATGGAATTCTAAGACGATTTTATCAGTTTCAATTTTTGCATTTGAGTAATTCTTACTATGCAAAATCGCACTTTTATATTGCACCCTTATCGAATAATGCGTAAATGAGTACGCAGTGTCCGGTAGGTCCTGTGTATTGCATCATGCACCAATATGAGTTCCAAATGACTAGCGTGGTAAGCTCTTTCTGATCAGTTGGTTCATCAGGCACTACATCACAGTGTCACAGCCTCTACGTTGGCCTAGAACGTGTCCATCATGTCCTTAGACCTGATCAGAGCAGGGCATCCCAGCAAACATGGGCTATGCGGGCCTGTGTCGGCTTGTGCCGGGTACGTATCGGCACCGGCGGCAGGGCGACTGGTTCGGCAAATCGGATGAAGCCGATGTCGGCCCTGCAGCGGGAACTGTATATCGGGCCAATTATTGATAAATTCGTACAGGCCCAACACAGTCTTCCTTGACTCGGCCCAGGATAATATTTTAAGTGGATGTGACATGAATGGCCGGGCCGAAGGATTTAAGTGGGGTGCAAAGTTTGGTTTAAGGATAATTTTTGATTATTGGGGGCTGAACGTAGTGGCAGTCAGCTTTTGGGCCACTCCGCCCGTTGTCTCGTCCCAATTTTCAAATATTTACCGTGGAATGAACGGCCGCGGCGCACTTTTACTGTTTTCACGGCCCTCTCAGGCTGAGGTCGATTTATCTACCCCACAAAGATTAAAAGGTCGTAGGAAAGGGTGATGACATCTTAGAGATGATAAATGCTCAAATACACAGACAAGAGACAAGATTTATAAACAACAAGCCTCAGGCTAGAGCAAAGGGAACGGGCTGCTTTTTTGTTGTGTTTTCACATTTTAAATTTAACATGGTAAAATTCTAGATCCTTTCCCCGCCCTTATTATGTTTTTTTTTTCCTTCAGACCTTAACAGTCATTTCAGATCCTCTAACACGTAAAATAAATGGGTGGATCCACCTGAACCCCCCCTGCCCCCCTAAAGGACCCCCCCTCTGGATCCCCAAAAAAATATTACTAATCTAACCTCATTTAACTCCCAAACCTACCAAAACCCCCCCAGCGGACTTAATTGCGGGAAACTAAAATTTTTACCAGGTTGGGTTAGGTTATTTTGGGAGGTTTAGTAAATTTTTTTTGGGCCTTCAGGAGGCTTTTAGTGAGGTTAGGCTTGGTTAAGTGAGGTTAAGCTAGGTTATAGTGGGGTTTAAAATAGCAATTTTTTACCATAGAAATTTTTGGGGGGTTCAGGGAGGTGTTTAGGGGGGGGAGGGGGTAAAGGGGGCAGTCCCCTCCATTTTAAAATTACGTTTAGAGATATCAAAAGGATCTGTAAAGGTCTGGGGGAAAACCCCCCGCTAAAAAGGGCGGGAAAGGACTCTAAAATTGTACCGCTAGGAGTAAGAAAAAGGCTTGTACGGGAGAAGATTTTTACTGGTGAGGGGTTTTCTACTGAACATTTAAAAAAGCATTACAAGGCCGATTTTATCCCGTCCCCAAGTTATAAAACTGACAATTTGCAGCACTTCAAATCCCTATAACCCGACGGAAATGAAATAACACAAGGGGGTCTGGGGGGCAAAATCCCCCCCCTCCCGCGGGGTTTATAATGGAAAAGTAATCAGTGCCCAGGCTAGTTTTTAAAAATAGGGGGGGTGGGGGTTGGTGGGGCAGCCCTCCAGTTATTTCAGGAGAATTTTGGTCAATAGGGGATATTTTTAAACTGCTTTTTTACGGAATTTGTGAAATGGGTTTGATTTACCCTTGGGGTACGCGTACGACCCTATATATACTGGGCTGAATTTAGAACTGCTGTGTCTGGTTTCAAGTATTTTTCCCCTTTCTACTGTTTTTTAAAAGGTAAAAAAAGGTGAAAGTAAAAATGAAATGTTGTGCAAAAAATTTTTTTTCTTAGACTGGGTTTTATTTTAAAGGGGCAACTATGTTGGGTTTTTTAAAGGGCAAGGTAAGTTATTTAATTTTTTGAATGGTAATTAAATTTGATACTTTTACAAATGGATGTTTTTTCCATCTAACGTCTAAAAAGTGTTTTTTTGAAATGTTGTCACAATTTTTAACGTGATCTTCATTTAAAGAAGCAACACCTGCCTCGGTTTACGCAGTTAATAATTACAAGCACGTATTTATAACTGCTTTTCAATTTGAAAATTCCCTTTACACATTTCAAAAGATTTTTTGGTATTTTCAACAATTATTGAGATGTGGATAAAATTGTTTATCCTATGTTTTCGATGTGTTAAGAGGGTTTTTTAAAAAATTTGTCGGTAATCCCTCTTTTTGCAGTTTCTCCCTTTTCCCCTGTTTATTTAGGTACGAAACCAATGTCCGGTTAGGTTTATTGGCTATTTTTTTTAACACTGTGCTGACTCAATTCTAGGAAAAAGATGCTTTGGTATGGTTTTGGTAGAGGTAAATTTTAGTTTATGCGCCCCCGGGGAAAGTGCAAAATAGGGTAAAAAAAAAATGATAAAGTCTAAATGCCCAAAGTTTAGGAACTATAAGGATTACTAAAAAACTTTTCTCCCCTTTTTCACAGGATTTGTACAATGCAACTAGTTTAAGTAATCATTAAATATTTTTTAGAAGTTTTTTAAACCATTATGTTTTGCCCCAAACTTCTTGTATTGGGTCTATCTTTATGGTCTTTTTATTTGGGGAGTGGCGTACCCCGAAAATTTAAAGGGGGGGGGGCAAATATATATATAATATTATATAATATTATATATATATATATAATTTTAAAATTTTTATAATATTATATATAATTAAAATTATATATATTAAATATATATATATATTATATATATATTATATTTTATATGTTAATTTTTTATTTATTATTTATTATTATCTATTTTATAAATTTTATATATATATATATATAAATAATATGAAATTTTGTTTATTTATTATTATTACTATTATTCTTTTAAAAAAAAAAATATATATTATATATAATATATATATAAAATAAAATTAAAAATATAAAAAAATTAAAAAAATTATAAAATATATATATATATATATATAATATATTTTAAATTTCTATCTATTTTTTATTGGTTTATATTTTTTTTTTTTAAAAAAATAGGTCCCCCCAAATGATTTTTATATTGTTTTTTAAAGGGTTTAAATTGGGGGATCATTAAAAATCTTTTTTAAATTATTATAAAAAAAAGATAAAGCAAAGATTATGTAAATTTGACTCATCCATCTTTTAAATTTAATCTTATTTTTTTTTAAAAATTTTATAAAGTTTTAATTTGGTAAAAACAAAATTAGAGGAAAATTCTTTATCCAAATTTTTGTATTTTTGAAAAAAAGGGGACCCGGGGGCCTGCGCAGGCCTTCCCGGGTGCCACTGAAAAGGGGGGAATTCTATTATTTTGATTTGCGGTTTTAACTTTTAAAATTGCCCATAAAAAGTTTTTCCGGTTAGGGAAAAATGATAATTTTCCATAATTTCGGTTTTCTTTTTTCAACCTACCAAAACCCTTTTTAAGGAAGAAACTTTCAGGGAAATTTTCCCTTTTCCTTTGTTTAAGCAGATTTACCCTAAAGTCTTAGAAATTAACGATCGATGATATTAAACCCCAATTTATTTGGGTTCATCATTTGTTTCACACCTAAATTCAGATTGTAAAATTAGTAATTCCTTTCGTAGCAGGGTAAAGCTCCCATAACCATAAGAGTCTTCCCCTGTTTTAACTAAAACGTTATGGGGTTTTTTGGGTAAAATTTAATATATATATATATATAAATTTTATATATATTATAAATATATTTTAATTTTTATTTATATATATATATAAAATATTATTTTTACATTGGCCTATAGCGCCTGTAGGGAGTGGGACCCCCGGGTCGGATGTAGGGTCTGGAGGTTACTTGAGGCTTGTGGTTGGGCCCGCCCCTGGTGCGCAGGGAGAATTCTATAGTGACGCCGTGATTAGAGGGTCAGCCGCCCCCCGGCCCCCGATCACTCGCTCGAAGGTGAGTTTAGGGCAGCAGTGGGTGTTCTTGGCCACCGCGGTGCAGAAAAGGTTTTTTGGGTTTTTTCGGGGGTCGAACTCGGGTCACCGAAAACACCAGTCGGAAAAACTAACCCCTCCCCCTACCTTCCCCAAATTATATATAATTTTATATATATATATAATATATATATATATATATATATATTATATATTATATTAAAATAAAATATAATATATTATATATTTAAAATATATTATATATATTTTAATATATATAAAATATATATATATTAAAATTATTTATTTTTCTATTTAATTATTTATTATTTATTTATGTATTTTTTTTTTTATTTTGTTATTTTTTCTGTTTATTAAAGAAAAATTTTTCCCCCCTTTTTTTCTGGACTTTTTTTTTCCCCTTTTTTTAAAATACAGTGATTATATTTTATGAAAATTTTATTATTACACAAATTTTTGCTGTTCATTTACAGGATTTATTTTTGTAGGGTGGCCTGAGGGGGATTAGGGCAACAGTGAATTGGGATTTCTGACTGCCAGGCCGACTGCCTCAAACCACAGCAAGATGATTACTCAGCCGAACTGAGTTATGGTTGATTTAAGTAATGTGATAATTTTTATTTTTTGTTGCCTTATTGGTCCTTAAACCATACTGTAAGAGTTGAGAACCCTTCAAACCTGGCAACAGTTTTTTCCCTTCACAACCCGTGTTCATTAAAAGTGGGGGGGGTGTGCGCCCGACTAGCTCCCTGCCCGGAAAGCTACCCCGCCACGACTAGCACACGCTGCAGAGCGCACACGGAAAACATTGGCCCCCGCCTCCAGGGCCAGAAAAATTTTCATCAGATTCGCATTTAACCAAAAAAAGTCTACAAAAAACCCCAAAATATCGAAACCTAAACCCAAAACCCAAAACAAATCTAAACCCGCCTTTAATTTGCCTATAAAACAAACTTTGTAACCCAATATACCTTTTTTATATATAAAAAAATGGGTTAAATTTTGGTTAAGTTAAGGTTTGGTTTTGGGGTTTGATTTAGGTTTGGTTAAAATTTTGGGAAAGGTTTTGGAGTTAAATTTTTTAGACAATTATATTTAGGTTTAAAAAGCGAATCTGACCCAATGTTCTGGTCCGGACTGGCCCAAAGTTTTCCGTGTGACTCATCGCCGTACGTGCGTAGTCGTGGCAGGGTAGTACCGGGCGGGGGGAGCTAACGGGTGCTACTCGGATTAGGAACGGTTAAAACATTCAACTTTTGGGCCCGCTTGGGGCACTATTCAATGCTTATTTGGCCATTGGGCACTATTAAATGCTAAAATCGCCTGTTGTGGCAGATTCAAAAGCTAAGTCGGCCCCGTTTTGGCACGATTCAGTTTTCTGGTAGGCCCTCTTATGGCACATTTGGGTGCTAAATCGGCCTGCTTTGGCACGATACAGTTGCTGTGTTAGCCCGCTTTGGCCTATTTGGATGCTAAATCGGCCTGCTTGTGGCACGATTTCAGTTCTGGTTAGCCCGCTTATCCGATTTTGAGCTAGTCGGGCCCGTTTGTGGTCATATGGCAATATTTTGGTTTCGGGTTGCCGCACAGATCTGAAAAAAAACTAACGTAACCGACACAGGGCCCGGGGGGAGGGTGGCACTTAAAAATTTATTTTTTATTTTTTTAAGCGTGCGGGTGGTTTTTTGGTTTCCCTTTTCCCTAAAAAATAAAAGTATGAAAATTTTTTTTGAAAAAAATTTTAAAATTAAAAAACGCGAATCGAGGTAAAAGTTGAGATTTTTTGGGGCAAATTTTTAAGATATCAAAAATTTGTTTCTGCGTTTTTGTTCACTAAATTGGGGTTAAAAGGATTTTTTTAGTCATTTTTATATTGTTTATTTGGGATTTCACTCAGTTTGGGGCACACCGGAAGGGTTGGGCTATCCAGGGCCCCCTCTTCAGGTATTA